>BGPR01000097.1:0-16933 GCA_013235015.1 Araneus ventricosus
TCAATTTTATGATTTTTTAAAGGTTGATTTACTTTGGAAGCAGGAAATGTAAAAATAAGTTTTTCTCGAATTACCCAACATCAAAATTTTAATTCAAGAATTTGATTTGCCTGCTAGTTTAGATAAGTTGGACATTAATAGATGTCTGCAGAAAACGCTCACTTTTTCTTAAAGGGTATATACATTGTCTAAAGCAAGCACAGATATGGTTTGTCTTTTTATTTGAGCTTGCATCTAATTCGTATCCCGCGCATGTTTTAAGAGAAAAATTAAAAGAGGCAACTACTTTATTTTTCTCAGATTTCATCTAAAAATAAGCTTATCCTTCCACACTTTTTATGTAATCTCTTAAATAAAAGCCTCTCCACTCTCTTATTTTAACATACTTCCCATATACAAACAAAAGTTGAAAAATCAAGAAAAAGCTTTGGGGGAATGTATAGAGACCAACCACATTAAAATGAATTCAAAATCAAACAAAGAATTATCAAAAAGGGTAAAAGACTGATTGTTAATTAATTAAGATATTTTCTAATTGCTTTCTATCATAATGCAATAATATACTAGAGCAGTGGTTCCTACCCTTTTTTTCAGTCCGTGATTAGTCTTTTTATTTTGGAGTTACTCTTAACCCCCAATTTGTCCCTACTCCCAAAACAGTTTTTATCCAACTTAAGGGCTTAATTTCGCTTAAGAATTAAATAATTAATTAGCTTAGCAATTTGAATGAACTGAATAACATGAGTAGGATTTATTTTTGATTTTACATTTTATCCTATTTTTATAATAGTATTAATGAGAAAAGCTAACCATCACTTATCGTGATAATCAATTATTCATGCCTGCTTAAATAAGAAGCTTTGAGTGAATTCCAGATATCCCTAAACTAAAATGAAAAAGGACAGTGGCATCTACTAAAGCTACAGCTTTGTAAATTCTTGGACGACAAATGCATAAATGTGCGATATGATTGATGGAGGGTGAGGCTGGTGACAACCAATTATCTAACAATAACTAGGTTTTAATCTACACCTTCATTTTTCTTATTTCATGAATAGGCTTTAAGGACTTGCATAACTTTCACTTTGCACTCGAACTTAGGGAAACAAGGTTCTTGACTTTTTAAATATTTTAATCCCTTCTGTTTTGTGTTTTCTGCCACTACCAAGATCACTTTCACATACTCCTAACTGGTCCACCACGTATCCCCAAGATACCTCAGGTTACGAACCACTGTATTAGAGGAAGCATATTGTTACGAAAATTGTTCCGGTAGATGCATGTGAATGCAGTCCAATAAGCAGGATAAAAAAAATAAATGCTCTTTATTTCACGAAATTCTAGGAAAGCAAAAGTAGCCTCAGGTAACAAAACAGCACTTGTATAAATTCAAAACAGAGATCACCAATAAAATCCCTGATGCAGAACTCAATGTCTATTAGTTCACCAGCTTCACTGCTGACCAAAGTCCAACTCACTGCTCTTGGTTTGAGAGCTTGCTTTTATACCTTTTCAAAAGGAAATGACGTCATATGTAGGAAGTGATGTAACCTCTAGAAGGTTCTTGAAATTACTGACTCCTAGTAGAGATAGGACTACAGTTCAGGATTTTTCTAGAAGATTCCTTTTTGCTGCCAAGTTTAGCATGTCTGGAAAACAACTTTACAACTTCGCAACAATATATAACAAAGACTCAAGGAAAGCATAAAACTGGGCTTTATTACATGATAGTAAATAATATGATGGAACTTCATGTATGTATATCAATGAATGGAATGCATAAATAAAGGATGCATTAAAATACTTTTTATGCAACTCCACACAATAAAACTTTCTTTTAACCAAGTGTTGTATAAAAAACAATGGGGTAAAATCCTGTTGGAATTTGTTAATTATTGAACTTTTTTTATAATTAACATCATACTAATCAATAAAATTTTTAAAGATGACTTTATGAGATAAAAATATTCATGGTTACAGAGAATAAACATCACTGACATAATTATTAAAAGGCATCAATACCAAGCTATAAATAGTACCAATGAATTGGAACATACATTTTAAACCTAAAAAATGAGGCTTTCAAAAGGCAAGTTTTACGAAGGTAAACAATACATTTTATTCAAAGTTACATGGCAGGAATATCATTCAGGGGAAAAAATTCATTCATTCTTTTTCTTTGGTCATAAATTCTGACCATCAGCAGTTTTAAATTAATAGGAAACACTCTGCAATTTTCATCTTCCTGCAAAAAGGCAAACAAAGATGCTGGTTTTTGAATTAATCACCAGTCAACATGACTTACTGATAATAAAAACAAATACACAAACAAATATCCACACAAATATACAATGTACCTGATTAAAATTAATGATGATTTCAAACTGTCATCCTTTGGAGTAAAACCCACTTGAATTCTAACTCTCATACCTGGAGTAAGTAACATAGCAATGCTTTTCTTGTGTGACTGAATTCCAAAAAATTCTTCTAAACTTTTTCTGTATGCAGGTATATGATTATCTGGATTTGGCTAAAGAAACAAAAATAAAAAATAGAAGATAACAGTGTATCAGATACAAGAAATAAAACAAAATAAACTAAATTTATATGCTAATAAATATTTTAATGTATGGAGATATCAATATCTGAACACCTATCTTTTTTCAAAAGCATAAATTAGAAATATCCAAAATAATACAAGATAATATATATGAAGATGATGGGAAAAAACAGACAATATAGAAAAGACAATGTGAAGTAACTTACATTATTATCTTCTAAATCTTCTAAAGAAAACACTTCCGAATCTTTTATAATATTATTTCCCCCAAAATCGTCTCCATATCTTTCTTTTAAAATACTAATAATATTTGCAGGATTTGGATATAATGATAATGGAACAACTTGAACTAACACAGGCAGGCTAGATGGGTTTTCAAGGGTGAAATCTTTAACCTACAAAAAAAAAATATTTAAAAAAAAATAAAATTAATTGATAAATAATTAAAAATGAAATTATTCAAAACAGCAGGATGCACAAGAAAAAAGTGGAAAGTTTGAAAATACGCACAGTGTGATTTCCAATCTGTGTTATCGGAAATTTTAATCTGTAACGACTAAACATACGAGGCCATTGTAAAGATGCATGAGCTTTCAAAAGATAACCCCGTACTTCAGTGGTATCAATCCTCAAAGTAATATTTGTTCTGAAAAAGCATTGAGCAGAAAGTATTTGTTAACAATAAATAATGCTAAAAGTGCAAGTTATTCTGTTTAATACTAGAGGAGCATGAAGTACACTTACGTCTTTTCCTCCAAATCTATTAAGCTGTGCCATCTCTTGCAAAGTGTCCGAAACAATTCTCCATCCATCTCACCAACATCTGGTGGTAAAGCCATTCCTAACAGCCACTGATGACCCACTGTGCATTTTTAATAACATGTTTTAAAAAAATGAATATGCATAAAAATAAATTCAACAGTATATTTAAACATTTTAAACATTGATATCTTAAATGTAATAAAAAATACATGGAATGAATTTTCATTGGGCTTAACTTACAAGGTCACAAAAGACAGGCAATCCCTTAATTTCACTTAGAGAACCTATTCTTTCCTAACTTAATAGAAAATAAGAACTTAAGGAAATATTCATTTTATCAAACTTCAGAGAGAGTGAAAAGTAATTATCCTAAAATTATGGATATTTTTAACAGTAACTAATGAATAAAAATAAAATGCTGACATGATCAAATCATGATTCATTCTTTTTTTAAATAAGTGTAGGCTTTTCCATATACTGAACTCTTGTAAATAAGTCATGTAAAGTCAAAAATAAAATAGAGAAAAGGTTTGGGCGATTAGAATCATAATAGATATTCATTGAAAAACAAGGTCTTTTACAGAAGGTATTAATTACTGTTTTAGATAAGGCAGCAGCATTTTTAATAAATGCAAAACTTTGACAAATGGAGAAAACAGTTACATATTCATTTTAGTAATAATTAATGTTTCTCAGAATTGAAAAGAGAATTTTACCCATTTCAAGTAATTCTTCAGGAGAAGAAAAATTCATTTCTCTAACTTACAATACAGAAATACTTAAATGATCATCTTATTGTCAAAAAAAAGTGTTTTTTTGGCAAATTTTATGAACTCGTTAAAGCCCTTTTCCCTTGGACAAATATTAACACTTGGAGAGTTTCTAGTTGGTTGATTAATCAGGGTTTTGTGGTGCTCTTCTCGGGATTTACACGCTGGTAATAAATACAAGTTTTAAGACAAGTTGTTGAGATTGTCTTTTAGTTCACCTACAGTAAAAAAAATTCAATGATTGAGGGATATACCATTGTTTTCCATTTCTAAATTTAGAATACCTCAAGAATTTAGATCACTATGTTAATAAATTCAGATTTGACTACTTCTTCAGATTTAAGTTTTCATAACAGTAGCCTGCTCAAATACTTTAAAATAGATTAAGCAATAGCTTTTTAAATTACTGAATAACTTTCAGTAAATTTAAATATACATATGCATGCAACAACAACAAAAGACTTCAGAAAAGCTTCATGCTCACCAATGTTGAAAATTTTATAAATATGAAATAATTTATAAATGCAATAGTTTAGGGTAAAAGGAGTCATGCAAACAAATTAAGTAAAAAAGAAAATTTTAATCTTTCCTCATTTTAAGTGTATCTATAAAGAAAATGAATGCATAATAATGTCCAGTATCCAAAGATTACAGATTTATTAACCTGAGAATGGGAACGCAGGGTGTGACATACCCATGCCCATCTTTTGTTCTATTTCCCAACCCCCACATATAAAGTGTTGCGAGTCGGTACAGCTGAATATAGGGTCATACCTTGAATGGAGGCGCAATTAATAGAAATTCCGGTATTTTGTGTTTCGGTATATACCCATTGTGCTTTCCGAAACTCAGATTTTTTCCATCATGGCAGTCAGACGCCTTGCAAATATGGCATGTTGTCTCGCGTAAGACGAAGAATTGAAGCGTTTGAGAACTTTGCTTGATACAATTTCAACACATGAAGAAAGTTTTTTGATGTGAAGAAGAAATTGATGAATGATATAATGTACTCATGTTCAACAGACGGTGACACAGATATTGAAATAGATATAGATTTGTCAAATGAAATATTTTTTATGTTGGACAAGATAAAATAACATGGAAAAGAGAAATTTGAACTAATACGGGTTTCTGCAAAAATATAATAATGAAACTTCCTGGAAATGCAGCTATTTCAAGAGATGTTAGTACACTGCTAGATTCTTGGAAACTTCAGTGAAATGGTGAAAGATTTAGTGAACTGCACTATTTACATGCTCAATTTCAGATCATTTTTCACGAGAGCGAAGCCGAAATCTACAACTGACTGAAATGAAGAGCGTTTATAGGACTTTTTATATATTTATGTTCTTCGCTCATGTGAACATTACTGATCTACAGGGCAACAAGGCATGATTTGCAGCTCAACTCTATATCATCAAGCGTTTTTCTTTTTCTAATCAGATGCATCTGTTTTGATGACATTAGTGAGTAAGCAGAAAACATATCGACTAATTAGCCCAATAGAGTTTTTTTGAAAAATTTGTTGTTAATTGCCAGAAATGTTACAACATAGGAGATTACGTGACGATAGATGAGCAGCAGCAGCCATTTAGAGGCTGGTGCCCATTTAGACAGTATATGCCTAAAAAGCCAGCAAGATATGGAGTGAAAATCTTTACATTGGTTGATTTGAGAGTGTTTTATACTTGGAAAATGGAAGCATATACTGGACAGCAACTGAAATGGCCATTTCAGCTAGACAACAGTCCTGGTACCATTGTAAAACGTTTGATGTCACCCTTGTATAATTCTGGGAGAAATTTGACAGTGGACAATTGGTACATATCGTATCCACTTTCCCAAGAACTTTTGAAGAAAAAAAATTACTGTTGTTGGAACACTAAGAAAGAATAAAAAGGAAATTCCTCCAATACTTTTGCATTCAAAAAAGAGAGAAGTCTGCTCTTCTTTGTTTGCATTTCAAAAGGATACAACCATTGTGTCATATGTTCCAAAGAAAAACATGGACGTTCTTTTACTCTCAAAAATGCACAATGACAATGCAATTGATTCATCTACAGGAGAATCTAAAAAGCCCAAAATAATAACATTTTATGACATGACAAAAGGTGGAGTAGATGTTGTCGATGAAATGGCTGCCTCATATTGAACTTCTTGAAAAACTAAATGTTGGTCAATGGTTATATTTTTTTTCTCTACTCAACGTTGCTGCTATAAATGCGAGAATAATTTTGCTATCCACGAAAACTCCACCATCTCAATATGAATGCAGACATGCTTTCCTGAAGCATTTGGGTATGCAGCTTATCGAAGAATACAGAGAGAATAGGAGCCACCAAGCGATGCTTCCAAAAAGTATAAAAGAAAAATTGAACCCAGAAAAGAAATGGAACCCCCTAATAAGAAGGCAAAAATAGTTTACAAGGTGTGCTGAATGCCCAAATAAGGACCACAAGACGCTATATACTTGTGAAAAATGTCAAAAATATACATGCATGGAGCATCTGTAGAAAATGCACGAATTAATTGTAAGTAGCCTTTCTTTGCATTAAAAATATTATTAGATGTATTTTCTACTATTAAAGTATTTTTTTTATTATTTTAAAGTATTATTATTAAAAATTTTTTATAACTAAATTAATTAGTTATCAAAATTATTATGCACACCATTTATGAATGTAAGGAGCGCTGAAAAACATTTGGGTATGAGATACCCTGCGTGCCTACTCCCATTGATTTTTTTCGCGTGCCTGCTCCCGGGTTAACAAAAATAAATTAATAAATATTAACCAGTTTTAGCTATATCTGGAACAATTATAAATAGTAAAAGGAAGTTTAAACTGATCAAAGAACCAGTAACTTATAATGCACCACAATTCTCTTTCAACTTTACAATTTCCCTGATTCAGCATTGAAACATGCTATATGCTGACACAATTTCTATACATTTTTTTATTTCACACACTGTTTACCATACTATCTTCAACTTTTCTGCATTTAAATAATTCAAGCTCTTTAAGCCTATGAAATCTAGGTGGAACTCACGGCAATTATATGAAAAGAATAGACTAGTCACAAAGCAACGTATTCCCAGATATATCCAAGAAACCAATTATTTGCAGCCACTATTACATAAATTAACAGAATACTACTAAAAAAGAATTTTTTAACATAATAGATACATGAACCTTATTTTTCTTATGCTGTCTTTTGAAACGATTTACCTAAGCAAATTTACTGACCCTTCTAGCACCACATTTTTTCAAATATTCAGAAAGTTAAGCAATAATTTATGCACAGTTTGCCCCAGAATGCACTGCTCTATTACACTTTGCATAGAATAAATAATAAATTCACTCATCAAAAAACCTTTCAATAATATTATTAAAAATCAAAATCTGAAAATTATCTCATTATTCATTAGTCATACATCAAATGTGCATGCATTTATTTCCAAAAGAGAAAAATTAAATGCAACCTTTTTGCAGATAACAATGGTGAGAACAGAAGACAGTATTTTAATACATTACAGGATAAAAAAAAATGGCTATCGAAATTAAACCAAAAAGTTTAATAAATCTCTGATTTATATTTTCTACATCGTTGCACTCTGAAACATTTAAATTCATGATACATTAACCCTTTCTAAGGCAGTGAGAATATATTTCCCACCAAATTCATCAATTTTTAAATGCATTTTTTAAGGTTGGTGTAAGTTCTCGCCACATTTTTTTGATGAAACAAAAACCTGGATGTTCCAATTTCTTATCTCAAACCATAACAAAGTGTCTTGACTTGGTAATTGTTAATTAATAAATTTAATTAACAAAAAATAATGTAATCCAATAAGCTAAATGAATTTCTTTTCTTAAATTAATTTCGATATCAAAGTTATTTCATTATACCACTACTAGAAAAAAAAATGGCCTTATAAAGAGTTAAAGTTCAATTTTCATACTTACTTGATGTGGTTGTTGGCAAGCCACTGTAACATTTTTGTTTGCAATATTTTCTATGATCAAAATGAATTTTTCCAACCTTTTGAACAAAACAGAAATTTATCATGAAAATGCAACAGCTATATATTTATATATGCAATTATATTTTTGTCTTTTAAAAATGTTCTTGACAAAATTGAGAATGACTAACTTTCGAATATAAAAAAATGTATAATAGAATTTTTACTATCAATATAAAAATATCAAACAGAAGGCATGCTTTTCAATAGTATAGTATGAAGAATAGTATAAATAATAAGTATCAAGACTGTTGCTTTTTCTAAAAACGTAATCCAGTGATAAATACATACCATGTTTTTTGAGTTGGGATGTAAAACTGGAGTTCCATGTTTTAAAGGATCAAAAGTAAACCTAGAATCTTCCGGAACAGTAGATATTCCAGTTATTGTCATGGAATGTGAAAAAGTGCTATGAACATACAGGCTTTGGGTTGATATTTTACCCTGAAACAGGATGAATTTTCACTTAAATTTTTTGTTAACAATCATAACTCTCCATTGAAAATTCAATCTCTCTAACTATCCAGTGGAAACATAACTGAAGATACCAATAGTATAAGGAAAATCAAAGCAGATGGTCTTGGGCCAATGAGTGTTTTTATTGATTTTTTTAAGAGCAAACAATCTGTTCAGAACAATATCTCCCCTCACCTCCACCACCACAGAAATTTTCAGGGTGTAAAACAAATTCCTAATATTCCAGACTAGCAGTAGCCACAACGCATTGCTCGTGGTATCACGACTTTAACTAAATAAAAATGGCCCACAATGACATAAAATAAAGTTTTGAAAACGAAATTGAAACAAAAAATGAAAATATTATTGATTTTGCCCACTTATTTTTCTTAGAGACAATTATATTGACTGAAGTTAAAAAAAAAAAAATGAAATTATTAAGTTTGCTGCAAACGATGCTATTAGAATTTAAACTGAGTAAAAACAATGTTCATGATTCTTGTAACAACCTGTTGGTTAGCCCTGCCAAAATGGAGTAATAATTCAGTTTAGCTGAAGCAATAAAATCTTCGGATCCTGTCTAAAACAGTTAAAGGTGACATTAGTTATTTTGAATTAAAGCCGTCCAATGAAATGATTTCAAATTGATGTTACAGTACCAAGTAACAGTTGTTTAGGATTTATAAGAATGACTCTCATAAAACTGGTAAAATATTAAAAAATGACAATTTAAATGATTTCAAATGGACCAATACACCTTAAAAGATAAAGACAAATATAATTTCTACGATATTTATATATACAAAATCAATTTGATAATAAAAATAAGAGATAAAATTTTGAATTTCAGCCTAAAATTTGAAGCCACAATAAGCTTAAAAATAAGATATAAAATTTTAAGCTTCAGCTTAGAATTTGAAGCTGCAATAAATTTCGAAGTTGCAATTTGTAAATAGCTCCTTGAGGTCATATTTGGTTTTTTTTCAGCTTCGTTTAATGACTTTTAGAGACAGTGTGCATACAAACTTGTGCGCATGATGAACAACATGTCTCTCTGGCTCATAAATCCACAGTACCTCCCCCCTCTCCAGTGCTATAAATAGAACCCTGACCTTCGGTGTTCATTGCCATACCTCTGTCACATTTCGGCAAAGAAACTCTTTCAATTGACCAGGAAAATAATTTAAAAATCAATGGGAAAAGGTATCTTAACCATTCTTGTTTTAAATAAAAGATAAATGCCCCAGTTATTACCTCAAAAACTTTGAAAAAGATAACACTATTAGAACGTCAGATATAGGAAGTTTATTTTTCAGAATGAAAATTTTTCAAGAAAACTGACTATTTTTCATAAATTTCTCAAAATTCGGTAAATTACGTTATATGTTCAAAGTAAATTTCATTAGAACAAAAATTGCTTGTTCTTTCCGATGGTGTAAATATTTTCTTCCTGCGAGATCAGAAACGATGTTATGGACAAATATGGGCTAAAAATCACCCAAAACACAAAATATTAAATAAAAAATTTTCTAGATTAAATTTAAAATTTGGGCCTCGAGGTGCAATGAGACACCATTACGTCTACCTGTGTGCAAAATTTCACGGCCGTAAGTGTGAAAGATTCATCTAGATATCGCAAACACACACTTCCTTTTATAAGTATAAAAATCCCCCCCTCCTTTGAAATAAAATTTAAGTGGCAAGGAATTGATATTGTTTAAATAAGAAGAATAGATAAGTGCACTAGAATACCTGCCTTTCACCTTTATTTTATAACATTTCTAAAAAAAATATATTACCTTAATTTATATGGCAATACCAGCTTATGATAAAATATCTCGCGGGTCTTTTCTTTAAATTAAATTAGGATCTCCCATAAAAAATTCAGTTTGTAATTGTATAGTATAAGCAAGTTCCAAAATAAATAACATTTCATTGAATTTAGGAATATTCGCCGCCCCATTTAAATATTTCATTTTTTCACTTTTATGTATAATTGCTAATAAGAAATTTAAAATTCAATGCATACTTATTTTATTTAAGAAAACTGAAATTTTTAGTTCAGACTAGAGTATTGCTGTTCAATTTAAAATTTCTACTTATAAAGTGTGTAAAACACCTTGTAGGTTAAATTTTTATTATATCTAGATGAAAGAACATTTTTCTACGTTGACTATGAAAGAAAAATGAAATTTTAGAATTTTTTAAAATTTCTGATGAATCTTTTGAACCTACATAATTTAGAAGAAGTCACTAGTTCATATTTTCAAAATTCCTATTGTAACAACTACAGGAAATCGCTTTTTCCTCCCGAGTCACTGTCACAGCTGCAACTTTTGTCGCCTGGGGTGAACTTGCAACATGCCGCTCTTTCTTTACAAATTGCATAAGGCACATAATAAAAAAAAAAGTCCAGGAAAAAGATTTTATTAGTAACATAATCAGTTCGTTTGATGCCCTCAATCTCCACAGACAGGTTGCAAAATTGCATGTCCACCACCAGCCTTTCTTTCACAAACCGGCAATTACGCGACAAAAGATGGAAAAATTCGAAATTAATTACATTAATTATTCTTTTACATGTACACAATGATTGAGCTAGTCTTCTTGGTTGCAAAATTGTTTTCCTACACATCTGATTTTACCGCCCCTTTTGAAGTGCCACCCAGGGCAGACCACCCCTTTTAGCTATGCCAAATGCTCTGACATATTTTCAACTGCAGTACAATAAAAGCCGATTCATATATTTGTACCAGAAGCATGGAAAATGAGGATTCTTTTAACATCTCATAATAATTAAGTCTGCATTCTATTTAATTCCAAATAAATTTTATAGAAACAACAATTACCTTTTCAGTTGGAATGCACTATTTCCATTTTTAATGTTGAATACTCTACTCCCTACTAACCATATACTGCCACTAAAAGAACCCTTAAAATCAGTAAATTAATAGAACTGAAAATCAAAAATTTTTTAAGCAGGAAATTGGAATATAAATGGATCTGGCTGGCAGATTTTGTGAAGGGTACAAACAGGGATTTTTTCTGTGAGGGACCTGTTTGTTAACTTGTGTAAATCTTATTACATAAATCTTGTAAATGTTATTTTCTTTATAAACATATTTGCAAGTCAAGAAAAATTATTCCGTTTTCTTTCTGTAATTTGGAACTTTGCTACTAAATAAACAGTGTAGTTGAACAGCAACAAAAAATTTTACTGACTTTTTAACATTTAGATTTTTTTTACACTACATCTATTCAAATAGAAATTAATTATTTAATTATTACAATTAACAATTAAACATACTATTGATTCTTACATCATTAATAATTTAATCTTGATTATTTGGTTTCTTAGTACCATCCTTCCCATCAAAAGCTTAGCCTTACATCCCTCCCCTTTTTCAAAAGTCTATTCTTGTTTTTTTTTGCATTCAATATGTTTTCACACAATTTTTAAAGACAAAAGAAAATATAGCATGTACTTACGGGAAAAGAATTTTCAAAAAAAATCTCATCAACTTTCAAAGCACCTTTGGCAGTTCTTAAACTAAAGGGGACATTTATTTTCTAAAAAATAATAAAAAAAAAACATTATTATTAAACACAGCCTTTGTACAACAAAAGATAAAATTCTGAACTTTGAAATAATTAACCCGGGAACAGGCGCGCAGGGTGCGACATACCCACGCTCATCTTTCGTTCTATTTCCCGACCCCTCATTTAAAAGTAGACAAGTCTCGGTATAGCCGAATGTAGGGTCATGACCTTGGACGGGTCAGGTCGGCAGGCGAATTCTAAAAATAGAAATTCTGGTATTTTGTGTTTCAGGTATATTATACCCATTGCGCCTATCCTTGTCACTCAGATTTTTTCTGTCATGGCAGTCAGACGCCTTGAAAATATGGCCCGTTATCTCACGTACGATGAAGAAATGAAGCATTTGAGGACTTTGCTTGATACAGTTTTGACGGATGAAGAAAGTTTATTTGATGACGAAGAAGAAACTGATGATGAATATAATAGTACTCATGATTCAACAGACGGTGACACAGATATTGAAATAGATATAGATTTGTCAAATGAAAATTATTTTTATGTTGGACAAGATAAAATAACACGGGAAAAAGAGAAATTTCGAACTAATGTACGAGTTTCTGCAAAAATATAATAATGAAACTTCCTGGAAATGCAGCTATTTCAAGAGATGTTAGTACACTGCTAGAATCTTGGAAACTTCTGATGAAATGGTGAAAGATTTAGTGAACTGCACTAACATTTACATTGCATCAATTTCAGATCATTTTTCACGAGAACGAGAAGCGAAATCTACAACTGAAGCTGAAATGAAAGCGTTTATAGGACTTTTATATATTTGTGGTGTTCACAACTCGTCTCATGTGAACATTACTGATCTTTGGGCAACAGACGGTACAGGAATCGGTCATCCAAACGTTTTCTTTTTCTAATCAGATGCATCTGTTTTGATGACATTCGTGATCGCCAGAGCAGAAAACATATCGACTAATTAGCTCCAATAAGAGTTTTTTTTGAAAATTTGTTGTTAATTGCCAGAAATGTTACAACATAGGAGATTACGTGACGATAGATGAGCAGCAGCAGCCATTTAGAGGCTGGTGCCCATTTAGACAGTATATGCCTAAAAAGCCAGCAAGATATGGAGTGAAAATCTTTACATTGGTTGATTTGAGAGTGTTTTATACTTGGAAAATGGAAGCATATACTGGACAGCAACCAAAAGGGCCATTCCAGTTAGATAACAGTCTTGGTAACGTTGTAAAACATTTGATGTCACCCTTGTATAATTCTGGGAGAAATTTGACAATGGACAATTGGTACACATCGTATCCACTTTCCCAAGAACTTTTGAAGAAAAAAATTACTGTTGTTGGAACTCTAAGAAAGAATAAAAAGGAAATTCCTCCAATACTTTTGCATTCAAAAAAGAGAGAAGTCTGCTCTTCTTTGTTTGCATTTCAAAAGGATACAACCATTGTGTCATATGTTCCAAAGAAAAACATGGATGTTCTTTTACTCTCAAAAATGCACAATGACAACGCAATTGATTAATTTACAGGAGAATCTAAAAAGCCCAAAATAATAACATTTTATGACATGACAAAAGGTGGAGTAGATGTTGTCGATGAAATGGCTGCCTCATATTGAACTTCTCGAAAAGCTAAATGTTGGCTGATGGTTATATTTTTTTCTCTACTCAACGTTGCTGCTATAAATAATACGCTGCGAGGATCATTTTGCTATCCACGAAAACTCCACCATCTCAATATGAATGCAGACATGCTTTCCTGAAGCATTTGGGTTTGCAGCATATCGAAGATCACAGAGAGAATAGGAGCCACCAAAGGGTCATTCCATGTGTAGACACCCAATGAATGTTGCCCCATAGCAACAGATTTTTTTTTTTTTTAAATTACCACTAAAACTTATGGTGGTGAAACCCTCATATATCAATTTGTAAAACGATCATTTTTAGCAAATTTCGGCCATCTTGGATTTGGCACTACTGTGAAAAATTGCAATAACTTGAGAAATAATGGTTCAAATTCAACAATTGTAGGACCAATTTGAAGCTATTTATATGAGGAATATAAATCCAATGTTTAACTAAAATTAAATATATGTTTTACTATTTTTTTACATGGAAAATGAAAAAAATCATCTTCAGAATTTAGCCAAATTTAATGGGCTGTAAAAAAAAATGGCCCATTGTATTTTTTTCTGAAACTTGGTAGAAACACTAATCAATATGTGTCCTTTAAGCATAAAAAAAATTAGGAAGGTTAACAACTAAAAAAAGTTTTTTTTTAAACACAGGATATCGAGGTATGAAACTTCTTGTTGCTGGAATATGCTAGTAAATCGCTTTCTTGAAAATAAGTTATCATTCTTATATTTCATAATCTTAGTTTTAAATATTAAAACAACATTTACTATACTCAAAAAATATATTTATAGCAATTATTTCATAAACTGCATCATCTACAACTAGCTCTACATGATGCAATTTGCCATATAATTTCTTGTGTTGTATCTTCGTTTTTTTCTGCTTCAAGTGAAAACAATTGTAATGAATTCAATATTAAAATAATATTTTTATTACATGAGAAGTGAAAAAAAATACCTTCAGATTATAACCAGCTTTAATGAACTGTTAAGAAATTGACAAATAGTTCTTTCAAGCTTATAAGGAACAATAATTTGCATGTTTTAAATCTGAAAAAAATATAGGAATGGTAAATATTTCTTCAAATATCTATCCACTATATATAATAACTATAAATGGGCAAAATGCAAAATTATTTTTAAAAAGCATAAATGAAATCTATACATACTATTTTTAACATTTGGAAAAAATAAATGAATTTAATCCACCTTGAAATTTTTGAATAATAGTTCAATACAGTTATTTTCCTCAGATGTTATTTTATATGTTCTTCTTGTGTTAGTTGAGGGAGCAGACACAATTTTCATTATGTGTTCGTATGGAATCCACACACATCCAAAGGTTTCGGCCACATATACAATGCACTTGGATCATGAGGATGCATAAACATAATTTTATAGTCATTATATTCATCATAGCACTCCACAATTTTTCCAATCCACCAGTTAATTCCATATGTGCAGGCAACATATTGTTCATTCTGGAATGTCAGTGGTATGGTTTTGCTTCCTAAAGTAGTAATGAATGTTGTGGTGGAATCCGATACCCTGGAAACCAATAATTGTGTTTCATTTATAGGAACAAAGCTGTGACTTGACCTTGTTCCTTTAATTGTATCTACGGTTTTAAACCTCATTGCTAATTGACAGTGGGAAATCTCAATTTCAGATTTTTCTACAAAAAAAGTTTTGATTCCTTTAATAGAATCCTTCATAAATTTATACAAATCAGAAGCATTTAATATTTGGTCTTTATATGGTCACTGAAGGCTTGCTTTGGCTGCCATACATTTTATGGCACCACCTATACCATCACAAGCTCCTTTCCCATGGCAAGATGCAAAAGAAAATGTCATTCAGCTTTCACACCATGATATTTTTTATGGTGACAGAGATTTATAAAGTTTTTCAAATTTTTATATTGAGCTGATGATCCATCGCTGAAATACTTTATGCATTTGTGACACTTCTTTAATTAAATCCTGATCAATTACTTTTTGGAAAGTCCAAAATGTTGTTGTGTCATGGACCAAATGGTCACTAATTACACACATAGGAATAGGTTTCAACTTATCATTAGCAGTGTCCTTTACATATGCTAGAAAGATGAATGTGTCACTACTCTTTCTTCCAATGAACACTTGGGATAGCATCCTGCATGATACGAAAGTATTGTTTTTTTCAGAAAAATTTGCTAGAATAATAACAGTACCTTCAATCAACTCATCCTTTGTTTTGCTAAAGTACTTACTCTGAGCTTTGTGAAAGAAGTGATGGTGCATTTAGAATGTGAACAGTTTTGAAACTAAATTTCAACAAATTCATCAACTGATGTAATAATTGTTTTCAGTTCTCACCATCAGTTTTCACTCATTGTTTGTAAGAAAATTTTTCATTGAAAACATGTAATTCTTCTTTCAGAATTTAAACAGATGGCAGTTATCCATCTTGTACCATTCAATTTTCGATTCAGAGGAACAAACTGTTTTCTTAACAGTGAAATATCATCACGAATATGAAGGCATGAGTATAGTTTAATATTTTTGATATAGCTAAACACACACACAAATGAATACCTTCATTTCAGCAGTCACACTTCTCTGGGCATAATGAGCAAAAATTTAGATTGTCAATTTTAATCTTTATGATGCAATTTTGAAATTATTGCTCTATAAATGTATTTTTTTGAGTATAGTAGAGGCTTTTTTAATATTAAAATTAAGATTATCAAATATAAGAATGATAACTTATTTTTAAGAAAGCGATTTACTAACATATTCAGCAACAAGAGTTTCATACCTCAATATCCTGGGGTTTAAAAATAAATTTTTTTTTTAGTTGTTAAGAAATACCTTCTAATTTTTTTATCTTAGAGGACACATATTGATTAGTGTTTCTACCAAGTTTCAGAAAAAAATAGATGGCCATTTTTTTTACAGCCATTAAATTTGGCTCAATTCTGAAGATGATTTTTTCATTTTCCATGTAAAAAAAATAGTAAAACATATATTTAATTGTAGTTAAACACTGGATTTATATTCCTCATATAAATAGCTTCAAATTGGTCCCAAAATTGCTGAATTTGAACCATTATTTCTCAAGTTATTGCAATTTTTCACATGTGCCAAATCAAGATGGCGAAATTTGCTAAAAATGACA
>BGPR01000097.1:18770-69943 GCA_013235015.1 Araneus ventricosus
ATTAAATTACATAATCTCTAGCTAAGCATTATACAGGGTGATGATAATTAAAGTATACGTGTTTAGAGCTAAATTACAAAAATAGTATTGGGCCAAATGCAATGTCATTTCGTACACATACTATTTAGACCATGGGAAATCAACTTATAGAGGGAAAATTCATATTTTCGCCACCAGGGGTAAAAGTGGAGCTTCAGGCCGAATTTAGGCAGTAAAAAAGGTATAAAAACTAAATAAAGGAACGTTTTATGTTATTGATTAAAATTTAATGGACATTTTAAAATAGAAATAAATTTTGAGCAATTACATTTCATTTTTAGCATTTAACTTAATTTTTACACTTTTGCAATTCACTTGTTGACTTTACAATTCGAAATTTATTTTTTACAATTTTGCCTTTTTTAATTTCATAATTTAGTTTACAAAATATATTAATATGTTTACTTTGTACATGATATACCATGGTTATTCTGAAAATGATCATTTGTAGAATGTATCGTGTCTCAATCAAATCTGTTTGAGGTGCAGTGTTGTAGTCTTTTAACTCAGCTACATTATCTACATTTCCACAATTTTCGTTTCAAAAGACAAACTGTAAATGCTAAAAAAAAGAAATATAATTTAATAATTATAATTTAAAAATTTTGTGTTAAAATTACCAATAAATTTTAGATAATCACGAAAAAAGTTTATTTTATTTGTTTTTTAAGTTATTCTGCCTTTTTTAACTGCCCAAATTCAGTCTGTAGAGTCATTTTTGCCCCTGGAGGTGAAAATGTGAACTTTCTCCTTTATAAATCGAAATAATATCTGTTGGCCCAATACTTTCTTTGTAATTGAAATCTAAACATTTATACCTTAATTATTACACCTTGCGTAAAGAAAAGAAAGTTTAGAATATCCTATAAGACTTTGGACAACAGGTGAATCTTGCATATTAATGTTCTCTGGATTTCAGGTCATTAATATGCACAATGAATCGTCTAACTTTCAGAGCATGTACATACACATAAAGAAAAGTTCAAATTTCCAAAAATTTTATCAAAATGTTTTTATACTTCAAAATTTCCACTGAATAAATTATTTTAGCATTTGTTATTTCATCTTTTAAACTTGTAACTTGCGTTATTCCATAAATACGGTAAAAAGGCTCTTGCAGAAAAGGGTTTTTTAACCTAAGTGTCAGTTTAAACTAAGTGAATTTAATATAAAGCTAAGCTGCGCGCCTGATGAATGTGTATAACATTTACTCAGATTTGAAGGCATATTTGTTTCCTAACACACATTTCAAAGACTATTAAAATAAAAATAAATTATATTTGAAACCTCAAAAAGTGAATCTTTGTGCTAAACATTCAGAGAGGAGTTAAATTCAAGAAAACTTAATTTGAATTATTAAGATGTAATCTAGCAATGAACTGTCCAAGGAAAGAAATGTTACTATACAGTTTGCTGCAAAAATTAAAGAAAAATATCCATAAATATTTGATATGGTAATTAAAGAACATTCAAAATAAATTACCCATAATGACTTTGGAGCTTCACTTTCACCATCAGGTAATTCTAAATGTAAATCTCCCCCACTGGAATACATTTCTGTTAACTAAATAGACAAAAATCAATTCAAATTGTAAACACCAATTTTTTTTTTCTCTTCACTATGGTAATTCAATGAAAAAGAAATTGATGTGAAAAAAAATTATGTAATATTGTCACATCTTCTACAAAATAATACACAGCTATTATACTCTACAATTCACACATCAGAATTTTTTTGCATTATTTCAATACCAAATCCTTAAATATTTGTAAAGGTGCAAAGACATAACCATACACTACTTAATTCTTTAATGAAACTTTATAATTTTGCAATAGCATACAAAGTAAAACATATTAAACATTAATACCAGAATTTCAGAATCAATAAGAAGTTACAAGAGTATTAACATATTGTCGTGAAGAAAAAGTCAGCTGTACAAAATAATTTGCTTTATTTACAAAATGCATCAAAAGAAATGCTGACACCCAGCTTGAAAGTCAAAAAGACTAAACTGGAAGAAGAGATGAAAATAAAATAAATGTTCAAAGAACTAAGTTACGTGCTTAAATTTTAACAACACTTGGAAACTTCCAGAACTTTTTTAATTAGATAATTTTACACAATGTTGCCAGTAAATTGTTAATAACTTATAAAAAATTAATTAAATAAGGAAACAAAGTTTTAGTTCAAATGCATCTAATTTTTTATAATTGTGAAGCAAGAAAAGTTAAGAAGTTTCTGTGTTCTTTTTTAAATGTGGCATTTACTCTGTCCTCAGGCAAACAGTGCCCCACTGTTTAGGTATTCCACATTGGAGCTCTCGGCTGGGATGGAGATACTTCCTCTGGAGTTAAGCTCAGTAGAGGGAGTGGAGTTGTTTAGAATCTGGGTTTGTTCATCGGGATCATACTAAGGTTTCATGCAAAGCACATGTACAAAATCTTTTGTTTTTCAGTGTCTTAGGCTAGGATCAAAGTCTTGAACTTCATATGTTACTTGGATAATCGCCGTAGGATTTTATAAGGGCTGAAGTATCTCTTAAGCAACTTCTCTGACAGACCCACTTTACGTATAGGGGTGAAAATCCATACGAGGTCTCCGGGTTTGAAGTACACTATTTGGCGTTTGGAGTCGTAATGTCTTTGATCTCTTTCTTGTGCCTCCAAGGTTCGTAATCTCGCCAGCTATCTAGATTCTCTGGCTCTTGATACTAATCTTGCAGAGTAGTCACCTTCGGTTTATTCAGGGCAAATCTGTAACAAAATAATCGAACATTGTCTCGGCTTCACGCCCGTGAATGAGATAAAATAGCATGAAACTGGTTTTATCCTGTTTGGCAGTGTTGTATGCAAAAGGTACGAAGGGTAAGATTTCCTCCCAATCTTTCTGCTTGACTCTGACGTACATCAATAGCATGCCTGCTAATGTTTTGTTAAAGTGCTCTGTTAGTCCATTAGTATAAGGATGGTAAGCAGCCATCATTCTATGAATGATATCGCAGAGGCGATTAACCCCTGAAATCAGTTTTGATTGACATACCTGCCCCCTGTCTGTAATAATTATCCTTCAAGCTCCACGCTTTAAAATAATGTCTTCCAGGAGAAATCTGGTCACTTCCAGAGTTTCAGCAGTAGGTAATGCCTTAGTGATTGCATAGCAAGTCAAATATTCAGTACAGACAAAGATCCATTTATTTCCCCAAATCAATTTTGGAAATTGTCCAAGCAAGTCTATCCCAATCCGATGGAATGACACCAAGGCAGGAGGGATAGGTACTAATAACCTGCCAGCTATAGGGGAATAGCTTTTCTCTGTTGGTGTTCTCGGCAGTGCATAACTTACCGTAATAGAGACCTGGCCAATAAAATCACTTTCTCACTCTGTCGTATGTTCTAGCAAACACTAAGTGCCCGGCCGTTGGTCCGTCATGAGAATAGCACGTCCTTTCGCAGATGCTTCAGAATAAGCGGCAACCACATCCTTCAGCCAGGATCGAAGTTCTTTTTGCAAAGGATCCCATCAATTAATTCATAAGATGTTTTAATGGGTTCCGACTTTTTCTTTAGAAGATATGATTTTCTGGAGGTCTGAATCCTTCCTCTGCTCCGTCACGATATCCATAAAAGAGGGCGTTCAGCCCTTCTGAAGAGCCTATGCTTTCTTCCACCGGATTACGAGAAATGCTGTCAGCGTCTTTATGCTTTTTACCACTCTTATATATAATGGAAATGTCATATTCTTGGAGGCATAAAGCCTATCTCGCAAGTCTTCATAGAAGGGTCTTGAAGACTCATTAACCAACACAGAGAATGTAGGTCCAACACAATAGTAAATGGCTTTCCGAAAAAGTATGAGCGAAATTTGTGTACTGTTCCAATATGGCGGCTAGGCATTCTCTTTCAGTAGTGGAATAATTCTTTTCTGCTCTGGCAAAAATTCTAGAGGCATATGCTATGACCTTTTCAGCTTCATTCTGAATCTGGACCAGGACTGCTCCCACCATACCCACTGGCATCCATGTGAATTTCTGTAGTAGAGTTTTCATCGTAAATTTCCAATACCGGATCAGAAATCAGTGCTTTCTTAAAGATTGTTAAAAAGATTTTACCTCTTAAGCTCCCCAATGAAACTTGACATCACCATTTAACAGCAACTGTAGAGGTTCAGCTAGGTAAAAAATTCCTTTAATAAACTTTCGGAAATATGAGGAGAGTCCAAGAAAGCTTTGCACATTCTATGGAGTTGAAAAGTTGCTTACAGCCTTAATTTTGTCAAGATCTGGTTGGACGCCATTATGAGATACAAGATGGCCCAGTATTTTTACTTCTTGCACACCAAAAAGGCACTTCTTTGGTTGAGCACAAGACCTGCTTCTTGAATGCATTCTAGAACAGTTATTAATCGGATAATGTGGTCTTCAAAAGTTTCTGAGAACACTATTATGTTGCCTAAGTAACAAAGGCACATAGTCCATTTCAAATGGTATAGCAAATTGTCCATCATTTTCTCGAAGGTTGCAGGTGCATTGCAGAGTTCAAATGGCATGACTTTGAATCACTACAAACCTTCTGGAGTAATGAATGCCATCTTTTCGAGATTAGCTTCGTTTAATTCTATCTGCCAGTAAACCAGAGCAGAGATCCATGGAAGAAACAAACTTGGTACTCTTCAGACAGTCCAGAGTATTGCCAATACAAGGCAGATAATAGACATCTTTCTTCGTAACATTATTAAGATGGCGATAGTCTATGCAAAAAAACCAACTTCCATCTTTTTTTTTTTCTTACAAGCACAATGAGTGATGACCAGGGACTTTCAGATAGCTGGATGATACCTTTTTTGAACATTTTGTGAACTTCTTCATGAATGATGCGTCTTTAAGTTGGTGAGACTTTGTAGGCTCTTTGATGGATAGGTGCATCATCACCAGGTGTTTGACATCGATTTGTGCGGCTGTTGACTTATCAGCTTTAGTGAAAACTCCAGAAAAAGTTCTGAGTAGTTCGGCAATTTGCCTTTTTGTTCATTGCTTAAATCAGGAGATACCATTAGTGAATAATCTATAAGGAATTCCGATGTCTCCTTTAGTGTAACCAGGTTATCTGACATGTCAACTATCGCACATAAATGACTTTCATCTAGACATTTGGCCTGACCTATGCACATTGCTTTAGGGATGATTCATTTTTCAGAGTGAGTGTTGACAATCCAAATCTCACCTTTGCCATGATGGTATCAAGTGATTATGGAAGGTAGAGCAATATTTCTTTTGAAGAGCAAATTTTTATTCCCATCTACCACTATATTTAAGTCTCTGCCAACTTGGGATCCTGATACTATTATTTTAGTTAGAGAATGAGAGTTAAGAGTACACTCCTTTATGGCATACAACTTCCAAGCACCGAGAGTTCTTGGCAAACATCTTCAAAAAATAGTTCATTCCTACCACAGTTTATCATAGCTTGAGAAGCTTCTAAAAAGTCCCATCCAAGGATCACGTCATGACTACAACTGAATTTGTCAAAACTACGAATTCAAACGGCAGCTCCCTATAATGACATGCAAAATACATTTTCCTATCCACCAAACAAAACTTCCATTATCGACTTTGAGAATTTTGTTTTTGGCATCAGAAAACATTTTTCTTTAAATATCGATGATACTTACCCGAGACAACAGAAAATGCTGTCCCAGAATCCACCACAGTACGTATCAGCATCAGCTTATTACAGGGTGCATACTCAAATTTGTAGATAAAAAGTAAGCACGTTTTAAGCACCTTAAGGGGAAAAGTAAGGACTTGCAAAATCTTTAATGACGATGATCATCTTTTTTTCTTCTTTTAACTAAACAGGATTTAAATCATAAAATATAGGTACAGGAGAGAAATTTAGTACCTATCCTACTGTCATAACTAGAATATATTCTGATTAACTTGTTACAGGAAAACATTTCCACATGCAGAAAAATAAACCAAAAATACTTATTCAACAAGATTTTGAGGTACAAAATTAGAATGCTAAATCATTAATTTCAATTACATTTATACATAAAATAGTTCTTGCTCGGGGAAACTCATAACATCTTAAAAATAATGAGTTTTTAAGCACCATGATAAAAAATAAGAACTCTATACAAACTTTGAATAAAAAGTAAGCACTTTTAAGGGCCTTCTAAAACGAAAATAAAAAGTAAGCAGTTTTTAAGCACTTTTCATGACCGTACGCACCCTGTATTAGCTATTATTACTTCCAGATGGTTACCAGTCATCTTTGCGGCAGACGGAGGATTTCATTATGCAAGGTCTCACCTCCCTGGAAGGGCACTCTGTTCAGTTTTTCTCATTTCTAAGGCTTGGAGACTGACTGGATCGACAATAAGGCGACGGTGATCTGAAGCAGAGTGTTAGGAATCAGCCTCGATTTGGACTAAGCGTAGATCAGTCAATGAAGATCGGGCATCGGAAATTTTCTTCAGCGTTTATTTTGTTGAGGTTCTGTCGGTAAGCTCAATAACTGTCAAAAACAGCTTTCCGTTCTCTGCAGTAGTGCACGATACGTCCAGGACACCCACAGTGGAAACAAACTGAGCTCTTGTCAGCTGTTCTCCATAAATCAGTTTTCCTAGACCAAGTTGGTGGGCAGTAAACAGGAACACAGGATTTTCTTGTTGTGGCAGCATCAGTTGATCTTTGTAAGGATTCCATTGGTTTTACTGTGACAGTTGCCAAAGCCTTTTCAACTTCATCTTGAACTATTTCATCCAGAGATTGGGAGTAAGAATCCACAGGTTTGTCAGCTCTAGTCATCATTTGTTGGACTTCTTCCTGTAAAATTCTGCGTATTAGGGATACCAAGTCCGGCTCATCCTCCATGGCTGCCATCGGTACAACATTTGGAAGTCTGTCGAACTTTCTTCATCTAGCCCTCTTCTGCTTCATATCTTCGATGTAGTTGCTCCATTTAATAAAATCAGATGTAGCGACATTTTCTTTTGTCAACAGCCTGATAAATGTCCTCTGCAATACCTTTCATTAGGTGGGACACCTTTCATCCTCGGATATCGCAGGATTAACCTCCTGGTAAAGTCCTAAGACATTCTGAATGTAGGACTGCGTCCTTCCTCCTGAGCGTTGTGCTCTGTACTTCAGTTGTTTTTCAGCCTTTCAAGTATATTTTTAATGATCGCCAAAAATTCCACTTAATCCCGTTCTAAATGCTTCCCAGGAATTCAAGACGTCTTCGCGGTTTACTTACCACTGCTTTGCTGTATCGTCAAGGAAGAAATAAACATTGGCCAAGCACATCATGTCGTTTCATTTGTTGAACTTAGCGACTCTATTGTATTCTTTGAGCCATTTGATAGGGTCTTCCCTAGTCTCCTCTCTGAAGATAGACGGGCTTCTTAGTTGTTGGTACGTTGGGAATGCTACAACTGCTTTGCTTTCTTACGGCATGGTTGTCCTCTTTCTACTTTCAAGAAAATAAAGTCCAAATTCTGGAGGTATTCCTCTTAAATGAAGGCTTCTGCGAAGGCTGTCACTATTATCATGTTTGAAGGATTTCTACCTGGTGCCTCCACCAAAATGTCACGAAGAAAAAGTAATATTAAGAAAATCATTTGGTTTATTTACAAAATGCAAGTCAAAAGAAATACTGACATTCAGCTTGAAAGTCAAAAAGACTAAATAAAATAAATATTCAAAGAACTAAGTCACACACTTAAATTTTAACATCACTTGGAAACTTCCAGAACTTTCTTAATTGGATAATTTTATGCAATGTTGCCAGTAAATTAATAACTTATAAAAACTAATTAAATAAGGAAAAAAAGTTTTAGTTCACATGCATCCAATTTTTATGATTTTAAAGCAAGGAAAGTTAAAAAGTTTCTTTCTTTTTTAAATGTGGCAATATATCGTTTAAAATCACAGCTAACAAAAGACATGTGTATTCATAATTTTACAGTTCATCGTATACTAAGAATTTGCAACCATTCTAGAATGAAATAATAATTTACTTTACATTTATATTTGGTTAATAATTATTTGGTTGGTTTGTAATTATTTTGTGAAATGCAAAATGAGTATTAACGCTTACTGTGTTTACATCCTCAATAAATTTTAGAATTTTTTTAAAACCAATACCCATTTGATTAACTCAGAGTGAGACGGAAGTAACACATCAATGAATTCTTCTTTCTCCGAAAGGTTTTTCCTCAGATATTAACAAAATTTGTAAAATATCTACCAGTTCATGATAAAAGTTTTGAATAAAAGATAAATACTCATAAAATTTAAGTGCTTTTTCCCAAACATAATGCAAAAAAGACGCGAATTTTCAAATAGCTGCAAAGTTTTGATATAAACTTTAAAAAATTTTACCAATAAAAAATATACCTTGACAACATATAAAAAAATAACAGATTTAAATACAAAATTAAAACAAACCTGAATTGTAGTACTGTGAGGATTGTGCATATAAATTATAGGTGTGTAACTGCTGTTTAAAGGCATCCTTACTCCTACAAATGGCCTTAATCTGTATGGATTGGGAATTCCAACAGCAGATACCTGAAAATAAAATTGTGAATAAAAAATTTAGAAATAAAAGGAAAGCTTAATGCAATAAAAAGAATACTTTTGAAGCAGCTAATATATTC
The DNA here is from genome assembly GCA_013235015.1 of Araneus ventricosus. Taxonomy (NCBI): domain Eukaryota; kingdom Metazoa; phylum Arthropoda; class Arachnida; order Araneae; family Araneidae; genus Araneus; species Araneus ventricosus. The sequence goes on from BGPR01000097.1 coordinate 27,472, forward strand.
AAAAGCAAGCACTTGGATTAATATTCTTCATTGAAAGTAAATATAGATAAAATATCATTAGATCGATATATACATTAAATGCATATTTTACAGACTGAAATTCAATATATTTACCATTTCAGGAAGCAAACAGTTAAACCCATATTAGATTCCTTTCATTACAAAAAACAAATACTAAAATTTCTTTATAGTTAGAAAAACACTATTATTCCCAGTAAAACCAATTTCTTAAAGCTTCAAAGATTTAATTGTTATAATATGAAACACATGAATGTAGACAGCATGCTATTGTATTAGACATGTTAAAAATATTCAGCAGTAGAAAAAATATTTCAAAATACAGGGTGTTCATTAATTATTGTCGGGGTTTCCGTATCTCATAACTTTCGAATAAAAAATATTACGCAAAAACCGATTACGTATTCGTAAATTACAACTCAAAGAATTTTACGTGGCAACAATACGATCTTAGCGCATTTGCAGTCTGGGTAATTATGACGTCATAAATAAATATGGCGATCGTGCAAGAAAAAGCAATGTGTGTATTATGGTTTTTCGAAACTAAATCAGTCATAACTACTCAACGTCGCTTCAGGACCACATACAAGAAAGATCCTCCTTCGGATAATTCTATCAGACGCTGGTTAACACAATTTCAGGAAACTGGTAGCGTTCTACACCGAAAGGGAGTGGGAGACTCGCAGTCCACGAAAATCAACGAGACAAGCAGCTGTGCAGTTACATATGTCGCATACGACGATATGGAACGTTCTCCATAACCGCCTTCATCTGAATGCCTACAAAGTGCAAATTGTGCAAGCTTTACACTTTCATATCATTAATAAAATTCTTTGAGTTGTAATTTATGAATATATAATCGCCTTCAGCTGAATGCCTACTAAGTGCAAACTGTGCAAGCTTTACACTTTAATATCATTAATAAAATTCTTTGAGTTGTAATTTACGAATACGTAATCGGTTTTTGCGTAATATTTTTTACTCGAAAGTTATGAGGTACGGAAACCCCGACAATAATTAATGAACACCCTGTATATAAACATACACATATTAAAAAGAGATAAAATATTTTTTTTTAAATTAAATACTTTCGTAAAGATTTTTTTTAAAAAATTCTATTTTCTCAAATTGAATGTATAAGTTTGGTATTTGGAGAAAATAAATAATTTGCACAACTTGTGAAATAACACAATCAGTCCCAATGCTATACGAGGCAAATTACCATTTAAACCAATACTAAAATCAAGAAATCCTTTACTACTTCTATCTTGAAATAAAGAAAATGGAATTCTGCAATTTATACAGGAAATATACGAAAATATCTTTAATTTTATTTAGAAACTTTAACCCTCTCCATCCCAAATTATTACTTGTTAGTGAGAAGAAAATTCAATATGGAGAAAGTAATTTAGAAATACTTCATGCTTAAAATTATTCCTTTGAATCATATTAATTAATTAAAAGTATTCATTCATAATTCATTTGTATCAAGGTCATGTAAATGCAATATAATGCAAGTGATGACAACTGCTGATTATTAAAAGCAGATTATTTGAATGATGCCATTTGATATCACTAGGCCATTTGGCACACTATCACGTTCATGCCACTTATGTTATTTGCTGGGACACCTAAGCTGCTTCAGGGTGCGTAGTGAGAAACTGCTGCAAAAATTAAGCACTTTTAAGGACTTTTTAAGCACCTTAGCCAAAAAAAATTAAGCACCTTTGTACATGCATGCATACGTCGACCCACGTATTTTCTAAGCATATGATGATTTCTGTTTTATAATAATGCATAGTTTTTATTGAAAATTTAAAAATATATTTTTTTAATTTCATTATTTATTTTCGTATTTGCAAAACGTCTTCTATTGTAAAATAAAGGATGCATTTTTGATTTTACAAAAAAATTAAAAATGATAATGCAAATTGTCATTATCAAAAATTAAATCAACTTTTATAAGATTAACAATAGAAATATGTTACCTTTTTCACCATTTCTTAAAATTAACAAATTACCAATTAATTTTCCTCTTCGGGATAATAATTCCAGTATTTCAAAACACGGCGCTACCCATTATTGAAGCAAGAGGGAATATGAAAAAAGGTCATTAATAGTCCAGTCAATGACGGGTTTGAAAAAAAAAAACATTAAATCATATAGTTTTGAAAATTGGCACACATGTTTGTGATAGTCTCCTGATGAACATACTAAAGTCCCTGGTCCTGAATGATTTAACGAATTAAAGAGCATAAAATTCCCTACAAAAATATGCTTTTATTTTTCTTCTAGCTTTTATAGTTTCTGAGATAAAAGGTCTCAAAGTTTGCCGCCATCTTGGATTTAATACCCTTTTTTTAAGTGTTTTTTAATATCTCGAAAACTATTTGATTTGCAAATTTGTTGTAATCAGAAAATTAATGAGTGTAAAATTCCCTACAAATGCATGTCTTTATGTTTCTTCTATCTTTAATAGTTTCCGAGGTAATGGGTTTCAAAGTTTGCCGCCATCTTAGAATTTATCCCCTTTTTCTCAGTTTTTTTTTGAATATCTCGAAAATTATTTAGTTTTCAAATCACACGTGATACAACAAATTGAAGAACGTAAAATTCCTTACAAAAGAGTGATTTTATTTTTGTTCTAGTTTTAATAGTTGCTGAGATAATGGGCTTCAAAGTTTGCTACCATCTTTGGATTTCATTTCCCTTTTTTAAGTTTTTCTTAAAAATTTCAGAAACTATTAAAACTAAAAGAAAATTAAAAGCATGTATTTGTAGGGAATTTCACGATCATTAATTTGTTGTATTATATGTAATTGAAAATTGAATAGTTTTTAAGAAATTTAAAAAAGACGGGAAAGGGGGATGAAATTAAAGATGGAGGCAAATTTTGAGATCCATTATCTCAGAAACTATTATAGGTAGAAGAATAATAAATGCATGTAGTCGTAGGTAATTTCATGTTCTTTAATTTGATAAATCAATTGTAATTTGAAAAGTGAAGTTTTCGATATTTTAAAGAAAAACTTTAGAAAAAGGGGGATGGAATCTAAGATTGCGGCGTGAGCCGCACCCCCAGGACCAGGGACTTTTAGTATGTTCAACAGAAGCCTCTCACGAACATGTGAACCAATTTTCAAAACTATACGATTTAATGTTTTGTTTCGTCCCCATTTTGGGAATCAGTTGACTGGACTATAAGTATTAACATAACATGTGTTGACACCCCTGGATCTATCTCACCCAGGATTCCTTCCCGAATTCTTCCCTTTCGTCGATTTTCTTTCTAGATACATCTGGTAAACAAAGCTTTACGACTATGCTTTCGATATCGATTCAAGGGGAAACCAAAAAAAGAAAAGAAAAGAAGAATAATGTTTTCTTTGCACTTCTCAAGAAAATTAAGCACTTTTTAAGGACCTTTTTTCCAAAATTAAGCACTTTTAAGGTGCTTAAAAATGGATTTCAAATTTAAGCACTTTTTAAGCACTTTTCATGACGCTACGCACCCTGTGCTTGAATAGCATTTCATGTACAAAAATGTGCGTCACACGCCGCTTTGCGTTTTAGCTTGTCGCAAACAACTTGGACGGAATATCATGCTTTGTCCCAGCAAGTAGAGCAATATATGCCACTTTGCCCAGGAAAGTATTAAGATTATGCAGGCATCTTTAGAATGAAAGCAATATAGTGGATACTTCCGAAACAAATTTTTAAAAAGTAGAAATGCAATAAGCTGGAGTTAAAATAAAAATAATATGAAAGATGTGTTTGAAAACAGTTTTAAATGTGAGGAAAAATTACACTATAATTATCAGACAAGAATGGCTCTTGTTACTAAAAATATTAAACATACTTGAAATTTAAAAGAACCTAATGATGTATGAATAAATAATGTATCTTCCACAGGGCCTTCTTCTCTGGCCAATAGAACTACATCAAAGCTGGTATTTCCACCAGGTGGAATGACCTAGAAAATATGACAAAAATGGAAAAAAAAAAACATAAAATTGATTTTCTGTACTATTTTTTAATATTTGAGCATCAATAATCATTTTCATCATGCATCTTACCTTTTCTTGAAAAAATGAACAATGAGTATGTAATGTATTCCCTGATATTGATAGCATATGAATGCTAGTATCAGGGCTTAAATTTTGAACAATGACACGCTCCATGTGAGGCATTCCCACAGGACTAAAAAAAAAACATCAAAGAGCTGTACATATAAACAGCTATAAAATTTCATACACATATCTATTAAAAATAAATTTTGTTAGAATCAAAAAAATTACTTACTGTGAATGAAAATTTAACATTGGAGGATGAAATGCAATAGGGCTTGCATATGCATTTAAATTCTCTTCATTAAGGTCAGTAAAACTATAATGAAAAATTTATAAATAAAATATCAACAAAATCATTATAAATAAACTAAAAAAATATGAAGCCTAAAAGGTAGGAAGCCTTAAAATAAAAATAGGAAGCCCCCCAAAAAACTAATTGGTGCAAAGGCCAGATATCAAGCACAGCATGACCCTTTTATTTGAAATAGCTGAAAATATATATTTAAGGCAATAATGCTAATAATTTTTCCAAATTGTTCCAAATAATTTTTATGAGTTTAGTAGGTATATCTATTTACATCTTTATGGAAAGAAAATTACAAATCTTGTGATTATGTAAAAGAAAGTCAACAATCAATTTTCACAAGGAAAAACTTTTAAAACTCTGTGTACAGAAATATCCTGGTATTTTTATGTTGACTTTCAGCACTGCAATATGAACAAGGTTTTCTGAAGTTCCAAGTTCACCATATTCAAAGTTTTATCTATGTTTGATATATTTTTAAAAGCTGCCAAGTTGAATTTGTGTATGGTCTCTAATGTAGCATGTGTAACAAACTAACTCATACTGACATTGTTTTGATGTGATTTAAAAATCATTCCAAACACCTCTCATAATCAAGTATAACTAAAGCAAAATCGACAAAACCTTTTATTCGCTACAGAATTAAATATGGGAGATATATTTAACCTTTAGATTACAGTCTAGAATAAAACTCAAAAACATTTTACTACAGGGACTGTGATGAAGAAACACAAATGTGGTTTCTCCTCTTCTCATATAATTAGAAGATACAGTCTGCAGATTCCCTTTCCCTTGTTACGATTCTTTTTTTTTTTTTTTCCCCTTCATTAGCAAATCAAACTACCTATTACACATGGGTGTGACCAATTTGCATAGAGGCAGCAAAATGATCTGCTAAGAGATTAGAACAAAGAGAGAGTGGTTAAATGAGGACGACTGAAACACTAGTTGTTTATAAGTACAGCAGTTGTACCAGCTTGTAAGCAAAAAGTAAAAATTTTCTGTTGGTACCAACTGTAAAGAACTGGTTAAAAGGCACAAAAAAATTCTGGCTAGCTTACTGCAAATGAAATGCATCATATACTACTAAAACAAATGTCTTCTATTGAGATTAACAATAATTTAACCCTTAAAAGGGCCATTTTTTTCTAGTAGTGGTATAATAAAATAACTTTGGGATTGAAATTAATTTAAGAAAAGAAATTCATTTAGCTTATTGGATATTAATTTTTTGTGAATTTTATTAATTAATAATTAGTTACCAAGTAAAGACACTTCATTATGGTTGGAGATAAGAAATTGGAACACCTAGGTTTTCGGTTCACAGAAAAATTCGGCGAAAACTTATGCCAACCTTAAAAATTGATGGATTTGATAGGAAGTATACTTCCCACAGCCTTAGAAAGGGTAAAACTGTCTTCTTATTCATACTTATTCTACAAAAGATAAAGAAAGAACAAAATACTACAGAAATGAGTCACTGAATAAATAAGAAGTTTAAAATCATTTTTTAAAATTAACATCTCTGTTGCTTAAGCTAATGATAGGCCATTCAAACTTATTGCAGAATGGTATCAAAATTTTTAAAGAATATCAGTAATGAAATTATCAACTTTAGAAACCACATAACATTCTGGGTTTAAACATTTAAAAAATCCTATTTACCTTATGGCTGATGTATCTTCTTCTCTGTAAAACTGAAAGAAATTTTTAAAAAAGTGCTTAAGACAGAATTTACCAAAATTAGATAGATAGTAAAAATACATGCATCTATGCTCAAGCTTCAGCTGTGCAAATTGATCCTCTTTTGGAAAAAAAAAACAAGATCTTACAATGCCCACCAAATTCCAATAAAAAAAATTAACCTTCCAGCATGCACAACGTCTATACAAACATGGAAGGTAGTGCATATTTCCTAGATACGCTATTGTGTAAAATATCAATTTTTAAGAGGATAATTATTAAAACTAGGTTGTAATTGGGTAAGGGTTAATAAGTTCCAACTATTTTAAACAACTTTTGTTTAGAAAGAATTGGAAACAATATAAACATAAAACACAAAAGCAATATAAAATGACCAAAGAATTAGCTGAATGATGTGAAAATAAAATAAATGAAATTGCCAATATTTCAATGGAAATATTTACATTTGTAATATAAAACTGTAAAAAAAATATGGAATTAAAAAAACAATTGAAATTTAGATATAAAAAGCAAGAAATCAGTTTTATAGTCATTTGATTGCAATGGTGGTATGTATCTCTGAAATACAAATAGTAGATTCGCAGAGTCCTATTAACACCTTGAATTCCAAACGATGACTAACAGTTCGTCAAAAGGAGCTGGAAGTATAGCCAAGGTCATGCTTTCATAGCACCCTCTAGTAAAAAGGTAATCTTCTCTAGTGTATCTCTCACATATGCGCACCTGCTTTGGAACGTTAATGACTTCAACAGAATTTTGGAGACCACACTCTTCGAATGATTTTGATCTTCAAAACAGTTAATCGAATAAAAATAACAATCATATTTTTAATTTAATTATTCAGAATGCTATTCAAAACTGAATTTCTTCTCTTACCAACATTTTAATTTTTAAAAAATTGTTACGAATTCTGTAAATTGAATGCATTTTGGCTTCTTGGCGAGATTTTTGGTTCCAAATTTGGTGACTTGGAGTCGTGAAATTTCTACTCTTTTCTAGAAAATTTGGCAGTCTCCCGAGAGTATATAAAAGTCTCGCCACAACAACCTATAAGTCAGTTGCTGTTGTGCTTTCATTGAGTGAGTGTGACGTGCGATCATTGGTGTTTCTGAAAGAGAATCTAAGCCAATTTGCAGCATAAAGTTTTGAGTTTTCCCCATGCTCTGTGAGTGAGCTAGTTTGAACTGTAATAGTCCATTGAAGACTGGATTGTTTTGCTTTATCAACTGTAAATATTTGTAAATAACAGCTGTAAATAAATTTCTGTTTGTGCCATTTTGATTGAAGTCCATTCAATCCATGAACCCGTCAGAACTGTAACAATATTACTCAATAATATCAGAGTTGGACTTAAAGCTATTTGTTGACAAATTCTCCAGTACTTTTCTTACAAAAGTTAAAGTTACTTCTAAAAGCTCTTAAGTGCAGGTACACATTTTTGAATGCTTCAAATTTACTGCCCTCCACAGAAAGAATTGTTTTGTTTTTTTTTAACAAAGAAGAAATATAAAAGGATATACTGCAACCAGGGCCGATTGTAGAGTCAAAGATGCGATCGTACCATTTAATTTCTGTTGCCCCCTCCCCCTAAAATACCTTCACTCTTTTTCTAACCCAGTGAATTTAAAATTAAAGATGTTTGAAATTTCCATATTGTAGAAAAAAAAATAGAGAAAATATCTTCGAAGGTAGAAGGAAACTTGACTTAAGCATTTAACAAATTGGCAGCAAGTTTAATTAATTCACGGAAAAATTCCTAATGTAAAGCAAGTGCTGAATACAGAGAGTTAATTTTCTTGAAAAAGACGTTGCCTTATATTCTTGCAAATACAAAATTTACTAAAAATCTATTTCGTCATTTCACACCTGTGAAAGATGTTTACAGGAAAACAAAATATGAATATGCATATATAGTAAAACAATTTGAAAAGTAAGCATTTATTATTAAATTATAAGTATTATAATTATTCCACTAAGCAAAATAATAAATTAAAATTGCATTCTCCTTGCTTTCTTACTTGTAAATTCATCAATAATGCCATCTAATTTCTTTTGACAAATCTTTCTTTATTACAATTAAACTTTAATTACTCAATCTCTCTTGGTACATTGACGATCTTAAACAAGATTTTATTTTTAATTTAGATAAACTCCTTTCGTCTGTCACACTGTGACTTGCAGGGTTAAATGTTAAGGCCACAGAAAAGTTGGAAAATGATGAAATTAAATTGCTTCAGTAAACTCGAAATTTATTAAAGGATCAGTAATATCGTCATTGATGATTTTATACATCATTAATTCATTATACAAGTGATTACCATCAACATCCTTAGGTAATCAATCAGCATGAGAAATTTATAAGGAAATATCAAAATCTGCACAATTTTTTTTTTTAAAGTCATCTTTGGTCCACAATTTTTAAGTAAAATTCAACTTTAATAATTTTGGATTTCTTTGGTCTGCTCATCAATGCATTCATAAAAAGACAAACTTTCTTTCTGTGCCTTTTAAAGGTAAATTCTTCATGAAAATGAATCTCCAGTGTTGTGGTATCATTAATATATTTGTTTAAAGGCATCAAATCTAGATGAATCTAGAAAATTGAAAATTTTATTGAGTAGCTTGACGAATTCATGAAGGATATCATTCCATATCAAAACGGAACAAATAAACTTTTAAGCAAGCAGCAGTTGGGCAACGTGTCCACTTTTAAAAAACAAGTTGCCAAGCTGCTGCAACTTTAGTTTTTTATATCTCTGGAGTCATCTTCTATTAGCATATTTAAACTATTCATTACCTCTTTTAACCCTTAATTATTCACGCTGGTGTATTTTGTACACCATTGGAGCTTTAACGGCTACTGTTTTAATTCCTGCTTCACCCTTAAACTTTTTCTCCCAGCTAACCTACAGGTGACTCATGTTGAGTGATGTAGGAAGGTTTTTGTTTTCATTCATTTGAACCTAAGAGCTTGAGCGAAGTCTTTGCATCATTAAGTCTCTCGAAACAACAAAGAAACCGACACTGAATAAGTACTATTTTAGTTCTAACTGTATTTTTCGTAGTTTAATGAAGGATTAAAGTTGTTTAATTTCTAACTAAAATATTTCTATTGTCTCTGGCTTGTATCGTTTTATTATAATTGGATAAAAATTTACAAATCTGCAAATCTTCAATATGCATTTCACAAATTTATATTATTGGGTAATATTGTCATAAACGCCTATTTAAAGTGTTTTTTATTTATTGTAACACATGGTTATTGTATTTGAAATAAAACTAATATATATATATATATAACATTAATAAATTATAAAAATAAAAAGTTTAATAAATATTTTTATAATTTATTAATTATTTTTATAATTTATCAATGTTATAATTTATTATAACATTAATAAATTATAAAAATAAAAGTTTTTTATAATGTATTAATTTTATAATAAATTATAACATTAATACATTATAAAAAACATTAATCTTTTTACCTAGAAATTTTGGATTATGTGGTGTCCAAAATACACTGCGGAAATTTTGCTGTGTGAATTGGTGCGAGTACTTAAGGATTAATTGAAATTTTAGAGGTCTTATTACATTTGGCTTTTTTCACTTTTAGTATAATAACATAGATTGATGAAGTAAACACTGAACACTAAAAAACTTCTGATTGATATGCTGCATAGTTGAGCTCCACACTTTATGCATTGTGAGTTGCCCATTTTTCTTTGAAAAAAGATACAGTCATTTAATAAGAAAAGACGAACATGCACACTTTGCAAGCCCAGTAGAATTCAGCTACCTATTAACTTAAAATGAATCCTGATACATGATAAAGAGCATTTTAAAGTTAAAGATACTGGGGAGATGCAAGCATTTAGTTTAATGAATAGCATTCTTGCCAAGTACGAGATGAGTTTCTATGCAAAATATACCTTATTTTTCTCTTCAGTTCAGATTTTTTTTTTTTTTTAACGAGGTTATTTTGACATTGAAGATCAGAAAAATATTTTTCTAGCCTGAAGTGGAAATCTCTATAGTAAAAACAATCATGGCACTTTGAGTCTAAAAATAAAAAGTTGAGTAGGTCGCAGTAGTAAAATTAAAGTAAAGAGTGATATTTTCAGAACCAGCAAACATCCTATTTCATCCACAAAAATCAGTGTTTATGCGATTTTCTTGACTGTTTTTATAAATTAACAGTGTTCCTTGAGCCCTGATAGCAACTCTGTAAATATATAAATAGATTTGGGCCATTGACAGCATAATCAGTCTGGGGAGAGGAGGACCTTCGATTCGGGATTCAACTCCATGAAAAATCCAGTGTGCATGTAGGCATAATACATACTAAATCTATTTACAAGGGCAAAAGGTTCTCATGTTAGTGTAATGTGAAGTCTGGAAATTGGGGTACAGGTTCAGGTGTTCTGCTTGTCAACAGTGGTGGTGAGATGGGTGGGTGGAGGTCGCCCCCATACTTTTGAGCAAAAATGTAAATTTTTATTTCATTTTAACAGTCTAAAACTAGGAATTATTCAAAATCAATAGTGTTTGGGAAAGATAGCTAATTTTGTCACTGAATTTTTTTAATTTTGTTGTCGACCCCTTATACTCCCTGGTACTTTTATCTATAAATATCTTGCCCCTCTATAACGCCCAATCCTGCCACTGCTTATCAATGGACCATAATTCAAAATTACAAGGCCCAAACTGAAGAGCCCTGATGCTGTTTCAAAATAGGATGTAATTCAATAAATCAAATCAAGAGAACTTGTCTACCAGCAGTATGAATTTTCATACCACAAGATAAGTTTTTGTCTATGTGCAGGATATAGTCTAAGAACTGAACATTGCATTAGGCAAAGAAAGCTTTATTTGATTAAAATATGCATGCTTTTTATAAGTATGTGCTTGAGAAACTTTTGGACAAGAAAAGATTGCTGCACATTATTACTCATTCTAATAAAAAAATTAATAACTCAACAAAATACATATTTAAATTGCAGCTACTCTTATTCAAAACAACTGCTATAGAAATCATTCATGGGGTACAGAGTTGATTCTAGTAAAATGATTTATCAAAAATTAGAGCAAACTTAGGGTCAGGTAAGGTAAAGTGGTCATACATCAAATAAAATGCTATAACTTTGTAATTAATATTGGTGTGAATATAATTTTTTTTTTTAAATTTTAGCTTTGAATAGTTAAGAACTAAGTTTAACATTCAAAATTATACTTATTGCAACACTTTTGTAGGAGAAAACACCCATTTTGTTGGTTTATATTGCAGTTTGAAGTTGGAATACCTAATATAACTTCTCTCCTACATTTTGTTTAGTAAAGTTTTCATTAGATTGACTCTGCAGAAAACTTTATATAGATCTCAAGAATACTTCCTCATTAACAGATAAGCTGAATTAATTACAGATATTATTTTATATTAATTTAAGTAAGATGGGGTAAAGTGGTCATAGGGATAGGCTTAACATGCATCACTGTTTTAAAATTACTTAATCTTAATTTGTTAGACAGATGCTAGTTAAATATTAATTTAAGATATGTTACAAATTATAATTAAAGATAGGAAACCGGGTAACCCCAATTTTTGTACCAAAATCATCACGTAACGCATATAAGAAATCAGCCAATTGTAAAAAAAAAAAAAAAAAAAAAAAAAAAGGGATGTAATTTTTAGAGCATCAGCAAATGATTTCATGCTACCTTTTATTATTTACAAAGGAGCTCATTATATGAGCAAGACTAAAGGTAGTGCTAAAATAGATTAAAGGTAAAGGCTTTATTCAATTTTCTTTAGATTTGCAAAAACCTGTTCTTTTAAGTTATGATGGGCACGGAAGTTATACGACTGAGTAAAAAGGGCCATGCATAATTGCACTATAATTTTGTGCTTATGTTGGAGTATTTCCCCCTTTAATAAAAGCTTGGAAAGGGATCTCTTAAAAAAATGGCCCAGGGAAATTGAGTGCAGAATATTTTACTAAGTGTTTTCCTATTTTTAAATATAGACTGTCTCCATCCAGAAAATGCAATTAATGATTTTAAAGGCTGTGGACTGTTTCGTATTATCAAGCAGGAAGAATGAAGCATACTATTATCTGAAATAGGTGTTCAACCCACCATAGTTAAGTCTAGTATACAGGACATAGGGCGGCATATTGTCAGTTTGAATGGGAATTCAGAACCAGGGCCATTGCATATAGATAGTTTCAATATAGAATAGGGTGAAATTTCAGGTATAGCTGATAACATGGTTTTACATCTAAAAGATTTGACATGAGCTGTACTTACAACTCTATAACCCACCTGTTTCAGCTATACATAAAGTGGCCATATAGAATTCAAGAGAAAAAAGAAAAGTTTTAAAGCAATAATGAAGGTTTGACTGAAGAAATTAGTTATAAAACAACTACAACAAGAAAGAGATACAAGAAAACAGTTAAAAACATGCAAATAAAAACTCTATAAAAAGCAGAAAATGTCTATTATTTAGTCAAGTGAATTTACAATTGCAGATAATCAATTGTCACAATATTTCTGTGGTATGTTGTTAAAATATGAAGGGGAGGGGGAGATCAATCAAAGATCTTATTGGACAGGTTTTTCATAAAATAGGAGATTTTCTGTCAATAAAATATCTAAAACTTTGAGACTATTAACACCTTTCCTGAAAATCATGACATTGTTGGAATTAAAGTCAGATATCCCTAAAATTCTTGATGAGCCAATTTTTGATCATGTGTTATTAAAAATGTATAATTTGATCAAATAAACTGATTTTCTTTTAAAGTTGAAACTATATTGAGTTTTCTTAAATATTAAAAGAAAAAAAAACTCAGCTTACTTATAAATATGTTTTTATACTTATTTTTTAATTATGGCCCACCCCATGGGGTAAAGTGGTCATAGAAACATGACAAAATTAAGGTGTCATAAAATTGTTTAAATCAATTCCCCCCCCCCAGATTTTAATGCAGTGTGTTCTTCAATAATGTAATGTAAAATAACAACCTAAAAATGTTAAGTATTTTAGCAAATTCTTATATTTACAATCCACCTAAGTTAAAAAAATATATAGATTTTATGACTACTTTACTCCACTTGACCCTATATTTTTACTTTTATTTATTTACTACTAAAACAATGAGTAAACAATGCAAAATTCATGGTATGCAGAAAATTCAGACATTTTAAATACAGTGGATTATTCAATACATAGAATATTTCAGTTTCTTGTTCAAATTTTAAACTAAAATAAAGTTATACAGAAACAAAACAAAATTAAATCGGCAAACAACAAAATAACATTAATACAACAGAAAGAAAAATTAAGAAATGCCAAATAAGAAAAAAAGCTTATGACAAAACCAGTGGCGGCTCGTCCATAAGAGCTGCAGCCCCCCCCCCGCCTGAAATTATTTTAAAAGATTGTATTTTCGTTTTTATTCTCACTGGCTTACTTTTCCACTTTGAGAATTCAGTGATCAACGAAAATGGCAAAAAGTAATTAAAAAGTGTAAAAAAAGAAGGAAAATCAATCAAGAATTAAGAGAGACAGACCAGAACAGCATAAAGTATTGCCCCTCCTACAGATCCGATATTAATGCAAAGAGCATCGCGAAGAGGGAGAAAAGCAATCCTTTCTCTGCTTGAAATTGCATTCATTTGAGCTGCATTTTTTTCAGCTCTCATTTGGCGTGACTTCCTCATTTGGCTCTTTTTCGATTTTTCTCAGTAGTTCAGTTGTTAAGTCGGTTTTTTTAAATCCATTTCTGGAGGAGTTGCAATTTTTTGCTTCTTTATGTTTTTTCGGGTGCTGATTACGATTCTGAGGTTTGCCACCAATAATTTTTGTTATAGCCAAAAACATAATAAAAAAAAAAAATCTCCAGTTTTTTGCTTATAACTAAAAAACTATCAATTTTTAGTATATCATCATTATATACCAAAATAATCAGCACAAAATTTCCTACAACTTAGGTTTTAAACTTTAGCAGCACTGCTTGTTTCTGAGCTGACGAGCCGTCACTGGACAAAACAAATTTTACAAATACCTCTTTCATTTCCATGGATACACCATCCATTAAATAGCGCAAGTCACCATCCACATGGACGAAAGCTAAAAGAAAAATAAACAATATGTAAATGAAATTAAGTTAATGACCGCATATTTGAGAAATCAAAGAAAATTTTGCCTGCACATAGTAACCAGTTTTAAAATCTCAATTAAGTTTTCAAAGAAAAATTCATTATGACTTCTAACCATTTCTCCAGGCTTCTCAGAAAACAAACAAAAGGTATGGTGACATAATATTTTCCAAGCTTATTGATAAAGCATAATATGAAATAATAATTATTCAGATATCTATAATAGAATTATGCAGAGAAAACGATCACGTGGTGTGGCTATGTGCTAAAGAGATTCAGATAGTCTGTCAACAAATTAGGGATACCGTTTTGAATCTGTGATGATTTAATATCAAATAGGAGTTACGGCAGAGTTTTTTTTAGCTGAGTTTAGTAGTTTTTTTTTATTTTATGTTGAATCATCGAGGAGGAACTCCGTTAACATCAAATAGAAGTTATACTAGAATTAATTTATTTTTCCACTTCTCAGAGAACTTTACTTTCGTTTTTGCTAAAAAGGTTCTTTCTTTTTCATACTTAATTTTGGAATTGAATATTTATATATTTTGCAAAACAAAAGTTAGTGTCAATTCATTCATCATTTCTGTTTTTCATGGTTTTTATTTATTATTATTATTTCCTAAGAACTCTGGCAATGTTCACAAGATTTTCTACTAAAATTTTCGTTAATAAATCTGCGACAATCAGATCCGAGATGTTGTTGGCAAGCTGAAAGCCCTTCCTAGACGGGCACAAATCTTCTAGTATTTCACATAAAAATAGAGTAATCAGAGAAATATACATAAGTGAACAAAGAACTGAAGAAACAAAAATAAGAGAATTTAATCCATAAATTTCCCAATATACAGAAGCAAACAAAATGAAAATAAGCCACATTTAAATTAAGCAATGACTGAATTAGAGTGCATATTAACTTAAAGGAATATCTATATGCATGAGAGACGAGCAGATACTTTTAGGTGGTAAGCAGTATCAGTGCCGTGAAGAGAAGTTTGAAAGCTTGAGTAAGAAAGCAAATAATATACAATTCCATTCAAAACCATTTTTCACTGTTGATAATGACAGTTTGTGCCACTATTCTCCTTGCCATTAACTATGCCTTCCTTTTAAGTAGCATAATGATTATAGGTATCAAAGTCTGTGAATTCATCTAATTTTCTATGCATCTTAAACTACACTGTAAGAGCCAAAAAAACTGGTACACCTTCTTATAATCATGTCGGACCCCCACGAGCACGCAGAAGTGACACAAAACGACGTGGCATGGCCTTGACTGGTATCTGAAGGTATCCTGGAGGAAATTCACACCATGAATCCTGTAGGGCAGTCAACAAATCCATAGGAGTGCGAGGTGGTGGAGATCTCTTCTCAATAGCATGTAGCAAGGCATCCCGGATATCTTCAATAATGTTCATCTCTGGGGATTTAGGTGGCCAATGGAAGTGTCTAAAGTCAGAAGAGTGTTCCTGGAGCCACTTGGTAGCAACTCTCGACGCATGGGGTGTCGCATTGTCCTGCTGGAATTGTCCCAATCCGTCGGAATGCACAATGGACATGAATGAGTGTAGGTGATCGGACAAGATGCTTAAGTACCTGTCACCTGTCAGAGTCGTCTCTAGACGAATCAGGGGTCCCATATCACGCCAACTGCACACGTCCCATACCATCACAGAGGCTCCACCAGATTGAATAGTCCCCTGTTGACAAACAGGGTCTATGGATTAATGATGTTGTCTCCATACTTGTACACATGTATCCATCCGATACAATTGGAAACAAGACTCGTCAGACCAGGTAACATGTTTCCAGTCATCAACAGTCCAATGGTAGTGTTGTCGGACCCAGGAGAGGAGTAAAGCTTTGTGCAGTGCAGTCAACAACGGTACACGAGTGGGCCTTCGGCTCTGAGAGCCCATATAAATGAGGGTCCGTCGAAAAGTTTGCATGCTGACATTTGTAGATGCCCCATCATCGAAATCCGCGGAAATTTGAGGAAGCATTGTACGTCTTCCTCGTTTAAGGATTCGCGTTTGACGTCAATGGTCTAGTTTTTTCAAGGTCTTTATTCTGGCCGCACCGATGGCAGAAATTTGATGTTTTACCGGATACCCGATATTCACGGTACACTCATGAAATGGTCATACGCGAAAATCCAAATTTCATCGCTACTTCGGAGATGCTATGTCCCATCTCTCGTGCGCCGACTATAACGCCATGTTCAAAGTCACTTAAATCTTGAAAACACACCATTGCAGGAGCCGATCTAATACATTTTTCAGACATCTGTTGTCTTATATAGGCATTGACGACCGCATCGGGTTACAATGATTGGTTGCATATCTCCGTTATTTGCATATGCACGCCTGTACCAGTTTTTTTGGCTCTTCAGTGTATTATCTCACTATAAATGCAAAATCAAATTCATTAATTAGTTTCTGAATTAAAATATAATTAATCAAAATAACTTTCACCTTAAATACAGCAGCATTACTTCCAAACACTAATAAGAATGCATAAACAATAATGATTTCATTTCTTATATTTACCTGAAATACCAGATATGGAATACTAAAATACTCCCATTAGACAAAACTTTCCCCTTTATACAGGGTGTCCAAATCAAATGTCCCTAATTTGAACAGTCGATTAAAAAAAATCTATTAGCGATACGTCGGCGATATTTAAGGTGACCCCTTAATATCGCCAACGTATGCAATATTAGCTGCTGAATTCTTAGATTTTGGTGACAATTTTTATTTTTCACGTATGATGCACGTGCTCTTTTTGCGAGCTGACAAACGGAAAAATGATGTCACTGCCAGAACACAAATACGTAATAACAGTGCAAAGAATGTTTCAAAAAGTTTATAAAAGAAATCCACCTGATGCTAAGAGTATTAAAAAGTGACAAAAAACGTTTATTGAAACTGGAAATGTACAGAAAAGATCTGGATGTAATCGGCATTCACTTTCTGATGCATGCATGGAAGATGTTCAAGAAGCTTTCGTTCGGGGCCCTCGTACGTCGATCAGGAAGGCAGCTTCTGAATTATCTATGACACAATCAACTATACATAATGTGCTTCATCGAAAACCGAGGCTGTATGCATACAAAATACAGATTGTGCAGAAACTGCAACCAATTGATGGGCCACAGCATGCCGCATTTGCTGTGGAGATGTTATCTCGCATCGAAAATGAACATAATTTTCTAAACAGCATCATTTTTTCAGATGAAGCAACATTTCATGTGAGCAACAAAGTGAATAAGCACAACCGCAGAATTTGGGGTTCAGAAATCCCCACGCAGTACAGGAAGTGGAAAGAAACAGTCCAAAAATAAATGCAGGGGTGAAAACAGCAAATATACAAAAAAGAGGAAAATTCACGAGAGTGAGAGTAGCTACATTTTTAAGTGAGAAGAGACATGCATTAAGGAAGAGATAAATAAACACTTATTAATGAATGATTTATTCATCACAAAAAAATAATAAATTATGAAAAAAATATGGTCTTTCTTACCACCATGTATGCATTTTTTCAATTACAAATACTTATTTTTAACATTATAAAATCAATGTTTTTTACTCACTTTCTTAAAATAGATACAATTAATAAATAATGTTTTATAATATCAATAATTTTTATAAAATACATATAATAAACCTAAAATATATAAATCAAATTTTGAATTATAAAAGAAAAAGGCACAAAAGAGTCCTGCATAAATATCAGTTTTGTGAATAATCACAAATTAACTATGCCTTAACCTCTAAACTGCCATGAATAAGTTAATTCAAATAGTTCTTTTTCATACAAGCTTATTTTTTCGTGTCATGTTTTCAAACATAGATTTAATAGTTTGGCAGCGACCACTGTTTTGTTTTAGTGCATTTAATTTTTTAAAATTTTGGCTGCAAGTTAGTACTTCTAAAACTCTTTTTTTTTCACCCTTCTCTGAGCTATTTTTAGCCATTCCCATCTCCATTAATTTTTAACACTTTTCTCCAAATGTTTAATATTCTCCGCGCTTTCACAGTTGATAATATCAGTTCTTATCGTAGACATAATTAAAAATATTAATGACACAAATCACAATTTTATAACTCTTTCGCGTAGACAGACATAAAGCAGTCCATTCATCTGTTGTTCATTCCATTCCATTTGTTCCAACACTGGTTCCTTCCCCCCACCCATTCAAAGTCGAAAAATCATGTAGCTCCAAAGTGCGACACACTGACCGCGGAACTTGATGTTTCAAAGTGCGCTTGCAGTAAGGGGGGAGCGATCTTCTCTCCCCTTCTCCTACAGTTGCTCTGTGATCTCCTCTTCCTTCCCCCGCTCCGAGGACTTCAGATATGCTAATCGCTACCCTCTAAGCAGGGTCCCGATCCAGTCAAGCCTTTCATGTACAGACTATCCACGCGAAGGGTCTTTAAAAAAAATTGGTGCACGAACTGTCTGATTTCCGCTTGTTTGGAAATTTCACTTCTACTAACCCCTATTCTAATTTTCATAGGTTTTCGACCTCGATGATTGTTTTTTATTTCCCATGTTCCAAAATTTCCATTTTGGGTTTGAGATGAATGGCCCGCTTTAGCGCATTCGAACATAGCTTTCCGGTATGCTATGCTATGTCGAACACTGGGAAACGAAATGGCGTCATGAATATTATGTAGAAAAAATATCGTCTAAAACCTGAAAGAAAAACACATGTGGAGAAATTTCTTAGAAATAACAAAATAAGCCTCTAATCCAAGGCCAATAGCTTGAAACCTTGCCTCCAATCCAGATGATCAATCACAATGAGACACAAGCCCTGTGTTGAAACGTCATTTTCTTCAAGTTCACTCCCTTTCCAACAGGAAGGGCCGGGGGAATTTGGTTTCTCATCCTCAGAAGTGAATAATAATAATAAAAAAAGCGGAATATGAAAATTTAAAAGAAAAAAAAGGTGGAGTCAAAAAGAAATATACAAAAAAGGGGAAAATCGCGGATCCGTGGAGGATTTTCACCCCTGTCAATGTGTAGTGTGCTCTTTCACATGATACAGTCATACGACCATTTTTCTTTGTTGAGACTTCTGTGATGGCAAACATTTACCTGGACATGTTGCAAATTTATGCAATACCCCAAATGCAGCATTTACAACCCACTGTTATCTTCCAACACATTGGGGCCCCTCCTGACTGGGACACGGTCGCCCAATTCTCTGGCCACTAAGACCTCCAGACGTCACTCCACTGGCATCAAAGACAAAGTCTACTCAAGGGAAATTCGTGATGTTGAAGACCTTCGTGCCTCAATAACTGCTACTAATGCTACTGTGACTATGGGAATGCTACAGCAGATATGGCTGGAACTGGACTACCGGCTGGATATCCTCAGGGCTACTAAGTACTGTTATCTAATTTTACATTTTTCTTCTGCTTTTTAAGTTTCTGTTAAATATAGCGGCCTCTCCAAATTAGGGACATTTGATTCATACACCCTGTACTTTACCTATCTGAATGTCAATTTGATATCCCTTCTGCTGATAAATTAGAATAAAAAATAAGAGTAAAGTTTTCGATTAGTTGCATGGATTAACGTCAATATTGTCTTGGAAAATTTTTCAAGAGTCAATCAATATGCAGTGAAACTAATTTGGACAAAGCAAGAGATCCTTTAAAATAATGAAGACACAAATTTATTTACCAAAACACCAAGGCAAGGTTAATAGATACAAATGTTTCATAAATTTCAACACAACATATATAAAAAAAATTACATCACACATAAACATGAGAAACAGTAATAGAATTCAAAGTAACTATTAAAACCACTACAGATCTTTCAAGATTCACAAATGCTTTCAACACACAACAGACGTCTGATTTTAAATTTGGTAGCATGGGAGTATTTAAACCACACTATCATGGTGAAGGTACCTCTAGCACATACTTGAAAAACCGAGAAATTCATTATGGTTCAAAAATATTAAGATATTGAAACTTGTAAACCAATCTTTTGTTAACAAATACATCTAGAAATTGTCACATATCACTAAGCTGTTCAACAAATGCATATCAGTTTTTCAATTCCATGCTAAGCTCTTGCTCAATAATATCTTCATAATAACTTTTTAATACTACACTGATAGTTTTATTTTTACAACTAATCAGAAGTCTAAAAATAAATTACTTTGCACACAATTAAGAGATGAACAACAATTTAGTAACAATATGCTAAAAATGGTTTTTACTCTTGCATATTTATCAAAATAATGCTGAATTGGTTTAGTTTATCTAGATTATCATCTCCTTTTCAAGCCACTAGAGGGCTATGTTGGGGACCTTGTAGTTTTGAGCCATGCTGATATGATGCTGTCAGCACCTCAGTTGGTACCCCACATTTCCATGTCACACCAACGTAAGGACCTCCGACCATGAACAGCAAATTTAACATCTCCAAGCTCACATAGGGGAAAGAAGGGTAAAACCGGGTAGCTAAGGTTCAAAGGCCTGTTGGAGCTAAAATATTCGACATAGAGCTTGTCAAATTTTATTAACCTTCCAGCAGGCGCGTCTGCGCAAATTTTACGACAAACGGGATTTTTCATGCCCTGTTCTCACATTCGGAGTCAAAACTGTATGAAGGTCATTGCTATTCCTTGATGCGACCGTTCTCTTCAGGATTAAGTTAATTTGTCCGAGTTTCAAGGTGATTTCATACTATTTTATACATCTGCCGTAAAAAATACAATGCATGCCTGCTCATGTAATTTGAAAATTTTTTTCGTCTTAACGTTTCAGTTTGATAATTATATATCCAGTGCATATTACAGCAATTTAATATTTCATTTTACATTGTCAAAAATATTTAATATGTAATAAGCCTGCCAATAATCCACCAAGCCGATGAATTTTCTTGTAAAACCTCAGTCTTATGAAAACACCTCACTACTCGAGCCCAAAAAAATCTTATCGCCATATGACATTACCATGTCTTTAAATCTAAATTATTCATCACAACCTGAAAAAGCAATTGAACAGCAACCAGCATTGAGAAAAAGAGCTTGTGGTTTGTGTTTGAAAGAAATAAAACGATCATCAAAATCCATGAAATACAGTAGCTGCAATATGTAATATACTTGTAAGTGTCACTCTCTGGCAAGAGTTTAATGTTTCAAATGCAAGGATAATTATAAGAAACTAAGAAGAAAGTCTTTTTGGTACAATCTTAGTTAGTCTTATACTTTTTTTTATTATATATTACTTAATACCTTTTTCAGAAAATAATAGTGTTAAATCTCATTGCTTTCACTGATTTCAGTATAATTTTAGATTTTGCAAATAATGTAAAAATTAATTTTCACTCTGGATGAAAGGATTTGCTTTTTTTTTATGTGTCTCTTATTGCTATAATGAAGTAACTTACAACTGCAAAGGTAAAAATGAAGAAACTTATTGTGTCGTAAAAGTACGACACTCGCCCACTCGTGTAAAAAATTTTAGAGCGCCCGCTGGAAGGTTAAAATACTCATTGTTTATCGGAGTACAATATATATTTTCAAAAAAATCACAGTTTCTCTACTTTTTTACCAATGAGTTTTTTTATATAAAAAAAAAAAAAGATAAAACTACACATGTTAACGTTATGGGAAATTAGGAAAACTCAATTTTCAGTGGAAAAGTTGCTATCATTTTTATTTTATATGACAATTTAAGAATATTAGTTACAAAATTAACATGTAAAGCAATTGTCTTCTTCCTCCATACCACTGCAGCTTTCGTGGCACAGCTAAGACAGTTTTTACATTGGATTAACCCTTCTACATTTAATTAGAAAATACATCATTAAAATATAAACAATCAACATTTGATGTGTTTTTAACATCTTAATCGGAGGAATCATCAATACTGACTGTCTCGGTCTTGCACCACTTGGAGTACCCAGTTTTACCCTGAGTGCAGAGGTTATAAAAAACTATATAGAACCGTGCAAGTATTGGAGTAAATCCTTATTGTTTGATAGGGTTAGAATCCTTCGTAAACGTATTAATAAGCTGGACTAAATATAGTTTTTGTAACTGTAAGGATTTTTAAGTAAAGACAGTTTAAAATCAAACAAACATTAGAGAGTTGATATCTTAAAACAAATAAAAATTCACAGATGCAGAGCATTCAACAGCTACAATGTGCCACTATGACTGTTCCTTTTTCTTGACTAGTAGAGTGTAATTCAGTATTTGTCTGATAGATAGGAAAAATAATAGTGCCAGAATCAAAGGTACCCGGTTTATCCCACTCTCCCCTATACAACAGATGGAGGATCAGGCCTAAAATCTATGATCTTCAGATCCCAAAGCTGAGAACTTGCCATCATTACCCCCATACTGAACTGGGCATTTATAACCATTAAAACAGTAATGGTACAATTAGGCAGTAACTGGAGCACCAAAACACTATATTTATAATCACAATAGTAATAATCACCTCCATCATTTTAGATAGTAGCATAAAAGAGTTTTCTTGTGAAAAATAGTTCTGAAAGTCATCTGAAATTGAAAATAAAACTTCCAGATACTACAGAAATTTTTTTAATAATTAGCAGTTCTAAGCAGATGATAAACCACATGCTTAAGGGTAGAAAGTTTAATTGTACAGCAGCTAATATTAGCTCAGCTAGACCAAATTATAATTCCAAGCACTCTTCAGTTACTAGTTGATCAAAGTAGAAATATAAGACAAAAGAGAATAAGCAAAAGCATTTGTAATCTGTTAGGTAATGGCCATCTCATTTAATACTATTCAGTACAACAAGCATGATGATATGCAGAAAACTGAAAAATACTATTCAACTTCAAACGAAATTAGCAGAATTCAACAAAATAAATTAAATATTAAAAATTAAATTTAAAAAAACAAATGTATTAGTCCGAAATAAGCATAAAAAGAAACATCTACAGTATGAAACTCCTTAACTTTCATTTTTTAAATACATATTGTATGGTTAATTTTTTATATTTTCCTTTGTAAGTGCTATTTTTAACAAGGTAGATATGGATCAAAAAGGGATAATACAAAAGATTTAATATAGCATATATAGTCCAGTCAACGAAGAAAAAATTAAAAAGAACATGTAGTTTTGAAATTTGGCACAGTTGTTAGGGGTAGTGTCCTAAATGACATACTAAAAGTCCCTGCTGGTGGGAGGTGCGCGGGAGATACAGGGGGGTTGAAGGGGGCGTTGTCAATTTTTCTTAAATATCTCGAAAACTATGGGTTCTATAAAAAAACACTCAAGTACAAAGTTAAACTACATAACATTTCCTACAAAAAAAAGTCTTGCATTGTTTTTGTGGCATCAATAGTTAAAAAGATACAGGGGGATTTAAAAGTTAATATTTCTAAAATTCCTTATTGTAATGGTAAAATCGATTAAAAGTGCTGAATCAACAACCCTCATAATAACCTCATGCCTATATAATAATTATACAAGGGTAGTATTGCATGTGTGGGAGCGGGGAGTAACAAACCCATTTGATGAACAATTATGCTCTCTTCCTCCTCTCACATCCCTTCCCCATCACAAGTTTCCTTCCACTCGTAGCCCAGTCAACAAATTGTAAATTTTAAAAAAAGGTGCACTTTTGAAATTCGGCACAGTTTGTTGGGGAGAGTGTTTAGAGTTCTAAACGACATACTAAAAGTCCCCGCTGGGGCGGCCGCGCCGCGGCCGCCCCCCCCCCCTGCGCGATTTCTCAGTTTTTCTTAAATATCTTGAAAACTATGGATCCCAGCTAAAAAAACTTAATTATAAAGTTAAACTGCATTAAATTTCCTACAAAACTAGTTCTAAATGGTTTGTAGAATGAAATTTTAGAAGATACTGGGGGGGTTAAGAGTCATTATTTTGAACTTCAGACAATGCGTGATAGTTGTATATTTTGATTGCTTGATTTTTTTTATATTGAAGTAGGTTATGGAAAATTAATACTGTGCAAGTTTGAGATCCTAAAAAAAATTTCCCTCCCCTGTAGAAAATTTCAAAGTTCAAGGTCGTGGCATTGCATTTTTCATTAAATGTTGAATGCGAGTATGTTTGAAGTGCTTTATCTAAGGAAAGCAACAACATACCAAACTTTTGTTTTGCTATGCTATTACAGTAAACTCTCGATTATCCGGCATTCAAGTATCCGGAAAGCTCAACTAACCGGAAAAATTAGAAAATGAGTTTTTCTAAAAGTTTTACATCTGCACGCCAAAATTTAGAACACGCGCGCTCCGTTCCATTCACGCGGACAATTTATTTCTGGAATGCAACACTCGCTCTGCACGGATGGACGTAGAAGGAAAAAAAAAAGCAATATACAGTACTTTGACGTACAGAGACATTCTTCATCGGTGTTCAAAATCAAAAGTGAGAACCAAAGAAAAATAAATAAAGATCCTCATCTTTCGCCGAAAAACAAGACCTAAAAACGAAGTCGGCAAAAAAAAAAAAAAAGGTAAAGGGACAGAATCGATTAAAAAAAAAAAAGCTCATGCGGGGGTTATTACTCCAGATTAGTAAGTCTCTTTCTTTTGCTTTATTTATTTACCCTCCAAATACCGGCAGATGTTGATTCTGATTACGTAATATCACGTGCGGGAGAATTGGAGGCGCGCATAACCCTTGCGATTTTCTAAAAGATAATTAGTTTTGATATTTAATCTGGGATTTGTTTATAATCACTTAAAAGAGTTTTATTATGCTTTCTGAGTAGAATATTTTTCAGTTTCGTCGATTATTTTTATATGTCTATATTTTTAGAATCTATATATTTACGGTAAAAATTCGGCTACAGATTATATTTTTTTTAAATCATCAATGTCAAATTAAAATCTTCATAATATATTATGTAAATACAATTGTTATGGAAGATATCGAAGTATTCTTAAAAATTATATTTAATGCACATTTCAAAATGACAAAAACAAATTATTTGGCCGAAAAAATCTTGGAAAAAAAAAGGGCTACAATCTACCCCACCATTTTTCCTGTCACACTCAACTATCCGGAATTTTCAAGTATCCGGAAATCGGAGTTTCCCGAGCATGCTGGTTAGTTAAGCTTTTACTGTACAGTAAAACCCCGTTATAACGAGCCCTCAACGGACCGACTCAGAAGTTCGTTTTAACCGAGGTTCGCTGTATCCGTATTTGAAAAAAAGTGCCCTAACATGCTAAGATACTACTTCTATAATAAACTTTTTAATAACATATTTTTATTAGTAATTAGGGACAAACCAAGTATTAAATAATATACTCAATAATAAACAAACTAAACATTTACCTTTTTTTACTTATTTGCTAATCCACTACATTGAAAAAAGATGTTATTTTTGGTTGGAAAGTTTTCGATTTTATATACAACTCGTCAATTTGCTTATCCACTATTTTAAACAGGTCCACAACATGTTCGTCGATGGTTTCTGTGGCAAAAAAATTGTTCAAAACGTTTTTGCATCTGCAATTGAAGGCCATGGTTCGTCTTGTTTTTCCTCCATATTTGAAGACGAATCTACAATAAAGTTTTTTTTTCATTTACTAATGCCACGATATCTTCCTCACTAACTTCTCCAGATGTAATGAAATTGTCATCACAACATTCGGAATGTTCGATTTCATTTTGCGAAAAAGCATTCACTCCAAGCTTTTCTGCTCCGATAGAAAAAGCTTTTCGCTTGCCAACATTAGCCATGATCACTGCAAAGTTCACAGAATGATAAGCTAAGCAATTAAATAAAAATGGCAGAGAAAACACGTGATTGCTCCTGGGTCGTCTGGCCAGAAAGCCCCTCCTTCCCTGGTTGACACAAGGCCAGGTGTCCACCGGGGGGGAGGAGGGGAGATAGAAACTGTAAAGAGCCTTGCCTGTTGTTCCTTTGTCCCACTTATGGGGTTAGCAGCAACTCTAGCAAAGGTACAATAGGCGAGGAATGTGGTCTCTGAACCAGAGTATTTCATGCAAAAGGGGTAACTCTTGTAGAAGTTGGGTTGACTTGAGCACAATTAGTAAAGACTGTCCCTTTGGGCAAATGAAAAGTTTGAAGTTTTAAAAATTTTCAGTTCGCTATAACCGAGTCCAGCGTTTGCTGTTCGTTGTAAACGTATGAAAATACATTATTAACATAGGACTTCAGTTAGGACCATGTGAAAGGTTCGCTGTAACCGAGGATTCGTTATATCCCGGGTTCGCTATATCGCAGTTCGACTGTAGTATATTACTGCCTACTTATAGACATGCACTTGTTTCCATGGGGCATAGTTGCTTTTCAGTGTTATGTTGTAATAAAATTAGTGAAAAATACAGTTTTTGCCGTTTCTCTGCCCTTATAATCTTGGTTAAACAACAGTATCCCAATATTTTTTTTTATTGAATATGAAAGTTCACTATTGCTATGTGACCTAGCACTTTACTCGGATATTGATGCTGTTAGCAGATATAACCATTTAATCATTTAATTTTTTTATAGCCATATATTTGCATTTTTTGAAAATTTCAAAAAATGCCAAATCCACAGCTTTATATTTAGGTCTATCTCAAAAAAGCACCATCGCCAAAAAAGACAAAGTGTACCATCTTGTAGCTAAATATATGTGCTAATACATGGAAAAGAAAAAACAATGGGGTCTCATGCCATTTTCAAGAAAAAAATTACCAAAGTTGCATGGGACTGCAATGTCAGCAATCACACACACACACCCCTTCTTCAGACAGTGAAGCCTGGTCTCTTCCCATTCAGAATAAACCAAAATGAAGATATTTTTTATAAGAACTATATCTGTAATTGTAACGTATAATTATAAAAGAAAAAACAATGAGGCATCATGCCATTAAAAAAAAATGATTCTCTAAGTAATGAATTTATATAAATTACTGCAAAAAATCAGCAAAAAAGGTCACATTCTGTAAATTACCACTTATTATTTATTCATTTTCATACAATTTAGGTTTGCAGTTTAGAGTCAAGTTCAGGAAGAAAGAAAAAATTGGGCATTTAATGGAGCAGGAGACACTTATTTTACCACGATTTCTTCACCTTGTACCAGTAATGATCATCTTCTAACAGTGTAAAAAGATATTTTTTGCCATGTCATACACTTTACTCTCATATATAACTGTTTTTAAATTATCAGCTGCATTAGCCTTTATTTTGCTAATAGATTATGTTGATTTTCGTCAAGTCTGTGAAAATTACAATGATCATAGTTTGATCTGTCCAGAGTGCATGGATATTTTTAGTGTACATTTCATAAAACAAAGTGTAAGAATTGAAAAGTAGAAGACTTCCAGGAATTAAGACTATTTACATGATTTGGTGCATTCTATAATGCATTACTTAATTGGATAAACGCTGAATTTATGATTAACAACAAACCAATGCAAATATTTGCAGTGAGTAAATTAACCGTACTGCATTGTGGACAAAAGATTGAGCAAGATTTTTTGGGCGTAAAGAAAAAGAAAGAAAATTTTGAGGAATCTCAGAGAACTACTTTTTTTGGTAAGGGTGATGAGTCTACATATTGATGTATTGCTTTTTTTAAAGAGTGATGATTCATTACAAACTCGTCTTATTTTATTTTTGGAGCATACTGGTCAGAACTGGAACTTTATATTAAGTGTGCTTGAGCATGTTTAAAACAGATAGACAGATTTAATATCTGCCACATTTTCCTTGAGGAAATCAGACAATGCTAGCAGTTATTTAGTGGAAATGGACATATCAGTTAAGAAATCCAAATATTAAAGAAATGTGGAATAATAAAACTACTGAGGCATGATTATATCGCTCAGCATGGGGAAAGATCAATGTATTCAGAAGCTGCAAATGCAGCATTGTAGGCTAGCATATTTGAATTCTGGAAAGAATATCAACATATAAGTTAAAAGAAGTTTACTTACTGTACATGGGTGGTGTAAGAGAACAGTGTCTGTGGTGGAAATCAATAATTCATCCCATTGCTTACATTTCAAATAATTCAGAATATTAGTACATATCATTCCTTGAGAAATACAGACACTGGATAAAAAAGTGGCCAGTACTTTGGTATTGACCCTGGAAAGATGTTTCTCCCTAGAAGAAGCAGTCCTTTCATTCTGGATTATAATTAAGCACTCAGTGAGATTTTTCATCATCACATGCAACACTGCTTTAGTATCAAACCAAAGGCAACCAAGACTGGATAAGTATGCATGCAGCCTATTTCTGCATTCAGACCAAAATTGCTGTAAGTTGTACTGTACTGATAGCAACTTCAGCAATATAATTACAGTGAGCAACATAACTATGAAAGAATTGTCACTTCTTGTGATGTCATCAAAACAAAAGAGTTTTATAAACACTGTGCAAGGATATAAACTTCTTTAAGTGGAATCTCACACATGCAAGCTACCTGCTAATTGTGTCTGAAAAAATTCAAATGAGAACATTTTATCTACGGAAAGTTGTCAGAAGGTTGAGTTTTCCATAAAAGAAAAAAAATCTTAGATTTATAAAACAAACAAAAAGAATTTGTACTTGAAAAGTTAATTTTGGAGAAACAACAGGTCAGTAGACTCCAGGGCAAGTTCAGCATGCTATGAGAGCGGAAATACAGGAAGGGAAGAAAGATTTGGTCTGAAGAGGTATATCTCAAAAGTTCCAAACTTCGGTCCTTATTTGCTAGATTGCAAGAAAAAAAAAAAGAAGAAGGTCTTTCAGCTATGTCAAATACCGAAATTCAACAGGAATGTACACCAATTTTGATGATGAAAGAAGAGCAAGAGTAAATGTACAAAAGAAGTTATGAGATCCATTTTTCAGCAATAAAAGTGATTGCGATTAATCATGATTGGTTGCCATTTCATTTGATAGATGTGGTATCCTGGAGAAATAATTTGATGTCGAAAACAAGCGATATGAAGTGGGGTAACCGAAAGACATGGCAAAAAAATGCTTTTCTTTTGCATGTTGAGATGAATGTCATTCGGGTACAAGGGTTTGAAGAAATGTGTATTAGTAAATAAGTTGCCCTAGCATTAAATGCCCAATTTTTTTCTTTCTCTGAACTTGACTTTAAAACTGTAAACAATTGCATGAAAAATGAATAAATAATAGTGGTAATTTACAGAATGTGACCTTTTTGCTGATTTTTTTGCAGTAATTTATATAAATTCATTACTTAGAGAATCATTTTTTTTAATGGCATGATGCCTCATTGTTTTTTTTTTTATAATTATCAGTTACAATTACAGATATAGTTCTTATAAAAAATATCTTCATTTGGTTTATTCTGATAGGGAAGAACCAGGCTTCACTGTCTGAAGGTTGTGTAGTGTGATTGCTGACATTTGCAGTCCATACAACTTTAATTTTTTCTTGAAAATGATGTGGACCCCATGATTTTCTTTCTTTTATATATTACTACTAAGTACTTTTACTTCTTTTGGATTCGCATGGTGCATTAAAGGTTAAGTTAATTTAAGCATTTTGAAAATTTTAATAGTTATATCTGCTAACAGCATCAATATCCCAGTAAAGTGCTGGGTCACATAAGCATAGTGAACTTTCATATTCAATAAAAAAAAATATTAGTACTGTTTACTAAAATATAAGGAGCAAGCTTTGGCAAAACTGTATTTTCACTAATTTTATTACCTGCCTGCCTAACAACATACCCGTAAACTAAATGCATATCTATAAATAGTAGTAATACCTATAATAACATATATAATAGGGAAACAAAGTTTGGGATATTGTTGCTCCTTAGATAAAGCACTTCAAACGCTCGCATTTGCTTTTGTGAAAAGTATTATACGACCTTGAACTTTATTTTTCTGCATATGCCACAGCCTTGAACTGGGAGGCAGGATGGCTCCTGTCGGTTCTTGGGTATGCGAACTTTATTGAAAAAGCAGGCAAAAAAAAAAAAAAAAACTTCTATATAAGATACAAAAACAGGACATTTTAGAACAAAAATATAATGTTTTTAAAAGTTAAGTCTTTCAGGTGGTTGTGTTTAATTTGAGGAGGGCGTGACGTATGGGAAGAAGAGAAAATATGAGTACATAAGTTAATTGGGTCTGTGGCTAGTTGTTGTCACCATCTTTTGGAAATAAGTGTTTAGTTTTCCGCAATGAAGTGGATGAGTTTTCTGATCTTTGCCTAGAACTGTTATTTGTTCATAACTCTTTTCCACCAAGAGTGATTCTAGGTCAGCTGACGGTTTTGTTAAGGTGAGGTATGATGTTATGAAACAGGCAACTTGGCATAGTGTAAGGGGTTTCCCAGGTTTCCGCAGCCACAGGAATAACAGTTACGATGTTGAATCTTTTTAAGATATCAGCCGAATCTTTGTGGTCGTGACAAACCATGAGGAAATTTTTTTAGGACATCAAACTTGCACAGTATTCATTTCCCAAGACATGCTAACATAAAAAAAAAAATCAAGCCAATCAAAAATACAACTATCAAAATTTCATTTTTTTTTCTGATTTTCAAAATAATGGCTCTTAAAAGTAGGTATTTCAAAGAAATTCCTTATTGTAATGATAAAATCAATTAAAGTGCTGAAGCTTAACAACCCTCAGAAAGACTATAAATGTCTATGCAATGAATTATCGAGGGGTAGGGTATTGTATGTGTCGAGTAATTGGCGGTTATCAAGAGGGGTGACAAACTATTTGATGAACAGTGCATTGTTCCCTTCTGCCCTAACCTCTGTTCCCCTCCTGCAGATCCCTTCTACTCAGTCTTTTGGTTCTGATTAGCATCCCAGAGTAGGTGTATTTAGACAGTATAATCTAAAATCCATATCTATGTGACTTTGTAACTTAAGAAGCTGCATAACCCGTCTGTCACAGTTCATTTTGACATTTTCTTGCCATTGAAGGAAAATAGACCAGGCATGTTCAATTACTATCACAGAAATGGCTGCTAGAACCGAGGCGAGGAGTGCAGCTACAGGGATGCTTTGATACTTACCCATTGTGAGATCTAGGTTAGAGAAGCAACTTCTCATCCCAAGGGAAAGACTTAGACCTAGTCAGTGTTACTGATTGCTTTGGCACCACCAGAAGGGATTACATTTATTTTGTGAAGCCTAGCAAGGGAAAAGTAAACTAAATGATTTTTTACAAGAAAGCTGCAGAAATACTTTCTCTTTTGCCCAAACCACCCTCCTTCTCCAGCATTCTGTGGCTGCAACATTATACAGATATTTATAGAAAAGAAAGCAAAGCACTATGTTATTGTTCAAAAATAAACTAAGCCAGATAAACAAATTACTGACATCTTTTATAACCCCCCTGTCAACATCAGATGATATCTCACAAGCCGGTGAGGAAAGATGTTCCTAGTACAAAACGTTGCTTTGATGAACTTTTCTTTGAATAATGTCGTAAGATATGCAGCATTTCTCAAAATCATCAACTAAGATCAAAAGCGATCTTTCCTCTTCCTCCAATAAAGGGGCCAGTAGAACAACACATGTTTAGCAATGCGTTTCTGTTTTGGTACCTACACCACAGGTGCACCTCTAAAAGAAGAGGATGCATTCGAACTTGATCATATACTAGAAAAACATGGTGAGAAATTTACAATTACGAGCAAGTGTAAAAATGGGTTATGCATATTTTTTATGTATGTATGTATATATATAATATTATTTATAGAAGATATAATATGTTATAGATATATTATGTAATAGATAGCCATTTTGAAATATAAAAGTTTCATAAAATAAAACTAACATTTTGAACCTTATTGTAATTATGTACTTTTTCAAACTATATAATATTCCTAAGCCTTATTCATCCTAAGGAACAATGTGTAGGACTATTTTTATAGGAAATTTAATTTAGTTTAATTTTATACTGAAGTTTTTTTTTTTTTTTTTTTTTTTGCTAGAGATCCATAGTTTTCAAGTTGTTAAGAGAAAAACAGGCTATACACTTTCCACCCCTCCATCTGTAGAGGGACTTTTAGTATGTGTCGTTTAGGGCACTCTCCCCAACAACTGTGCCGAATTTCAAAACTACACATTTTTTTTTTTAATTTACAATTTGTTGACTGGACTACAAGTAGAAGGAGGCAGCCGAGGAGCAGATGTGAGGGAGGAAGAGACATATTGCTCATCCAAATGGGTTTGTTATCCCCCCCCCCAGCTCTGACACAGGCAATACTAACTGTACACCAATTATTATATAGGCATGAGGATTTATTATGAGGGTTGTTGATTCAACACTTTTAATCCAATTTTTACAATTTCAATAAAGAATTTTAGAAATATTAACTTTTTTTAAAATCTTTATATCTTCTGGAAAGCCATTGATGCTAGAAAACAATGTGGACTTTTTTTTGTAGGAAGTAGTGGTTAATTTTGAAATTGGTGTTTTTGATAGAACCCATAGTTTTAGGATATTTTAAACTGAAAACGCCCCTGTATCCCCCATAGGAGACTTTTTATAGTGTATGGATTTAAGTTTAACAACTGTGCAAAATTTCAAAACTATGCCATTTTTTTTTCTATTAAATTAGGTTTATTAAGCCTTAGTTGACTGGACTAATATTCAAAATGATTAATTACTGATTTTCTGCAGCATCATTGTTGCAAGTAAACCAAGAGGCTTACAGCAATTTTATGTATGATATCAAAGAATTCTGTTAAACCGTAAAAGATGCATTATTAATTATTCTATATCTGGTTATTTGTTTGACACAGATTATGGGGAATTGATAAATCAAATTTCTCTTTAAAATTAACCTAATTACCATTAATGATTCTAATGAGTATCTCTAAGATTTTAGCCATGGTCTTTGTAAAGAGTATTAGTTCGTTACAAAATTATCTATATATATAAAGAGATTTAAAAAAAATGTTATATGTTTGTTTTCTACTCTATGCCTCTGACTGGGCTTTGACTTACGGCGGGTCTAAATTTGGCACAGTGATGGAATAGCGCAAAGAGACTCCATACTTTACAAATTCTCTTAAAATTTAAATTAGACTTTTATTTAATTTTAAATAGTAAATTTGAATTATTTTTGCCTATTATTTTTGTAGATTTTCTTATATTGAGTCTTTTTGAGTAAAGGTAGTTATTTAGATAAAAGATTCTATTTTTTTCTTTTACAGAATGATTTGCACAGCAAATTGAAGAAATATTAATGTACCATATTTTAATTTATAAACATCAGAAAAAATCGTTTTCTTACATTTTTTTTTTTTTTTCTCTCTCTTTTTTGTCTTTTGATGCTTTATTTTTTTGCAGCATATATTTTTTATTGACATTTTGTTCATTCTCAAGATTTTTTAAGTTTATAATTTTAATCAGCAATGCCAGGAAAATTCTAGCACAGTGAATTGTTCATTGTACAGATAAACAAATTAATTACTCACGGTTTATTGTTTAAAATAAACATTCTTTTCCCCAAACTCATGCATTTTGCTAAACCATACTGTTACAGTTATCAGGTAATAAAAGAGTAGATTTGGTACAATTCAACTAGAAGCGATTCAAAGGAGATTCTACTGCGTTTGTTCAGGAATTTGATAATGTGTTGTAGGGGGGGGAAGGAGGTGGGCATATGAAAAAATGGATCCTGAGCAACACCGAGACAAATAACAAGTTAAAAATATAATTTAAAGTTTTAATTTTAGAATATAAAATGAAATAACCAAAAATAGTTATATTAAATTAGCTGATCTATGTAGATATTTCAAAAAAATATTTGATTTCCTTTTTTTAAAGATACTAATCTTTTTTTTTATGACTATCTCTTATAAAATTACAAATATAAAAAGAAAAAAAAAATGCCATAACATTAGTATTATATTTACTATAGTTTAATTATTTATCACAGAACATAATTTTGACTTGTAAAAAAATTAATAAACAAATTCAAATAATAGAATGTTTGCAAAATAAATAGAATTAACTTTTTAAAGCATATATCTTTTTTAACCTTATTTTACATTTTTATAACTATTTTGAATAATTTTTAATAAATCTATTTGTAAAACACTTTAGGAATAACACAGTAGGCATCACACACAATTAAAAATATATATATATATTTCTGAGAGATAAATACACATATAAAACTAGACTTTACTTTTTATTAGCCTAAATTTTTATATATACAATACTTTAGAAGTTAAGATAATTATTAGTTATTTACATAAAGATTTAATGATAAAATATATAAAGACAAAAGTCAATAGTATGTTTTAGACTAGGACATTTTCTTAATAATATATTAACAGGAGGCGGCTACGGATAGTAATCACAGAGACACTAATTCAGTATTCGTTATTTAAGCAAAACCAGCAACATTTTTTTTAGTTATATATGTTCGAAATGATTCTGCGAAACAGTTTTAGTTATAAAATAACAGATTTTTTCCAAACAAAATATTTAATAAATAATGCATTATATTGACTAAAGCATTGAGAAAACATAGAAAAACTATTTTTCTTATACAATAAAGCTTAACTAACGGCATCTCGAGCTGATTTCAGGATACCTGAAAAGTCCAGATATTAGAGTCGACAAGGAAAAATGGGGAGGGTAGATTTGTAGGGTTTTTTTTGCAATTCTGTCTCTTTACCTTTTTTTTTTTTTTGCAAATTCTGTCCTTACCTTTTTTTTGGTTGTCAATTTCATTTTTTTAGGTCGTTTTTAGTCAAAGAGTGAGGACAGTTTTTTTTTTTTTTTTGGTTCTCACTTTTGCCTTTGAACCCCCCATAAAACAAGTCTGTATGCGTCCTTTGTACTGTATATTTAGCACCATCCGTCCTCGTGCGGGCTGACGTTGCATTCAAAATAAATTGTACATTGAATGGAATAAGTGTAGACGCGCACAATAAATTCGGTTCTTTGCAGTATTTATTACAGTGGTACCCATTGTTGAAGAAAGAGGGGCAGGAGAAAAAAGGTCATTAGTCCAGTGCTTGAAGGGTTTAGAAAAACATTAAATCCACATAGTTTGAAAATTATTTTTTACATGTTAAGTGAGGATCTGATGATGAGCATATACAAAGTCCCGGTCCTGGGAGGGAAGCTCTTATGCATCTTAGATTCATCCCCCGCACTACGTTTTTTAGTATCTCAAAATTGTTCAATTTACAAAATTTAATGTAATGCGACAGATTAAGAACACAAGTTCCTACAAATAAATGCTGCTATGTTTTCTTCTATCTTTAATAGTTTCCAAGGTAGTGTAAATACTCAGTAGTGGGCCATAAGGTATTTTCCTCAATTATCATCTAAACATTTAGAGGTTTCTTCATCTATATATTTTTTATGGTTGTTCAAACTTTTATCTAAATAATAATCACCTGAAATATCAAAAAAAATTGTGATATAATTTTTAAAATTAAAACGATCACTCCTATACTACTTTCAAATTAGGCACCATGGAAGCTTTTGATGTGTACCAGTAGTGGGCATACAAAAGTGGGCCACCCAGAATTGTCAAATGTGCCAAGAAAAAAAGAATAAAATCATTATATATAGTAATATGTAATACATTAACATTATACACTATAAAAAATGCAATAAAAATGGCTTGATATAGAGTAAAATCTTTTATTTATAGATTCTAGTCACATACTATTTGCATTTTTTCTCCTAACAACTAATTTTTTTATTAAAGGTATACTAATTATCGATCTTTTCATTTTTAAGTTCTGTTTGGGACATTATGGATATTAAATCTTGATATTTTATGTTGAATAAATCTTTGTCATCATCTTCCTTCTACTGGCCAAGAAAAGGCCCTTTTAAATGAGTGATGGAATATTTTTCAATGGTCAGCAATCACGATAGTTATTATTGTCTGCCTCGTTACAGAGCTAACAATTCTTGAATATCAGTCTTTTCCTCAACAGTACTATAATATATTTATTATTTAAGCAATTGATCAAGAATGTTCCATTAGTATATACCAGTAGGCCATTAGTGTATATTAGGCGTGAGCCATGTGGCCCACTACTGGTTCTGAATAAATAAAAGCAAAATCTAATTAAATAAAAGACTTTACAAAGATATAGCAGCCTTCTTATTAAACGCATCAAAAACAGTCTATTTGAGAGAAAGCATGTGCTCAGTACCCCGGCCCCTAAGGCCCACTACTGGGCATTTAGTAAAACAGTGATGATCCAAGTGGAATACCCTTCACTACCCATAAATTATCCAATATTATTTAATTTTAAGATAGTTTATAATATGTAGGTAGCCCTTGATCAAATAATATCAGCCTTAATTCATTTTAAAACAAATAGAATGTATGCTTTAAAATAGTTGAGATGAAGGTTACCTCTTAAGGAAATCACTAAGAATGAGCTAAAATGCTTCTCTCAGAAACCAACTTCAGCAACAAACTCCAGCTCCTAACTAAACAGAAATAAAGGCCTGTGCCTTTTATTTAGTTGATAGGGTTTCAGCCTGCAAGAGGCAGATCTCTTATTTCATTGGATATTTGGAATTTCTTGCTTTCAACTTAAAATTCAAGTGGCCCACTACTGGTACATGGCCCACTACTTTCAAGGCCACTTACATAGTAATGGGTTTCCAAGTTTGCCATGTCTTTGATTTTATCCCCTTTTCATAATTTTTCTTGAACATCTGAAAACTACTTAATTTTCCAAATGACATGCGATGCAACAAATTAAAGAACATAAAATTCCTAGCGTGCTTTTTAGTTTTTATTCTCAGATTTTCATTATTTACAGATAATGGGCTACAAAATTGCTGTGAATTTCATTCCCCTTTTTAGTTTTTTCTTAAATATCTAGGAAACTATTAAAACTAGAAAAAAATGAAAAGCATGTGTTTATAAGGGTACACAATGATTAATTTGTTGTATTACATCGACTGATTCAATAATTTTGAATATTCAGAAAAAACTAAAAAAGCTGAGGATGAAATCCAAGATAGCTGACTAAACTTCCTTAAGACGGGGGGACTTTCAATTATGTTCATCAAGGACCCCCTCACGAACATGTAATATCAGTTTTCAAAACTATATGATTTAATATGTTTCACCCCATTTTGGACATACGTTGACTGGATATAAGTGTTATCTTAATGTATTTGACACTAGATATCTCACCCTGGATTCTTTCCCGAAGTCTTTCCTTTGTTCGGTTTCTTTCTTGATACATCTGATAAACAGAGCTTTATGACTATGCTTTCGATTTATCATTATTTGTCTGAAACAAAAAAAGAATATTTTCTTTACTTCTAGAAATTAAGCACTTTTCAAGGACCTTTTTTCAAATTAAACCTTTGAAGCAAAATGGTTTCAAATTTAAGCACTTTTCGCGTACTACACCCTGGATAATGACAAAACTTTTTCTCTTACATCAGGTACTAGATTCTAGACATTCACGGATATTATGATAAGAGTCTGGCTGGATGATGAAAGTAATGCCAATAAAGAAGGTAAAAAGAAAAAAATGTTCATACAGAGTGGTAGAAAAGAAGAGAGGATTAAGGCCAGAAATATCATGAGGTCCTTAAAATTAATCCACTCAAGACTTGTGTCAATAGGATTTATACCATTGAGATACACTTGATCTGGTAACAATTAGATGCTTCACAACTTTTGCCTTAAGGAGGCTTGCCACATGCTGACCTTCACTTTACAAGTTATACACCAGAGGCCCTGTACTCAAAATAATAAAAAATTTCAGGAAAAAACCGTTGTACTAACATAATTAAATTCGTTTGTACCCTCGTCTTTCAGATAGGTTGTGAAATTGGGCGTCACCACCAGTCTTTTCACATATTGGCAAGGCAAAATACAAATTAATTACATTAGTTATTTTTTTTAATGAATGAATTTACTGAACTAATGCAGCTGATCTTCTGAATTATAAATTGTTTTTTTTTTCCCAGATAGCTCTGAGTTTTGCCGCCTCCTCTAAGCTACACCACTGTCTGTTCCACACTCCTCCAAACATCCATATACACTAATGTAGAATCATTCAATATACATATTTATTTTTACACAAGTCTTATGTGTATGGCAGATTTTTTTTGTGGAATGAAAACTCAATTACACTCTTCAGGCACAAGTTGTGATTATCATTAGGCTACAAAGGCTGTAACAAGAAATCTTCAATCTGAATTAAATATACAAAATCTTAATTTATCAACTTAACATTTTAATAACCCAAAACCCCGCATCTTAATAATGACATATTTAGCAGTGGAGCGCACTTGTATTGCCAAGTTACTGAACAAATGGGATTTTTCAAACTCCCTGTTTGCTTATTCCAGGTGAAACTGTCTAGAAAGTCATTGCTATTCCTTCATGCGACCCCCCCCTCTCACCAGGATTAAAATGGGTTTATCCCAGTTTCAGGTGTTTTAAAACTGTTTTATGCTTCCAGCCATTAAAATTTTATGCAACCACGACGGCAGTGTAACGATAATTATTTTCATCTTAATGTTTCAGTTTGATAATTATAAAACCAGTGCAGATTAGGGCAATTTAATGTTCCAATTTTACATTATCAAAATAATTAATATATGTAATAAGCCTGCAAATAATCCACAAACTGAAAATTTTTTCTTGAAAGGCATAGCGTTCAGTCATATGAAAAAATACACAATTACTCAGCCAAAATCTGATCTTCACCTTAATACTTAAAATGTCTAAGTTTAAATTATATATCACAACCTATGAAAAAGCAAGTGAACAGCGACCAGAATTGAAAGTTATGTTTATTTGTTGAGAAAGAAAGCGATCTTCAAAATCCATGATACGGTAATTACAATATATGATGTACTTGTAAAGCTCACTCTCTGTAAAGTTCAAATGTTTCCATATGCGGGAAAGCAAAAGTTAGAAACTAAGAAGAAAAGACTTTTGTTGCTAAATCTTAGTTTGTATTATAATTTTTTATTATATATTGCTTAATACCTTTTTTTTATAAAATAATATTATTAACCCTCAGTAGGTTAGCTATTTTTGATCTTTCTAACTTTAAAGTCTTAAAAAAGATTTGCTTTTAAATTCGAATAATTGGATCTCACCCATAACCAATCAAGTCTCTGAAATCTTAAGAATATTTTATCCATGGTAGTTTAAAATTATACACGCAACCTTGAATGATCTAGCTTCTGAAGTCAATATATGAAGCATTAAAATATGGTGCGGCGGCTAGGATGGTTAAAATCTCATTACTTTCTCCGATTTCAGTAAAAGAATTTAATTTTGCAAATAATATAACAGTTTGAGCTTCACGCCTCAAGCGAGGGTGAAATAATTTCACTCTTGATGAAAAGATTTGCTTTTTCTGGCGATGTCTCTTAGTAGTATTATGAAATAATTTGTAGCTGCCATGAAACAAATGAAGAAAATTATTATGTTATGCGAAAATGCGACAGCCTCATATGAAATATTTGGCGTGCCTGCTGGAAGGTTAAACAATGTTTTAAAGTGCTATGTCATGATTCCTGAACCTGAAATGAGCATATTGAAAGAAAATATTATTAAAAAAAATGATTAATTTACCGAAGGAAGATAAAACAAAATATATGCTTATAGCATACACATTTTACACTAATATAATATACTTATAAATAAGATTTATTAGTACTACTATAATATTTAATAATTAACTATCGTACTAATTAAAACTAAGATCAATAGTGTAGCGACTCCATTGGGCCGATCTTGTAGAGCAAGAAGTTATTTGAAAACCCAGATTTATATTAGAAATAGAAATTCTGGATCTTTTTTCTGCTCTTTAGCTGAAAACCAAAAACATATATATCAAAATACATTTTTTTGTATACATTTAATTATTATATGAGAGAGGAAACGTGATGAAAGTATGATTGAAAATTGAATTATAGATACTAGTGGTTGAGAAGCACTGCTTTATGTAAATGCAGACTAAAATAAATATTGTTTATATGCTTGGATATAGAAGGCTTATTGCATGCCAGTTGTAGAGACACTGACAGCACTTTGCATTAATAACAATGACATCTTACCATACCTATTAAATAATATATTTGTTACCAGCTTATCTAGTTGCTATTTAAAACTTTGCTTATTATAATTTCAAAATTAATTTATAATTATCTAGAGATACACAGAGTTAAAAGGAAGTATTATAGGCTCCAAGGTGTATTTGAAAAGCAGTTTATCTGTAAAAATAAAATTAGTTTAAACATGAAAGTATTATCAAAAAGTACCCTTCATACTGGAGTCAACATCACAAGAGGCAGAATAAACTATATGTGTTTCTACACACAAAAGGTTTAGGATTAAGTACAAGTACAATAGTAGGCTTAAGAACTTCATTGTATTTATTCCTGGTTAATTTCTTAAAAATGAAACTAAGCAAAGGAATGACTTGAATATAATTCAAGCATGAAGTAGTTAATGTTTAGTGAAAAGACTTTGCGATTTTAATGTGCTACGTAAATATAATCTGAGCCTTTTTGGTTTCATGCTCAGAAACCAATTATCTACGACTGCGGAGCTTATGTGGCTAATAACATTATGAAGTGATCAGCATAAGATCTAAGGAAGATTTAATAGAGATATAATTTGTCTATGTGTGTATACTAGCGAACATCTAAAAGGTGATGTTTGAAAAAAGGACTCAAAATTTAAATTAAAACTAGGTTAACTAAAGTTTAGGGTCGTCTTGTTTCATGTTTTTTTCTTGGCATAACCGGTAGCAACAACAACTTTGTAACCTAGATTGATGGCACCAGAAATGGAGAAATTAACATTTTAGAAGCTTTTGCATTTTTCGTGACAAACAAAGCTACTAGGTTCTGCTCCTGCTGCTAGCAGAGCTACTTTGAGCTTTTTTAAGTTACACAAATTTGTCAGGAGGTACACATTTCTGGATGCATGAGCATTGTGAACCTGTCCTCTCGCCTGGAATGCTGCAGGCACGTACAATAATGCAGAGACCAGTAAAAGCTCATTAAATACTAAAACAAATACTTTCACTGCTGACAAATGCTTCCTCTTGACGACCGACAACAAAGCGATCCTAGAAAATGAGAAACTAATGCTGGACTCTAAACTTTAGTTTTACCTCCTAAATTCTTCAAACGAGTTTCTAACATAGATATTTTAAATTAAACAAAATCTACAGTCTGTGATATTCAGATGTAAAAAACAGCCCTTGAATGTCATTTTATTGGCATATGTTTAAAAGACTTCAGTTTTTTCTTTTTTCAGTGGGAATAAGGCTGTACTTTTAAACACTTTTTAAAATTATGGAATTAATAATGCGTGGCATATTTGAAAAAATGTTAGGCTGATTTTTTTCTTAAAGTACCAAGCCTAAATTTTCTAATATATTCTTAAAAGTCCTTGATTTTCAATTTGATCTTACTTAAAAGACTTAAGATAATCTTAATTTTCTGTTATTCACTATATCATGAGAAAAAAAACATTAAAATTTCTAATTAAATATGGATTTCAAATTTACAGTAATTTAAAACAACACACATATAAATGCATAAGGAAAATAAATCGGTAACTTTAAATGAAATATACACCTCTTCCTGCTATAAAGTGCAAACTTACTTATAGTCAAAAGAAACAATCATTGTACGTTACAACAAATTTTAAAAAATAGACTTCTCTAAGAAAACAAAACATTCCAAACCAATGGTATATTCAAGTTTGATTTAGGACTTTAAAGGTCATAAAATTTTGCATCATCCTGATGTCTCCAAATTTTACTATAGTTAATAAATGTGTTTCCTTAATCTGTATCATAAATTCTCTCATCAGATTCATATATCAGGTGGCAAGCAAACTGAAAAAATCTAAGAGATATTTTAAAAGACCCTGACAATGATATGAATATATAGAAAATAGTATAAAATTTTGTTTTATTATTAAATGTTGTAACAAAATGGTACTTAAAGATTGGAGAAAAAAAATAGGTGTGGCATTTAAAACATCAAGGATTCTGGTTTAATTCTGAAGTCCTGCGGTCTCACCAGTACCCCTCCTGTATTCGCCACTGATCCAAACTACTTAAAACAGAAGACAAATAACTCAATAATAAAAAAAAATCTAATTAAAAAAAAGATTTCTACATTCAGTTCAATATCTAAGAAGAATATCTAATTGAAAAGTAATAGCAAGACTAAAAATAAAATCATATATAGTAAATAAATACTGATACACTGGCATTTTTTATGA
>BGPR01000097.1:69968-89357 GCA_013235015.1 Araneus ventricosus
ATTTTCCCCAAGCGTTTCTTCGAGGAGGGGAAACGTCCGCTATTCATGGCTGACAGTGATGAATTGATTTCGCCTGCGGGAAGCTTCAAATGTTTTCAGAAAGAATTGAATGCTGAACTTTCAAAATAAGATTCTGAAATAATTTTAACCTGTTATATTTTTTAATAAACAAGATCTGCATTTATTTGAATGAAA
Organism: Araneus ventricosus; assembly: GCA_013235015.1. Classification (NCBI taxonomy): domain Eukaryota; kingdom Metazoa; phylum Arthropoda; class Arachnida; order Araneae; family Araneidae; genus Araneus; species Araneus ventricosus. Next base: position 70,164 of record BGPR01000097.1, read on the forward strand.
AAATATTGAAGCGTAAGAAAACTGTTTAAAAATTTAAATTTCTTAGAAATTAATTTATTGGAGTAGATTTTTTCGAATTTCTTGTAATGAAGACAAATATCATTTTGAACGTTAATATATAAACAATGTTTCATTTAAAACGGGTTAACTTTTACTCCTGAAAATATAATTAAAATTATTTACTCATGAATATGTAATTTTTTGATTGATTGGGCTTGATTAAAGGATTCAAGATTTTAAATATAAACAAACAAAAACAAAAAAATCGTAAGCTGTGGTAATTGTTTTTAGTAATGTCCTGGATTTTTAAAATTTCTTGCAATTTTTCTTCTCGATGACAATACACCAGTTTTAATATTTTTATAACTTAATTATAAATTAATCGATTAAAAGAACTAAATTTCAACTCCACACAAGAGGCGTTTCATAATTTCAAATTTGTGTAAGATTACATAATATTTATAATAATGAATTAAACAAAGATTAATCAGTGAGAAATAACTAAAATAAAATGCTTTCCCATTATATACAACTAAAGAAAAGTGTACATTTAAACGTTGTTTTTATTAACTCTGTTTTTTCTTAAAATCAATGCTGTAAATGGTTTGTGCAATAACATGTAAAATACGAGACATTACATTTTATTTCTAAGCGATAAGGAGTCATATTAAAAAAGCATATATCAGTGATATAACTTCATTTTTTAAAAAAGTATTGATTGAAGTTTTTCTACGTAACATTTGAGGTACCAATAATTAAAACACATTCACACTAAAAGCTTTCCAAACTGAATCAAGATTGAAAAATTTGAAATTCTCTGAAACATTGGCTAAAATTTAATGAATTGACTAAACAATCTCAAAAATTAAAATTCACGAAAAGATCAACAACTTTACTCAATTTCTACCGGCGAAATAAAAAATTAGGAAAAAAAAAATAAAAACAGCCTCGACTAAAATATTTTACCTCAAACAATTTTTAAATATATGATAAAACCCTCCGAATCTAATGCAGTAGATTTATTACTTTCTGAGTTTGCTGCTTTTATTGCTGATAAGTTGCTTTATTTTATATTCTTTTTATTAAATAAAAAAATCTTTCCTTATAAATTAGGTATTAAAAAGACTAGTTGAAATTCAATTAATCGCAAAGAGTTTAATCTCGAGTCAACTATCGTGAGATATAATGAATGGTGTACCAGTTTTCTTAGTTAAATCCATCTACTATATTCCATCTATGTTATACTCTTATATATAAATCACTTACAGTACTCTAAAGTTTCTAGTTTATATCTTTTTCGTACAAAGGAAATATATATAGACGTTCGCAATTCTATTTTATTTCTTACAAACATTTGCGCTTTTCTCAAAAATAAGTTCCCTTAAAATTGTTTATATTTCTCCCTTAGTCTAAAAAAGAAGCGTGTATTTTTCATACAGAAACATAAATCTCTCTATGTGAAAAGTAATCTGTTAACCTGTTGCATTGTCATTACAAAATGTACCCTCAAATCAATCACCGAATGTCACTACTGTTAGTGTTAAAAATGACCGAAACGCTGCATCTGCCCTTTACAGTCTATTTCAGAATCATTTACGTAGTGGTAAAATTACATGGAATATATGTCAGACAGATTTTGCAGTAGAAATAGGAGCCTTGCTTTGTAAAGGAGCCTATTTTTTCTTGTTCAGTGTGGATTGAACAGGACACAACTGAATTCCGAAGGGGATGTTCTAAATATTCCCTTTTTATTCTTAATCATTTCTGAAGGTTACCAGTTTAGGATGCAACAGGTTAATTTATCTCTCTTAAAAGGGATACCATTTTTGTGAAAAAGAATTACAATCCAAAAGTTTATCAAATAGCTAGTAAAAAGAATATAAATATCCATGGCAAATTTCATTCCCTGACTACTGTGCTCCACATTATTTTATAATTAAATAAATTGTTTGAATATATTGAGCAAAATGACATTAAAAACAAAAATATTATAAACCCCTACTATCGTGGTAACAATAGAAAAAATCCCATTATGTTCTCATCCAGGACTGTATCATTTAACTAGCGACCCCAGTCTCTACCCGAAAGTCACGCTCCAGTGGGCTTTCGACCACCAACTGTGAGGAGAAAAGGGGAGAAGGCGGACAAGTCCATTTCACGAATCCATATGTCAACAAAACCTCCGTATACAACGGTAGTAAGATTTTGAGGGCCGCTAGGAGTCAGAGGGTTAAAGATAATAATCTTTTTTTTATGACTATCTCTTATAAAATTACAAATATAAAAAGAAAAAAAAAATGCCATAACATTAGTATTATATTGCTATAGTTTAATTGTTTATCACAAGAACATAATTTTTGACTTGTAAAAAAATTAATAAACAAATTCAAATAATAGAATGTTTGCAAAAATAAATAGAATTAACTTTTTAAAAGCATATATCTTTTTTTAACCTTAATTTTTACATTTTTATAACTATTTTTGAATAGTCACAATAAATCTATTTAGCAAGAAACACTTTAGGAATAACTGATGAAGCATCACACACAATTAAAGAAATATATATATATATTTCACAGAATGAAATACACATATAAAAACTAGACTTTACTTTTTATTAGCCTAAAATTTTTATATACAATACTAGAAGTTAAAATAATTATTAGTTATTTACATAAAGATTAATGATAAAATATATAAAGACAAAAGTCAATAGTATGTTTTAGACTAGGGACATTTTCTTAATAAGCATATTAACACGGGAGGACGAGCGCTACGGATAGTAATGCGAAGATGCGCAAGGGTGTACGACACCCTAATTCAGTATTTCGTTATTTAAGCAAAACCAGCAACATTTTTTAGTTATATATATTCGAAATGATTCACGGAAACAGTTTTAGTTATAAAATAACGAATTTTTAAACAAAATATTTAATAAATAATGCATTATATTATTCAGCGCATTGAGAAAACATAGAAAAACTATTTTTCTTATACAATAAAAGCTTAACTAACCGGCATGCTCGGAAAACGCTGATTTCAGGATACCTGAAAAGTCCAGATAGTAGAGTGCGACAGGAAAAATGGGGAGGGGGGTAGATTGTGGGGTTTTTTTTTACCAATTCTGTCTCTTTACCTTTTTTTTTTTTTTTTTTTAAAAATTGAATCTTTTTCATTTTTTTTTTTTTTTTTTTTTTTTTTTTTTGTTTTTTTTTTTATAAAGGTGTTGGGCGTTTTTTTTTTTTTTTTTTGGTTCTCACTTTTGCCTTTGAACCCCCCATAAAACAAGTCTGTGTACGTCACTGTACTGTATATTGCTTTTTTTCCTTCTACGTCCCTCCGTGCGGAGCGGACGTTGCATTCCAGAAATAAATTGTCCACGTGAATGGAATGGCGCGGGCACGCACAAGCTAAATTCCGGTTCTTTTACAGTATTTCAATACACGGCGGTGCCCATTGTTGAAGAAAGAGGGAGCAGGAGAAAAAGGTCATTAGTCCAGTCAACGAAGGGTTTGAAAAAAACATTAAATCACATAGTTTTGAAAATTGGTACACATGTTCGTGAAGGGATCCTGATGAGCATATACAAAAAGTCCCCGGTCCTGGGGGAGGGAAGCTCGCGCCGCCATCTTGGATTTCATCCCCCTTTTTTAGTTTTTTTTTTAGTATCTCAAAAATTATTCAATTTGCAAATTTAATGTAATCGGCAAATTAAAGAACGCAAAGTTCCCTACAAATAAATGCCTTTATGTTTCTTCTATCTTTAATAGTTTCCAAGGTAGTGTAAATGCTCCAGTAGTGGGCCACTTAAGGGTATTTCCTCAATTATCATCTAAACATTTGAGAAGTTTCACTAATCTATATTTTTTTATGGTTGTTCAAACTTTTATCTAAAATAATAATCACCTGAAATATCAAAAAAAATTGTGATATAATTTTTTAAAAATTAAAAACTTAGATCACTCCTATGCACCAGAAGTGGGCATAGCAAACTTTTGATGTACCAGTAGTGGGCATACCAAAAGTGGGCCACCCAGAATTGTCAAATGTGCCAAAGAAAAAAGAATAAAATCATTATATATAGTAATAATAACAATACATTAACATTATACACTATAAAAAATGCAATAAAAATGGCTTGATATAGGTAAAATCTTTTATTTATATATTCTAGTCACATGCTATTTGCATTTTTCTCTAACAGCTAATTTTTTATTAAAGGTATATGCTAATTATCGATCTTTCATTTTAAGTTCTGTTTGGGACATTATGGATATTAAATCTTGATATTTTATGTTGAATAAATCTTTGTCATCATCTTCCTTCTGCAGCCAGAAAAGAGCCCTTTTAAATGGTGATGGAATATTTTTCAATGGTCCAGCAATGCGATAGTTATTATTGTCTGCCTCGTTACAGAGCCCAACTAATTCTTGAATATCAGTCTTTTCCTCAACAGCACTATAAAATATTTATTATTTAAGCAATTGATCAGAATGTTCCATTAGTATACCAGTAGTGGGCCATTAGTGTATTAGACGTAGGCCATGTGGCCCACTACTGGTTCTGATAAAAATAAAGCAAATCTAATTAAATAAAAAGACTTTACAAGATATAACCTTCTTATTAAACATCAAAAAACAGTCTATTTGAGAGAAAGCACATGCTCCAGTACCGGCCCCCCCTAGGCCCACTACTGGAGCATTTAGTAAAACATTGATCCAAAAGTGGGCCACCCTTCACTATCCATAAATTATCAATATTATTTAATTTAAAGATAGTTTATAATATATGCATTGTATGATCAAATAATATCAATAACAATTCATTTTAAAAACAAATAGAATGTATGCTAAAAAAATAGTTGAATGAAGAGTTACCTCTTAAAGAAATCACTAAGAATGAGCTAAAAATGCTTCTCTCAGAGACCAACTTCAGCAACAAACTTTCCAGCTCCTAACTAAACAGGAAATAAAGGCCTGTGCCTTTGGTATTTAGTTGATAAGGGTTTCAGCCTACCAGAGGCAGATCTCTTATTTCATTGGAATGTTGGAATTTCTTGCTTTTCAACTTAAAAATTCAAGTGGCCCACTACTGGTACATGGCCCACTACTGGAGCACTTACCTTAATGGGTTTCAAAGTTTGCCGCCATCTTGGATTTTATCCCCCTTTTCATAATTTTTCTTGAACATCTCGAAAACTACTTAATTTTCAAATGACATGCGATGCAACAAATTAAAGAACATAAAATTCCCTACAAAAGCGTGCTTTTAGTTTTGTTCTAGTTTCATTAGTTTACAAGATAATGGGCTTCAAAAATTGCTACCATCTTGAATTTCATTCCCCCTTTTTTAGTTTTTCTTAAATATCTCGGAAACTATTAAAACTAGAAAAAAATGAAAGCATGTGTTTATAGGGAATTTTACAATGATTAATTTGTTGTATTACATGCGACTGAAAATTCAATAATTTTTGAGATATTCAAGAAAAACTAAAAAGCAGGGGGATGAAATCCAAGATGGCGGCACAAGCCCCCCCCTTAAGACCGGGGACTTTCAGTATGTTCATCAGGACCCCCTCACGAACATGTATATCAATTTTCAAAACTATATGATTTAATGTGTTTTTCACCCCCATTTTGGACCTTCGTTGACTGGACTATAAGTGTTATCTTAATATGTGTTGACACCCCTAGATATCTCACCCTGGATTCCTTTCCCGAAGTCTTCCCTTTCGTCGGTTTTCTTTCTTGATACATACGGTAAACAGAGCTTTATGACTATGCTTTCGATTTATCGTATTTGTCTGGGGAAACAAAAAAAAGGAATGTTTTCTTTGCACTTCTCGAGAAAATTAAGCACTTTTCAAGGACCTTTTTCAAAATTAAACACTTTTAAGGCGCTTAAAAATGGTTTTCAAATTTAAGCACTTTTCATGACACTACACACCCTGGATAATGATAAAACTCTTTCTCCCTTACATCAGAGTACTAGATTCTAGACATTCTGAATATTATGATAAGGAATTATGGCTGGATGATGAGGAAAACCAATGCCAATAAAGAAGGCAAAAAGAAAAAAATGTTCATACAGAGTGTTGAGAAAGAAGAGAGGGATTAAGGCCAGAAATATCATGAGGTCCTTAAAATTAATCACTCAAGACTTGTGTCAAATAGGTTGCACTACCATTGAGAGATACACTTGATCTGGTAACAGTGGAGTAGCTACAACTTTTGCCGCCCAAGGAGAGCTTGCCACATGCTGACCTTCCTTTACAAGTTATACAGGGCCCATAATACTCAAAATAATAAAGAAAATTTCAGGAAAAAACCATTTTATTACTAACATAATTCGTCGTTTGTTACCCTCGTCTTTCCAGATAGGTTGTGAAATTGGAGCGTCCACCACCAGTCTTTTTCACATATTGGCAAGGCAAAAAATACAAATTAATTACATTAGTTATTTTTTTAATGAATGAATTTACTGAACTAATGCCGCTGATCTTCTTAATTATAAAATTGTTTTCCCCGAATGTCTGATTTTGCCGCCTCCCTCTAGCTACACCACTGTCTGGTACCACACTCTCCAAACATCCATATACCACTAATATGAAATCATTCAATATACATATTTATTTTTACACAAGTCTTATGTGTATGGCAGATTTTTTTGTGGAATGAAAACTCAAACCCACACTCTTCTGAGCACAAAGTTGTGATTATCATTAGGCTACAAAAGGCTACTTAACAGAAATCTTCAATCTGAATTAAATATACAAAAAATCTTCGTTATCAACTTAACATTTTAATAACTTAAAACTTACTTGCTCTGTAAATATGGCATATTTAACCTTCCAGTGGGCGCACTTGTGCAAATTTTGCGACAAATGGGATTTTTCAAAGCCTGTTTTCTTATTCAGAGTTGAAACTGTCTGAGAGTCATTGCTATTCCTTCATGCGACCCCCCTCTCTTCAGGATTAAATGGGTTTATGCCAGTTTCAAGGTGTTTTTATACTGTTTTATGCTTCTGTCGTAAATTTTATGCAGCACGACCGCTTGTGTAACTTGATAATTATTTTCACATCTTAATGTTTCAGTTTGATAATTATAATACCAGTGCAGATTAGGGCAATTTAATATTTAATTTTACATTATCAAAACTAATTAATATGTAATAAGCCTGCAAATAATCCAACGAGCTGAAGAATTTTTCTTGGAAAACTTAACGTTCAGTCATATGAAAAAATACCTGATTACTCCAGCCCAAAAAATCTGATCTTCACCATATGCCTTAAAATGTCTAAGTTTAAATTATATATCACAACCTGAAAAAGCAAGTGAACAGCGACCAGAATTGAGAAGAGATTGTGTTTGTTGTTTGAAAGAAAGAAAACGATCTTCAAAATCCATGAAATGCAGTAGGTACAATATATAGTGTACTTGTAAGCGTCACTCTCTAGCAAAAGTTCAATGTTTCATATGCAAGGACAAAGATTAGAAACTAAGAAGAAAGACTTTGTTGTAAATCTTAGTTTGTATTATAATTTTTTTTTTATTATATATTGCTTAATACCTTTTTTATAAAATAATATTATTAACCCTCTGAGTGGTTAGCTATTTTTGATGTTCTAACTTTAAAGTCTTAAAAATTTGCTTTTAAATTGAATAATTGGATCTCTTTTATGTTCAATCAAGTCTCTGAAATCTTAAGAATATTTTATCCATGGTAGTTTAAGAAATTATACACATAAACATGAATGATCTGCTTCTGAAGTCAATATGAGAAACGTAAAAATATGGGTGAAACGCTCGGATGGTTAAATCTCATTACTTTCTCCGATTTCAGTAAAATTTTAGATTTTGCAAATAATATTAACCGTTTGAGCGCTTCACTGCACTCAAACGGTTAAAATTAATTTTCACTCTTGATGAAAAGATTTGCTTTTCTGACGTGTCTCTTATTAGTATTATGAAATAATTTGCAGCTGCCATAGTAAAAATGAAGAAAATTATCGTGTTGTAAAAAGTACAACACGCGCCCACTCATGTGAAATATTTTAGCGTGCCTGCTGGAAGGTTAAACAATGTTTTAAAACCTTTATGTCAGCGATTCTGAACCCTGGGGGGCGAGAGCATATTGAAAAGAAAATATTATTAAAAAAAATGATTAATTTACTGAAAGGAAAGTAAAACAAAATACATTAACATAATAAAATACACATTTACACTAATATAATATACTTATAAATAGATTTTATTAGTACTGCACTATGTATTTAATAATTAACTTATCAATACTAAATTAAAACTAAGATCAATAATTAGCAGCGACTCCATTGGGCCCGTCTTGTGGAGCAAAGTTATTTGAAGGCAGATTTAATATTAGAAATAGAAATTCTGAGATCTTTTTTCTATATTTAGCTGAGAAAACCAAAAACATATATATCAAAAATACATTTTTTTTGTATACATTGTTATTGTATGAGAGGGGGGGCGTGATGAAAATTATGATTGAAAATTGGGTCGCAAATACTGAACGGTTGAGAAACACTGCTTTATGTAAATGCCAGACTAAAATAAATATTGTTTATATGCTTGGATATAGAAGGCTTATTGCATGCCCGATTTATGAGACACTGACAACACTGCATTAATAACAATGACATCTTGCAACACTATTAAATAATATATTTGTTACCAAAACTTATCTAGTTGCCTATTTAAAGCTTTGCTTATTATAATTTCAAGATTAATTTATAATTATCTGAGATACACAGAGTTAAAAGGAAATATTATGAGCTCCAAGGTGTATTTGAAAAAGCAGTTTATCTGTAAAAATAAGAATTGATTTAAGCATCAGAAAAGTATTGTCAAAAGTACACTTCATGGAGGTCAACATGCAAGAGGCAGAATAAACTATATAGTAGTTTTATACACAAAAAGGTTTAGGATTCGTACAAGTACAATAAGTCGGCAAGAACTGTTGTGGCTGACTTCTGGTTAATTTCTTAAAAATGAAAATAAGCAAAAGGAATGACTTGAATATAATTCAAGCATGAAGTAGTTGTGTTTAGTGAAAGACTTTATGATTTTTTTAATCATGCACGTAAATGTAATCTGGGCCTTTTTGGTTTCTGTACTCAAAGCAATTATCTACGACTTTACTGAGCTTATCATGGCTAACATTGTAAGTGATCCTTTATAGATCTAAGGAAGATTTAATAGAGGATATAATTTAATCTGTGTGTAATATGCTGTAGACATCCTAAAAAGGTGATGTTTGAAAAAAGGACTCAAATTTAAATTAAAAACCCCCAAAAGGTTAAACTAAAGTTTAGGGTGCGGTCTTGTTTTCAGCCATTTTTTTCTTGGCGCAACTTCGAGTGGCAACAGCAACTTTTGTAGCCTAGAGATTGATGGCTCGAAATGGAGAAATTAACAGTTTTAGAGCTTTGCATTTTCAATGAACAAGCAAAGCTACTAGGTTCCTGCTCCTGCTGCTAGCAGAGCTGCTGATGTTTTTTTAAGTTACACAAATTTGTCCGGTACACATTTCAGATGCCGCAGGCATTGTGAGCACAATCTCTCCTTTTAAGATGCTGCAGGCATTCTGTGTGCAAGAGACCAATAAAAAGCTCATTATGCACCCAAAACAAATACTTTCTCACTGCCAAACCATCTTCCTCTTGGTGACAAACAGCAGGCGATCCTAAGAAGAGCGAAGCAATACTGGACTCTAAACTTTAGTTTTACCTCCTAAAATTCTTCAAACGAGTTTCTAACATAGATATTTTAAATTAAACCAAAATCACAGTCTGTGACATTCAGATGGCAAAAACAGCCCTTGAATGTCATTTTATTGGCATATGAACACCAAAAGACTTCAGTTTTTTCTTTTTTCAGTGGGAATAAAAGACTGTACTTTTAAACACTTTTTAAATTATAAAATTAATAATGCATTGGCATATTTGAAAAATGTTAGTTTAGCATATTTGTAAAATGTTTTCTTAAAATGTAAAAAACTAAATTTGTCTAATATATTCTTAAAAATTCATGATTTTCAATTTGATCTTACTTAAAAAGACTTAGATAATCTTAATTTTTCTGTTATTCATATATCATGAGAAAAGAACATTAAAAATTTCTAATTAAATATGGATTTCAGATTTACAGTAATTTAAAACAACACACATATAAATGCATAAGGAAAATAAATCATTAACTTTAAATGAAATATACCTCTTCCTGCTATAAGTGTAAACTTACTTATAGTCAAAAAACAATCATTGTTACAACAAATTTTAAAAAATAGACTTCTCTAAGAAAACAAAACATTCAAACCAGTGGTAAATCCAGGATTTGAGTTGGGACACTAAGGTCATAAAAATTTTGCATCATCCTGATGTCTCCAAATTTTACTGTAGTTAACAAATGTGTTTCCTTAATCTATTATCATAAATTCTCTATCATCATAAATTCATATATCAGGTGCTTAAGAAAACTGAAAAATCTAAGAGATATTTTAAAGACCTGACAATGATGATATAGATATAGAAAATAGTATAAAATTTTGTTTATTATTAAATGTTATAACAAAATGGTACTTAAAGATTGGAGAAAAAAATAGGTGTGGCGATTTTAAAAACATCAAGGATTCTGGTTTAGTTCTGGGAAGTCCTGCAGTCTCATAGTACCTCTCCTGTATTCGCCACTGATCCAAACTACTTAAAAACAGAAGACAAATAACTCAATAATAAAAAAAATCTAATTAAAAGATTTCTACATTCAGTTCAATATCTAAGAAGAATATCTAATTGAAAAGTAATAACAGGAACTAAAATAAAATCATATATAAGTAAATAAATACTGATACACTGGCATTTTATATATTTTCAGTTTAATAATGAATGGAGTATGGCTCTGACAATGCAAGACTGTGAAACTCCAGTTATGATTAAGTCTGTTAAAATATGTAATACATAAAATTTATTGTGACACTAGTTGCAGTTTGATCTTATTTCTAAATAGCCGATATACTTTATACACTGTTTCACATACATTCATAATTATGAGACAAGTGAAATATATAATTTGACTGCATCACAGCCCAACTGAATTTTTTTCTGCAGTTAAAAAACAACAGTAACCTTGTCTTTAGTCAACATGAAAAAAAACCATATAACTTTACATTTTCAGCATAAACACATTAGAAAAGTCTGCTCATTCATATTTGGGATTTCTTTTTCTATAGTGAAAAAATGCATTATAGAACGCAACTTAAAATTTACAATTCTTTATCACGGCATTAATTATAAAAAAATAAAGTATTTTATACAATAAAAAACCCTGAGAATGTCAGGGTGTTTAGCTATTATTATTACCAAATAACTGCTATGTTTTGTTTCGAAAGAATGTATGTAATCCGCGTGCGAAACTCAAAACAAAAACTAAATGTAAATATAAACATGACGTTTCTTCAGAAAACGAGTAAGTTCCTTCCAGACCGAGATATTGAAAGTTTAATTTTTAAAAAAGATAATAGTTTATTACCCCAAAATTATATGTGATTGGAAGAGTTATAAATATATTTAAAATATAACAAGAATTAATCACAAAATGTAACCATATCATTAAACTGAAATGTAAGTCAATTTCAAAACAAAATATTAATTTTATACCATGTGTGCGACCATCCCCTGCTTGTACTACTCTGTATACAGTCTCTAAAATATTGTATAGTAATAAAATTCTAAGTACTTTTTGGCTTTTCATTTTTCCCGATTGTAATTTACATGACATACACATACGCGCCATTCTAGTCTGCTAGTATACAATCATTTTAATGCTGCCACTTATAACTGTACTTAAATGGGAATAGGAATAATCGCATGAGGACAACAAGAAAAATTCATATCGATATATCGATTAAAGCATGTTGTTCTTGTAATTCGGTTGAGCTGGCACAATTCTGCCCCTTTCATCTGTTATGGAGATAAAACTGCTTTTAATTCAGGAAAGAAACATTAAACTCAAAAATTTTCTAAATATAGTTTAAGAAATGGTAGAAAATATAGGCTGAAATTGCAAATCCATTGTAGTTTATAATCCGAATAGCTGAAATTCTTATTTTCTAGTTAAATATATTTTCAAATTAATTCGTATTGCACAGTTAAAAAGTTAGAATAAATTACGCAAAACGCGTTTACAGTTAGAATTCGAACTATTCTAAATATGTAATCAGTTGTATAAAAAAAAAAACAGGTTTAGCTTCCGGCAAAATTGTACTAAAAAATAAATGCGAGTATTAGATAAGACTTCATCGATAACATAGAGAAGAAAAAAAATTAGTAGTGATTATGCCGGCACGCAGTTCCGGCTCTGCTTTTTTCCACGTGAAATAAATAAGAAAAATTGTGAAAACATCGTTAAAACAATGCGGTTTTTGTTGCCTAGTTAGAGCGTCTCCGCACTGCTTACGAGCTCTACGCTCCACCTGGGTAACAAAAACAGCGCGGTTTTAACAATGTTTTCCCAATTTTTCTCATTTATTTCTCGTATTTTGCGACTACATCACTGCATGCAACGCAATTTTTCATATTTGAACTAATCTGACAATAAGCAACCCAAGATTGATTTTTAAAATGTTTATAATTGTAGTTGTCAGCAAGACTCTTTTAAATACAATTTAAACCCGGTTTATTTGTTATTTTTCGGTAACCTTGAATTTGAGTTTAGATCCTCCTGTTCTCACGCATTTGGGCAGGAAATGAAAATTTACTTTCCTCCTTTCAGTAGTTAACTGAATCAATAGTTCAAGGAACAGGACTTTTATTTAAATACCTAATATTCATTCAAAAATTCAGAAATTACATTCTTAGCTGAATAATAATGTAATAAGAAAGAACAGCTACCAGTGGCGTACCTACATAAAATGGCGCCCAGGGCAAATACAAAACTGCGCCCCCTCTTTTTCTTTTGAAACGAGATTCCCATTTCCTTTTCGGAAACTTTATGACTGGGAGTGCTAAAATTAAAAGTGCAAATAAACTTTAAAAATAACATATAAAACATTTTTGAGTTGATCTTGAGTTGAAAATAACATATAAAACACTTTTAAGGGGCCTTCAACCTTCTTCTCTCTTCTTCATTGCTGCATATTTTATGAATACAAACAAAGCTAAAATAAGAAAAAACACGCTTTTAACTAGAAGAGTTTAAAATTTCATAAATAAATTATAGATTCTTAAATATTTCTCTGACTTATGAAGGTAATCGAAAGAATTCCCAGTTTTATTTTGGACCATGTTAATTTTTTTTTTACCACTGAGGCAAATTTTTGCGACATAATGAATAACAAATAATTCATTCCATGCTGGAGTATATTTAAAAGTAGCTAAATATTTCCGTTCAAAAATCAGGTGAAAGTGTGAAATAAATATACAAAAGATGCCTGCAGCAAAGTTTCTAATAGAATTATAAAAGTGTAATTTTATAAATTTAGATTCATTCATTTTATGCTGTGTAAAGCTGAAGTTAACAAAAACTGCCAAGAGGAATTTCGTGTTTTATAATTAAATCATATTAAACAAATTGAAAATGGTAAACTTGATAATAGTATAATAATTTCAATTTTTTCGGATTTAATGTATTTTGCAAAACAAACGGAGGAGAGGGTGTAATCTGACAGAAAAGTTATGTCTGCTTGCTGGTGAAATTAAGCTTCTAAATGCCGAAGGTTTCCTGGGCGAATACATCATTCCAGATTTTATCGATACAAAAGCTTGAATAAGACATCTTAATTAAAACGAAAACACTAAAATTGAAGTAATCAGTCTAAAATTTAAATTTAGAATAATATTCACTGAAATAAATGAAAATATATACATTATCGACATTATATCCAAAAGAACTTCAGGCATGGGTATTTCTTAGAATTATTATCATGATCAGGATAATAATCTACAAAACTACCTTGTAGCAATATACAAAAGAAAAGTGCATGCAAAAGGCAATAATACTTTATTTGAAAATAATTTTGTTGGAAAAAAAGTCTGCTGTAAATCTAGCAGAACATTTGAGATGTACTTCATAATTTAATTTTAAATCTTCTTACATGTTATTTAATTCTTTGGCATTTTAAATATAAATTCTTTTAGAAAATCCTTGCTATTTTAAAGAAAATTAAGTTTAAAAAAATTTCAATGTCAATTTAAGATCTGTTTGCAAGGTCTGGAAGATCTACTAATTTTTACTAGCAATTTCAAACTTTATGCGGTCTTTTATCTCTCTCTCTCAGGTTTTTTTTTTTGCATTTGGCAGAACAACTGCATCTACGTTCTATAAACACTATCGAATTTTCATCATATAAATTATGCAAATATTCAGTAATAAAAACAATGTAAAGATAGCGAACATACGTCTTTTTAAGTTGCTGGAGTTCTCTTACTCTGCGCAAAAAAGGACGTATATTTTCCGTTCTTCACTTTTTGCTGATTGAAAATAGGAATGACACTTGCTAACCATTTATCACCAATTTCCGAAGAAACTGATGTCCATTCAGTGTTTATCATGCATACCGTGAGAAACCATAAAAATCATCAGGTCAGAAGAAAGTATAAAGAACCCTGCGGAGATAATCATCCCTAACCATTCTCCTTTATCCCACCCGGTAAGGTGGGAGCTCTAAACGAACTTTTAATTTCGCGATGAGGGTTTGCTGAGCAAATCTCTGAAATATAATATTGCTTGTTATTTTGACGCAGTTTGAGGTTTCCGGGTTGTAAAAATGAGTGTATCCTTAAGATTTTCCCATACTTTGTTGAAATCATTTCAATTTTTAAGAATCTTAGGAATAAGAGCTTCAAAAAAACCTACTTTTACATTAAATACAGCCAATTGATTCCTTAATTTTGTGCCCCCTTGCAATTGCGCCCAGGGCACTAGCCCCACCTGCCCCACCCTTGTTACGTCATTGTCAGTTACATACCTTACACGAAGAAGTCGTTAGGAAAATGAAGTGGAATAAGTAGATTTTACATTTTAAAACAAAAAAATATGCCCCTTAACTGAAGTGTAAATTCATCAAAAAGCTTAAAAAAATTTTTGATACTGATGATCGTGAATCAAAGTAAGCATAAATTCAAGTTAAGTAGGTTTTATTGCTTTTATTGAAAATGCGAAATTTCTACATTTCACTGAAACTAGAGAAGTTCCAGGAAAGTTTAAAGTAAATCTGTATATAAAAATAATTTTATTTTTTCAAATTCTTGAATTGCAGGTAAAGCATTGAATTTCCATATAGCACGTATAGCAGAAAGTTTGATTTTTCTTGATATTAGCTTGTCATGACAAACTTGATGTGGCAAGTTTGCATCAAACTTCCTGCAAAGTTACAAACTTCCTGCAAAGTTACAAACTTCCTGCAAAGTTAATCGACCAACCCATTTGCAAAACAAGTTTGCTGTGAAGTTGTTATGACAAGCTTCACGCCACGAGTGCAAAACAAGTTTGCTGCAAAGATTATACATCACCCTTACAGATAATCTTTGTCTCTGATTTAAAAAAAAAACATCCGATTTTTAATAGCATCTCCTAGACGTTTTCTTTTTATTAATTCAATAAATCAATGATAATTTGTAAAAAACTAACTAGGTCTTTTTATTGAAAAATTCTCCATCTTTTTACTAAATATAGAACTCGCACTTTAAAGAAAACTTTATCGCCTTTTTCTTAATATTGAAATTTTAACGTTCATAAACAAAATTAAACCTAAAAAACAGTCAATGTTTGTTGAAAAATAATAACTTACATTTTGTCCCATTTTAAAAGTAATTACTTTTGAACCCTAATTTCATAATTTATTTTACTAGCAGAACGTAGTCATTAGCAAAAATCGCTCTTTCTTTGACTTCAAATAGTATTCCCAACTCAAAATTTAAAAAATTAATGAAATCAAGAAAACAGTTTAAAATAAATCGCAGATGCACGATCTATTAGCGCAATCTATCTTCTCCTCTCAGAGTCTAACTGGCCGAGTGGTTAAGACGACAGGTTTAGGATGTCGGGGGTTCGAATCCGAGGTTGCCTTCGTACTCTGTTTTTTGCTATAATTTGCAATGAGTTTGACGCGGCAAGCTTGTAACAAGTTTGACGATTTGCAATGCAACTTTGTTGCAAACTAAAATTGCTACCTGGGTTGAAGGTAAGGTTAACGCTTATGCATTTCCTTCCTGAAAAAATTACCTAGTTGTTTAAAATACCAATTCGAAATTAAATTAATGCAGAAAATATACAATAATTAATGATTTAAAAATTCCAACTGAGTCAGATCAATGCGTGCAACTCTTCCTTGAATCGTGCTATTATTTTAAGTTTTGGCTGCATTTCAGATGATTCAGAACTACATCCGGTTCTTCTACTAATATCTAATACATTTTTTTTGTTTTTGTTTTTCTACCCCAGTAGCACAACAATATTGTAAAATATTTTAGGCAATATTGAACAATATTGTGAATATCTAGGAATACCCCAATGCTATCGGGTCTATTCTGGTACCCCCGGTTGGGTTGGGAGACGTCACTTTTTCCGCCCGTTAAGGACAAGTGCGATTCTCGTACCCGTATTTCCAACCGGTTGGGATCTCGCTCGGTCGAAAAAAGGACTCCGATTTCTCGGCAGCTCTGTACCTGCCGTAAACTCGTTTCGCTAGCGAGAAGTGTTGTTGCGATATCAGAAGTTATCAAATTTTCGTTTAAAATGGAGGCTGCTAAGACGTTAATTGTGTTTTGAAAGGGTTTATCGGGATAAATGTAATCCATTTGACCAATCTGAAGAAGAATTTATCAATTACTTTAGATTTTTTAAAAAGTAGTTAAATCTTTTATCGAATTTATAAATAATTTAATCTAATAATTTAATACGACAATCTAAAGTAATTAAATCTCTAAAAGTAGTTAAATCTTTTACTACTCCATCAAGATAGTCAATAATGATATTTGATAATTATCTAAGATCAATTACATTTAAAGATTTAATTACTTAATATTTTCTTATTAAATTAAATTAGGGTAACATTTTAACATTTCTTTTAACATTGAGTGTGGAATGACTTTCCTCTTTCCGTATATATATCATTACAATTTTTTATTTGGGTTTTAATTCAAAGAAGTTTGTCAAATATTTACAAAGTAATTGCAAAATCTGACAATAAAAGAATTTTTCTTGTTTCTTGTTAAAGATGTAATTTTTTTAATCTTGTGAAAACTTGCTGAATTTAATAACTTTTTTTCATGTTTTATTTTCTTATGTAATTGGAAAAATAAACTAATGGTTTGTAATATTAATTTATAATATTTATTCATGTTAAAATAATTGGCATGGAAAAAAGTTTATTACTCTTCCTCTCTCTAGAAAACTGGTAAAATTACATCAATATATTGAAAAAAAGACTGCAATATATGTTCTATAAATGTATAATATTATTATAAATGTATATTTTGTAAAATATAAATGGTTTACCCCCTCCCTTAACAATGGATTTATGAAAGCAAGAAAGATGCATTATAATGCATCTTATAAGAGAAGAAGTTAAATCTTCCCACCTCTTACCCTTGGTGTCTTTTGAAAAAATGCGATCAACTTTTCCACTTAAAATTTGTGTATATTTTTCAAAATAATCCAACATAATTTTGAATTGGGAAGCAAATGTACGCTTCTCCATAGTTCCTTTGGCGATTCAAAACTCGAACTGACAAGGAGAGGGCATGACTTGGGAAATTCAATTCGTGATGAAACTTGGCATATTAGTAGCATACCATTAGGGTGTTCACCCATTAATCTAAAACAGGGCAATGGCCAGCCAATTCGCCTCAAACTTCTTGCACAACTTATATACCAGTAACTCTTCACAAACAACAAGTGCTCAGATAGTTTAGATGTCAGTGCTCAGGACTACTTTTCGCTAGGTTTGCAGTTCGGTCCTGGGTGTCGTTTTTTTTATTTCTTTCAAAATTATTCCAAATTAAATTAAAATTAAAAAATATTTTAAATTCAAACTTTAATTATTTTTATGCAGAAAATAACTTCATTTATATGATACTTGAATTACAGATAAAATAATAATAAAAATAATATATAAATAGTAAAATAAAATTATAAATACATCTTGAATGGTGATAAATATTAACTATAATAAAAATTATCATTCTAAATTCATTGAAAGTTTTAAATTATTGCGTTTTATGTTCACAAATTCTTCGTTCTTATTTTATCTTGGAAACAGTAGAGAGCAGATGTGAGTATATTGAATACGTATGCAGATGGTCCAATATTTTAATGATGCAAAAATAGCAGAGAGCAGCTGTTAATCTATTAAATTCGTAGGCAGATGGTCCGAAATTTCAATAATTTAAAAAGGGCCATTGGGTAAATGTCTTTACTCATTATCATATGAAATTAGTAGAATTCATTTATAAAATTTATGAGTGATGAAGTAAGAAATTTATGAGTGATGAAGTAAGAAATTTATGAGTGATGAAGTAGTTTCATGTTGTGGGTAATTGTAGTTATGATTTATTAACTTTAAAGTTATATTTATCATTATTTTAGTACTTATAAAGTAAATTTACAAATAATTCAAGTATCATATGAATAAACAGTAATTTTATGTATAAAAAATTAATATTTTAATTAAAAATAGTTAAAAGTTTTTCATTTAATTTGTAATAATTTTGAAAAACTTAAAAACAATGTCAATCAGAGAGAGATAATTTTTAATGTGAGCGAAGTTTGTATTCCTACAAATCTAAAGGACCGTTGCTCTTGTGAACAATAGTCATTTATCAATTGTGCAAGGTGTCAAAATATCTTTTGTTTCCAGTGTTTTTATGATAATTATTATTCCGGTTTTTGTATATAATTTAATGTAGAGATATAAAGTTACTAGTACAAAATGAAAGATAAAATGGAAATTAATTAATAAATCTAGAGTAAACTTCTAAAATTTATGAAAGATAATGCTTAAACAAAAATGTTTTATGATGTGAGTCATTAGAGATAAAATTTATCACCATTTATGATGTATTTATAATTATTTTACTATTTATATATTATCATTTTATCTGTAATTCAAGTATCATATAAATAAAGTTATTTTCTGCATAAAAAATTAAAGTTTTAATTTAAAATATTTTTTAATTT
>BGPR01000097.1:92216-110170 GCA_013235015.1 Araneus ventricosus
TCTGTGCTTCGTTCAGTTGCGTATTGCTACAGTTGCTCAATTGGCTTAGATGTCGGTACATTGGACTACCTTTGCCTTTATGGTACGCGGTTCACGGTCCCTGGCTACTGCGTTTTTTATTCTTTCAAAATTGACCAAATTCTAGGAAGTGACGTATTTCTGCTGCGCGCGCAGCAAATCAAGCGATCGTCTGCGATATTTTTGTTTATGGTTACTGTGTTGAATTTAAACTTTCAACTGTTATTTTTTTCCGATGAACAACAAGGTTGTACTTTGTTTTGTTTTCTTTTAATAGCCCTGCAAAGTTGAGATATTCATTTATGTACACCCTGTATAGTATTAAAAAAAATGAGTGATTTTAATGATGAACTTTCTAGCAGGCAGAAAAGTTCTCGGAGGAGCGCGTGAGAATCGGATGATGGAATATTTTCATTTAGTTTTAACGCCATTGAGCATGAGTAAACGTGCTTTTCTTAATTCGCGATTTTTAGGACCGATTGATTGTTGTCATCACAAAAGAAAGGATATAGAGCAAAGCAAGAATAGTAAAGCATACAAAAAATTTTCCTGAAATATTGTTAGAAATTTTTCTTTTACTTAAATTTAATATTTTATTTTGTAATGCGTAAATTATTTATCAAGGACCTATATTATTTTCAACCAAAAAGAGCCTCAGGTTGCAGACCCCTGGTCTATGCTTTTGATCCTGGAATCCAGGTAGGTTTCGGTTTCGAAACTCGCGTCATTTTCCACTACTGGTTGTGCACTTACCTTCGGTTGGATAGCCTCGAAGCAGAGATGTGATAGATATGGAAAGTTATATGGGTTCCATTTAAATAACTCTAAATATTTTCAGGGCTTGCCCGTTGTGTGTAGTAAAAATTTTGGCATCCAGCAGATTTCATAAAAAGAAGCACATAATAAGTTTTTATGAGCTTTATATTGTCGTCTGCACACTATTGGTTGCCCAATTACATTGTGAGTGAACATTTTCAGCACTAAAGATCATAAGAACCGGATTAGACAATTCGTTTTCTGAGGAAAACTTGAAATCCTACACGCTGCTATTCATTAAGAATGAACTGTTAATTAATTTAATACGAAAGCAGTTATGGATATATTTGCTCAATCATCTAATGAACTGAAATGTTTACCAACTTTCCCTTAAAATAGTGCGCATGTAATATACATTTCTGTACTTCTGAAATATTTGCTAATCTTTGACACTAAGAAGCATTCATTCAAAATATCGAAATTGATAGATAATTTGGACTTGACTTTCAGTTTGGTTAAAATTTATCAAAATAACTGCATAGTTTCAGAATAACAGAATTCTATACATCCACCAAATGTTGATTCAAAATTCAATTTAAAGTTCTTCCTTACATTTTTATTTCTGTTTACTTCTAGTAATATTTATAATACGTGTTTACAGTAGTTTTTTTTTTTTGAAAAAATTATAATTCCAACTTATGGTTTCCACTCATGTATTTTTTGAAAATTTTATTTTTTTAATATAAAAATTAAATATAGGTATGGGTGGGTCCCTTTTCTATTCTGCCAGCCAACAGTTACAGACACAGTTCGCCATTATTAGTCACTCAAAAGGAAAATGAATAGCACTACTGGTAATCTGGCAAACGCAACTTATGAAGAATGATCTTTGCGACAGGAAGTATGGCAATTAAAATAGTTCGTCACCAAGACCAATATAGCCAAAGGTTGCTCGTCAACTTATAATCAAGCAGTGTTATATAAGTCTTCTCAAGGATTGAAATGCAAATAAAAAGAAATGCCTTTTACCTTTTATCAACTTTTATATTTACTATCTTAACAGAGGGAAAAAAAAGGCTCATATATTAAACTGGAAATGCTTTCATCACATTCATATTCAAAACAAAATGGCAAAAAAGCTATTAAAATTTAAAGTTAAAGGAAAATTTGACAAAATTTTATACAGAGAGGGAAAATAAAAAAGAGAGTGAGAAACCAATGGCCGAAAGTCAAAATAGCTGCACCTTTTGCTGCGTGGGAAAGTGTATAAAACGTCACTTCATTTTGCGATGCTCATAAGGAGACATTCTGCACTATTTAGAACTGGAAATTTTGCAGCACAGGAGGTACATTAAAAATATATATTGTTGTATTCAGTGAAAGATTTTGACAATATGAGGCCACAGCACAAAATTGTTTCGAAGCCATTTCCCTTATCCAACATCGTAAATTTGCAGTCAGTTTAACACTGGATGTATGTCGAATAGATTTTGAGGCCCTTCAGAGTCTTTAGGTACGAGGCGAGCGCCTCTAGCGCCTGTTCGAAAAACCGCCACTGGTTGCGTTGAAATTCTCTTGAGCGATATTGGAATTTCATTCTTCTCTTGTTATTTCAAGAAAAGGATTTACAAATGATTTTATTTGGATTTATTTCAGATCATTGAACTCGCATTAGGAATGTCGTTAAATAGTAAGGAAAAAACTAGTTAAAACATATAATAAAGTAAAACAGTTCAAGCGAAAGGGAAAAAAAAGAAATAAAGAAAGAGAAAGAAGACTGGCTGTACAACCGTAGGATGAGTGCCACTTGTAAAGGAGGGACAAAGTAAACATTGCTATGTAGCGAATTAGTTCACGAATTAGTGCAGAATTCTGTTTTTCAGATGAGAACTTCTTTCTGTTATTTCCACATACGGAGAGGTTTCAGGGAGCGATAATCGATTTTCACACCCTCATTTCAGTTATGGGATATGAATAAAAAAATGATTTGATTTGAATGTACAGCAGATAATTGAATTCTCAGTATTGAAAATCAACACATTTTATGCAAGAAGAAAATGTTTAAATAATTGAAGAGGATCCTGCAGACCCCATTTACTGAGCCTCCCCAGTGATTTCTCATACTTCTGTGTTTAAAAAGTATCGGGAATGCTGTCATACATAAAAAAGTATTATTCAATATTTTTCACATTTCCTTCAAAGTAATCTCCTCCGATTGCAATGCACTTTTGCCAGCGTTTTTTTCCCAATCTGCAAAGCCAGTGGCGTAGCGAGGGTAAGTGGGGCCCGGGAAATAGTATGATTTTTTGCCCCCTAGTCACAAGGGTGGACCCGGGGGCGCTTTGGGGGCTCAAGCCCCCCTTCTGGTCTTAAATCACTGACTGACCAAAATGCTATGCATTGAATTTTTTAAAACTTTTATTATTTAGACTTTCTAGAAAAGTAATTGTAATATAGTAAGTAACAAGTCAGACACAAGTGCGTATTTACAAAGCTTCCCCCTTCTAGTCATGGGAAAATGCTAATTTTAATACTTAATTTGAATATCTTAATACTAACTTTGCAAGTGATAATCTCCAAAAATATAAATTAAAACTTTCATGTATGGATGTTCAACACACGTGCATTCCATAGAAAGAAAAGCCGGAGATTGTGATGCCAAATGACCACAAAGAAACCATAAATTGTGTCCTTAAATTCGTTATAGCAAGGTTTCAGAATAAGATCTTTCACTCAGAACACTTTTCCGGGTGGAAAAAATTTCATTACACCATTCCAGCTAGAAAAATCTTAGCACCGCGCCGAAGTTGAAACATAAATTTGAAAATAAGGCATTCCTTAACTGAAATGAGGAAGAGATTATTTTTAATTTAATGAAATTAAATTTAAAATATTCATTTTTAAAACCGTAAAGAAATCTTCGAAGTCAAATGGTTTTCTTAACTATTTTTTTTTCAAACGTTGAAGAATCTAAAACACGAAAGTCCTGTGAGAGATTTTGTGTTCCCAATATTTTTTTCACGACCCCGCATTGGATCGGGACTCACAGATCGATTACTTATCAGAGATGATTACTTCTGGATGGATAACTTATCAGAAAAACTTTTAAGCTGTGTCTTTTTCGATCCGCCTCTGAAGCAAAAATATATTTTGTCCTTTTGCGTACTCTTAATAGAAAAATGTCGCAAGTGCAAAATATTTTTAGGACATAATAAGTTGTCATTACAATATTTAGGAACGCATTTAATTAATTAGAAGTATTTCACTATTCCTATAATATATTGCTGTTACTTTTTGCTTCTGTTTACTGTTATATGAGTGTTATCCTAATCTAAGGATGAAAAAATTATCGGTGAGCTGAGAATGAGACATTAGAACGAAGTAACCAAATATTTTATGTAATAAACATTTCGGTAAAACCCAATAAATATTCTTACCAAGAATATTCTTTTTCTTCAATTTCAGCTCTTTAAGCGGCGCGCAGATTATTGTCATTGGTTATAGAATAACCAAAAATGAATTTCCAGCGCCCTGCTATAGCATCTAGAGTGAACTGAATCACTCGGCCGCCGCGAACAGCAAATTGGGCACTGTGGTCGAGGCATTATAGCCCTCATTACGAGCGGCACACGCGACGACCTCTTAGATAGAGGTACGACCCGTTATCGGTTTGGAGGTATTCAAACCCACACCGTTATTGTACCCACCAGGGAAGCGGGAACCTCCTTACTTATACGATATCTTCTCATCTCACAGATTTGAGGTGCCCCATATTTGAGGTATAAACAAATGAGTAAAATGCTCACAAGTTTCACATATAAATTTTTGCTGCTAATCTCACTTAGAATGATTTTTGTGATGTTTCAAGAGGTGAATGAAGTATCAGTGTATCGATGATAACGCAATTATACTTAGAACGACACTTGAACGTAAAGTTTAGGTAGGGTCTGTAAGACTTGTGCAGCACTTACTTTTGAAAACATGGAAATAACTGGGGGTTTTTTCGTACAAAATTTATATTTTGAACACATCCTGATAGAACCAGGAAAATTTTACAAGTATTTATGATTGGGTTAATTTTAAGATGCTTCGTTAATATATGGTGTAAAAAATTGGTGCTGTCTTGGAAAATCTGAAAATGAAGCGAACTGCAGCATGAAAATGAAACCTCGTAAAAGCTTTTCGTATAAACATTTTCAGACAACGTTATTATCTTTCAACAGTGGCGGCGAGTTGGGGGTGGCAGTCGCCCCTACTTTTTTAGAGGAAAATTAAATGTTTATTTAATTTTAGCTGCCTAAAACTAGGAATTGATGTTGGGAAAAAATAGCAAATTTCTTAACTTAATTTTTAAATTTTATTGTCTACCCCTTTATACTCCCGGTGATAGATTTTAGATGTCTATAAATTTTTTTGCCCCCTCACTTTTTCAACCCAATCGCCGCCACTGCCTTTCAAGCAGATGTACATTAACAGTAGTCTACCTTTCTGCTATGGCAGGGCTTCTTGGGTCAATATTGATACGAGAAAATATTCAGGATGGTTCAAAAGTGTTCCGATAAATTTCAAGGGTAGCTCAGGCATACCAAACAAATCAGTTTTACATAAATATATAAAGGCGGAAACTTCATGCGTGTCTTTCATGGGGTGTTCATTGGCCTTATACGAATTGGACATTCAGTCAATAACGTAGAGACAGTAGAATGTGAGCCTATCCTCAGATGGCAGAGATGGATTTGGTTTAGTATAGTTTAGTTATATTAACGACCCGTCTTGAAGTAACACGAGGTCTATTTTGGGGCGAACCTCGTAATTTTGAACCGCGGTGAGATGACGAGGACGACACCTGAGCTGGCACTCCCATCTCCATACTTCCTCAACACTGGAAACGGGCGAGCAGCAGTTCATTTGTATTGTAAAAGATTTCCAAGCAGACCGGTGTTTGTGTATTTTGTGTGGACTATTCTGTAGAACATCTGGATTTCATATATATTGTCCGTAACATATATAAAAAGAAAAAAGTGCTTCATGAAATGTCCGAGCCCACAACAGATTATATGCAGAAAATATTACGAAACGCAAACAAACATAATTGTTTACATCAATTATTTGGATTGATTTTAAAAGACTCTGATTTGAAATATTTGATAATAATATGTTGCGAATATCTATTTGTTTCCTGTTAAAGAAGTATTTCTTTTTTCATGAGTTACGTTGACGGTAGTGTCAACGCACAGGATGTGTATCCGTTTCTAGGACGCTTCCTGAATTATTGCATTGGCCTAAGCATTAGAACATCATTGGATATTTAATCTGTAAAGCTTCTTTTAATTAGTAGTTCCGAAGTTATCTTTCTTTCGGGCAGTGTTTACTTAAAATTCAATTAGCTTTTACGTTAAACATGAAATAAAGAGTTAACTGGAGAAAGTCATTGCCCCTATCTCCGCCGTGAATTTACATTACATGAATGTAACATATAAGTATCTCATTACTAGATATCGTTCTCTATTATTCTATTTTTATTTGATGCTTGTTTCTTACAGATATGAGAAAAATATTTTTGAAAGGCTTTGAGGTGAAATCTTCTAACTGAAAAATATAAATACTCATTCGAAAACGTATAAGATGTCAGATTTTACCTGCATGATCGATTTGGCACTGGACCGTCTTGAGTTATAGTTATATGCATATATGGTGCTATTATTGATTTGGAAAGTAAAATGACTTATATTTAAGTATATCCGCAAAGAATTTGGAATTTTTTTGAAGCAAAAAATCTGGGAAATGGATGATAACCGTAGATCAACCTTTATTTTATTGAGTCTCTCTTTTTTCACAACGTGGACTTTCAAGAATGTTATGGGATCAGGTAAATATGAAACAACTCTTCCAACTTTCTTTTGATGTACTAAATGTTTTTTCTAAGAATTTCTAAAGGATGTTAAATGGTCTTTTTAAAAGAAGTTATTTTTTGCTTTATAATATGAAAAATATATCGTTGATTTGCTCATAAAAATGTAATTAGGATGTGCGTGATCTATAATCCCTAAAATGCTATGTAACGGTGATTAGCTTTCCGAAAATAATAAAGTCTACTACAAATAAGAATTATTTTTATCTCTTACATTTGTTGTGATTACCTTTCAAATTCTTTTAATGCTAAATTTTTCTATTATATGCTCTACGTTTCGCATATATAATAATGCTGCTACCTGAGGTATCGTTACTTCAGTAAAAGGAATAAAGAATGATTGCGCCATCTCGAATTCATGATTGAAGTTTGATGCTTTTACAGCTGCATTAATGAAAGCACTTATTGTTTCTACAATTTCTAATTCGATGCTAAAGTTTAGCATAGGAAATTTCTAATTCAATACTTTGTTTGGAAGCGAATTTTTCGAATATGTTTTAATATTTAATGTTTTACTTGTGGTTTTTCATATTTTTTTATAAAAACACTGTAGCTCTTATACATGATGAAGAAATGAATAAATTCGTGGCAATTATAAAGCAAATCGTGTGAATGAAAATAAAGTGAAACTGGAAAAATTTGTTATTTTTTTCTTTCTGTTGACTTCCGTGTTTATTTCTCTTTCATTTCCATTTTTTTATTATTCTACAGAAATAGAAATATAGGAGATGAGAAATATTCATAGAAATGGAATACAAGAGAAATATTCATTTCTCTTTAAAGGGTAAACAGCAAAATTCCCCAATAATAAAAATAGCCAAACACATAAAGAAAAAAATGAAAACAAAGAAAAAAAACATCAAAATGGAAAAATTGGAGGAGAGAATGGCGGACTTTATCAAGAGCCACCCACCATGAGGAGTTCTAATTTGGACAAATTTTCTTGTCGAGGACAGCAAGACTTACAAAGTCAAAAAAATATACCCTCTGTGCTCAGAAATTTGTCCAAATTGGGAACTGCTGCTGATGGTGTCCGATCACTCATTGAATCTCCTCAACCTCCGACTGATAGCTTCTACTTTGTTTTTAATTTTTCTTTTGTAATATGTTTAACTATTTGATATTTAATTATTATGTTTGATACAATGACACTGGATCTCGCGACCTTATTATATCATCGTTGATTACACTACTATTTCATAAGCTTTTTCTTTTATGTTTAATGTATCTATTATTTCAAGATTTTAATTTTCTGATGTTGTTCTGTATTTATTAAAATATGCTACATACGCGCCATTCTTAATATAAAGGGTTTTATTAATTTTAATTAATTTCAGAAAAAATTTTAATAATCTGTTAAAATTTTATTAATTGTACTGTATTGGGAATAAATGTATTTACACAATATCCTTTTCAAACCTTTGCTGTAATTTGATGAGTCTGACTTGCTGACCAAATTTCCGGACCAAACGTGAATGAGTGAGATAACTCTTGGTAAAAAAAGTAGAACCAAGTGTAAATATCACGAGTCTGACTCATTAAAAGACTTCAAGAGGTTAAATATAGGTTCGAGTGCATGATGATTTAACCCTTTTACCACTTTTGCTGAGTCTAACTTGTCCAAATTTCGGACCAAACACGAGTATCACGTTTCTGATTCTTGGTCATAAACTAGGACCAACAAAAAAATTTTTGAGTTTGACTCGTCAAATAGTCAAAGGTTAAAGTTTTGTATTCGAGTTCTTTTGACGTCCACGAGTAATAATGAAGGATGACATTCTTAGCTACTTCAATACAGTCGCAATATATCTTTTACATCTAGTTGTGACTGTGTTTTCTCAGTACTGGCTCCGCTCTTGAACATTTCAAGTATGTTACTTTAATCCGGACATTAGTAATACAAAAGTACTTAATTCTGAAGGATGACAGTTATGCGAATTAAAGATTTTCATGTGGTAACTTTAGCGGATATTAGTAATACAGAAGTACTTAATGTTAAAAGTGGCAATTGCGCAATTAAAGATTTGCACTATTTAAAGACGTCACATCAGATTATCTCTGCATTATTTACAAATCAAATCATAAATATTTATTTGTTATCTGTTTATAAGTAATGTAAATGAGAGATAACGTAATATGTGTAAATGATTATAAAGTTATTAAACATAAAAATCAAATAATATTTCTTTGGTTCTAACAGCGTTTTGAACAGCAAAATAATCCTTTTAATGTTTAAAATCTCTTGTTAATCTTAAATCTCTTATTGAAGAAATACAATTAAATTTTAAAGTAAATAAAAAAAAGAATGATTATTTTTTAAATGTAAATAAAGACCAATTTGATGAAATACATTGTTCCGGATATCATCGAAATTTTATCAGATGTTATTGCTTTATCAAGTTGAAAATTAATATGTTAAGTTGAATTCATACACATTTTTTTTCTGAAATTATTAAAAGAAAAAGAACAATCCTTCAAAATTTTTTGAATGCAATTTTTTTTCAAATAAAATCTTTTGAAATTTAAAATATCTAATCTTATTTAATGCATCAATAGGATAATATTAATTTCAAAATCATGTTCTACTCACAGTCTTTTCATTATAAGGAGATAATGAAAAATCTCAGAAGAACATAATGTGGCTTTAAATAGTAAATCAGCGCATTTCAATAAAAATCAGAAGAGTTCTAAAAAATTTGAAACCTACAATATACGAAAATCATTGAGCAGATATTTTTTGAACGTTAAAGATTATTTTATTAAAACTGAGTGACACAGAACTAAAAAAATAAATAAATAATGTAAGAAGCCATCAGATCTTCATTAATGTTTGAAAATATTCCTTAACATTTCAGAACATAAAATTTGTTATATTATATTAAAATATAATAATTTATTTTAAGCAATTTTCATAATTCTTTAACAAATGAATGAAGATCATCCTTGATCTCTATCAATACAATTTTTATAAATGCATCCCCATAATGACATACTATCTATAAAATTTATAACTCTAGATTATTTCCGACATTCTTATTCTTTCTTTGGAGCTTTTTTTTGAGAACGAGAATGGAAATCAGTAGTTCAGAGTCAAAGCTGTATGACGAGATGGGTAACAGGTGATTCTTAACATTAAGGTTTCAGCCACAGAAACGTAGGCCAGCTGCATGGCACTCTTCAGTGAGACTTATTTTGCAATCTCATCCCAATTTTATGCATGGCAGCCAAAAGTTTCTCTGTATGGCCTAAAGCCTATCGTAGTTGTATTTATTCGTTATTTTATTCCACGATGCTAATACAACTAATATTTCCTTTAGAGCAGTCTCTAGTGAAAATATCCTTATCGAGGAATCTAACCTGAATTGCTGCATCGGAGAATGATAAAATAATTCCTAAATTCAAGCAGCATGGATATTTGATTTTCTTCAAAATCTTTAATTTCTCTAAACTAATATAGGATATTTTTTAAAATTTAATCATGTTTTTTTCGGAGAATAGTGCAAGAAAATTTTCTGTAAAAGAGTTCTTTTTTAAAAAGTAATGTATAAAAATGATGTTTATTTTGAACAGCATTTTTAGGTAATAATTTTTATTTGATAAGCTTAATAGATACAGCTTTTTAATTTTAAAATAATTAACTGAGAGATAATACTTGTCGGCATTATTATTTTCCAGTACAAATGTTTATAACGAAATTAAGTCATATAAGTAACATAGGATATTTTATATTTCAATTAAATTCATTTAAATTAGAACCTGTCTTCATTTCACGAGTAATTTTAGACATTAATTTTGATGTACAGCTATACAAACAAAATCATGCACAATACCGAGGAATATAATATGATCTTATCAAACAGTTCAGCTATATGGCTTTGTGTATTGTTTTATGGTTTTCAAGCCGTGCTTCCCTTTATAGATTCAGTCGTTTCTAGAGTTCTTCGACAGTTAACAGCAACATGGTACCCAAATAATCTTCACTCATCTTGGAATAAACATGACTGATTCTCAATTCTCATTACTCGTAAGAAGATTAATATACCTCCATACTTTTTTCCCAAGTAAAATTGATATACAGGGTGTCGAAATTGGGTACAATTTCAAAATTTAATTTAAAAACCTAATAATGTTACAACACAGTTTTTTTTAAAAAATAGAGAAAATAAAAAGTTTTTTTCAGATAGGTAACACGGCGTTACGACGTTCTAAATTTGCTACAGCAGAATTCCCATACGCAATGGCTTCCGATCGGTAGAAGCCAATGCGCGTTTTCGTTTTCTTGGTTTTCTTGAATATCTCAAAAATATTCAGTTTCACTACATGTAATTAACGAATTAAGAGCGTAAATTCCTTTCAAATAC
The DNA here is from genome assembly GCA_013235015.1 of Araneus ventricosus. Lineage (NCBI taxonomy): Eukaryota > Metazoa > Arthropoda > Arachnida > Araneae > Araneidae > Araneus > Araneus ventricosus. Next base: position 103,263 of record BGPR01000097.1, read on the forward strand.
ATGTTATTTTTCTTCTAGCTTTAATATTTTCGCAGATAATGGCTCTCAAGAACGGAGATTTTCAATAATTTACAACCACCTAGATCATCGTAACGGCGCGTTACCTATCTGAAAAAAAGCTTTTAAAACGCTCTCATTTTTAAAACCGTAGTTGTAACATTATGGAATTAATTTTGAAATGTATCAATTTTCGGACGCAATACTGCATCATACTTTCGATCTCAAAATCTATTTTCAGTTTGATAGCACTTTGCAAAGCTATTAATCTAAAATCAACTTTAGAATTAGGCCTTAAACGGTAGCTTTCTTATTTAAATCCCAAACGTAAAGAATTTTAACAATTAGTTACTTACCATTAACGAGATATATACTGATGCTGATAGATTGTTATAATAGCAAATGTATTCTCAGTTTCTTCATAACTTGTTAAAAGTAGCTGAATTACACTTTTGAACACCCCATCACTTTCACTGGTATCTATCACAGTTCTCACATCTTGATAGTACTGACTAAAATATGTTTACCAGATACTTCTGATTCTTTTCGCTTTTATGAGGTCTAAAATCCTTAAATGCCAAAAAGATTCTTCATTTTGAAGTTTAATTAGAAAAACTTTTGATGGGAAGGCAGCTATACAACATACATACATTATTTTCATAAATTTCTACTCTGAAGTAAAACATGGATCATTTAAACTTTTTAATCATGCAATAGATTTTGTATGGATAAATGACTAAATGCTGAGAGAAAAAAAATAGGCTGAGTAAAAAAAAATACAGAAATAATTTAACTTATTTTTAATTAATTTGAATTTATGATATTATTTCTTAAGTGAAATAAAAATATCTAAAAAGTGAAATGATACTCAATCTTCAGTAAACTGGTTTATTGTTTCAAATCTTCATGAACAAAAATTGTTTTAAATTTGGAAACTTGCTCAGTCTACTGAAACATATACAGTGTGTCACTTAGTCCATTGTCACCCCAATAATTTCTGAACGGCAAGAGCTATAGTCATAAAATGGGATGGGTATAGTAAAGTTTGCTTGCGCTACAAGAAACCACTACAGGCCACCTGCGCAAGAAATTCAGTTTGCGTTCTTATCTCAAAGACGTACGATATATACGGGGAAAAGTCAATTAAATTTGTTCAGCATCATCGATTTGAAAGAAGACTCCTTCCGTACAGTAATGTTAAAATAGAAGGCGTAAATGCATATTTGTTTTGGTTGGCACTCCCAAATTGTAATGCGACATAACGCGGAAGAAAACAGAAAGGAAGGACGTAATATCGATTTTCAAGGATTTGCCGTTAACCTCCGGAATGTATGGTTCCAACACGACGGCGCCCCTCACGGTATCCAAGTGTCCAAAAGTACAATCAGGCACATTCCAGCAACAAGTCATCGGATATGGTGGTTGCGTAGAATGCCTCCACGTTCACCTGACCTGAACCCATTGGACTTTTCTGTGGGGATACATCAAAGCAGGCGGTAACCCTCTACCAGCATTGCGGAACTTTGAAACCGTACACGGATGCTTGTGCCAGCGTGCCACCCCCATGTTGTACAATGTGCGGCAGGAGTACAGCCTTATCCAGATGTGTATTGTTTGAAGGCACATTTTGAGCATGACAGATACATGAGCCTCATTTCCAGCAAGTGCAGTTTTGTTCAACGCGATCAAACAAATGTGAGTTTTGTGCTTTTCATTGCAAAATTTTTTTGTGCGCAAAGTTTTTTTTTTTTTTTGTAATAAATTGATGATGCTAACATTTGTATGACTTTTTCCTATTTCGTACCGTTTTTGAGATAAGAACCAAACTCAAATTTTGCCGCCAGTGGCGCTGTAAGTGGTTTCCTTGCGCGCAAGTTAACTACTATACCTAGACCCCATTTGCTATAGCTCTTGCCGTTCAGAAATTATTGGGGTGACAATGGACTTTAATTGGGCACACTGTATATTATTCAATGCTTTTACAATTTTTAATGAAAATTTTAAAAAATTATTCAATTACAACTTAAATCTTAACATGTTTCTAAAAATCATTACATTTACAGAATCTCATTCAAGAAAAATGTAATAAAATTCAGATTAATTAATGATTCAAGCAAATCAATCAACTATTTTTTATAAAAAAAATGACAATAATAAACCTTGCATAAGAAAAGATCAAAAATTCATTTTATTGTAAAGCATCTCTGCTCACAAATTAAACAACATTTAGATATAAAATTTTTGGGTTCGTACTTTATTTATCAAATTTTAAAATAATTTATTTCTTAATAAAAATGTTATTCTCTTCATCTATTTGTACCTTTTCCCCAGTAATAATTCATCTGCGACATGATATCTTAACGTTCAGACTTTCCGTTATTGAAATGCCTCCTACATATAATTTTATTGAGTCATTAACAAACGTTGTAACGAACTCTATTCAGTTATCTAAAATAATCTAAGATTAAAATCCCTTTAAGTAAACTTTAGAAGAAATCCATTCTAGTATTTTCTAACTTTACTATCAAGTATTACTTTCTTTTCTTTAATACTGTGCCTTATTATATTACAAATAGGGATTTAATCAATCAGTCCCTTCATACCCAACAATGTATCTATTTAAAACAATGAACACTGTAGCCTACATGCGAATTTGAGAAAAAACAAGGAAAGATCTTATTAACTACGGACCATTTAATACTGAAATCCCAGTGATTTGTTATAGAGTTCGTTACGTTGGTGGAGCTCTAATAGAATATGAGTCATTGAATTCTCTACATGCTCGAACTTTGTCCTCTAATTTATATGATAGATAACGAATGATAGATAAAAGTTTTGAAATTAGATTTCACACTTTTATAGTTTCTACTGATAAAAAAATCCTGATATCTTTTTTACAAAGTCTAGCAAATTCATAGATGATTACCTGCACTTTGCATTTTAATGTCTCGGATATCAATCTTTCTCTCGACTAAATTAGCCATCTAAAGAAATCATATTCGATAAGATGGATTAACTAAGTACTAATTCAAAAACTTTTACAGAGAATTCCTTTGGAAGTCTCTCTGTTATCAAAACTTATGCTTATTTGCATTATTTTCAAATGATGCAGCTATCAAGTATTTAAATACATTATATAAGTTTACACCATTAGAAAAATCCTATTTTTTTGTTATCTGGAATTAAATGATAGGAAACAAAAGTATTATGATATAACAGAGAAAACATATTTTTGAAACTTTCTCAAACATTTAAACATACCTTTTGGATCCCGGAATCTCATGACAGTAGCATTTGGCCTAGTGCATTGAATATATAGTGTTGAGTTCAGTGGGACATCAATAAAATCTTCCGTTATATTCAGCTTCGGTGCTTCTAATTTTGCTTCATCTTAAATAATCAATTAAAATATAGTTAAAACGCAATTTGCTTTAAATGTAAGTATAAAATATAAGTTGAAAAAGAAGCAACGGAAAACAAATTAATAAAGTCTTGGTCTTCCCCTGCCTCATTCTTCTTTAATCGGCTGAGATTTAAGTAGAAATAATCGGATCCTCAAAGCCGCATTCCTCCAATCACGAAACTGAGATTATGTCTCCAAGGCACCACTGTCTTTAGACTTTCAACGATTAGCAGTAGTATTTACACATTTAGTACATTTGAAGATATAGACAAAACTCACAGTTGGAAAATGCTTTCATTGACGAAAATAATTATATTTGATGCCTCTTGAGCACATAAATGTACTGGCAAAATGACGAAGTCTAAATTTTTTGCATTGTCCTATAGTCATATTAAGTGAAATATTTTTCACAACTAGCATTTTAACAAAATATTCCACTCTTCTGCGACAAGATTGACCAGTTATGACTTTTGCGCTTAGCTGTACAAGCCCTGATTGGTTTGAAATTATGAAACCTTAGAGTTAATTTGAGTCGCAAGATTGTTAAAAAAAAAATTTGGTGCGTCCAGAATATTTTACTAAGTATCACTAATAGGATATAAGGCTGTATAAAATTTAGCTTATTAATTTCAGCTGTATATTTATGTTCTCAAACAGAAATATATTACATCATTATACGTCATTTGAAGCATTTTTTCCATATGCCTATCTCTAACGGTCTAGAAATTAACTATTGGGTCAGGTTTAGAGTGACACCCTGTATACACCATTTCAGCAAAATATTTTTGATATTGACATGTGGTTTTCTGCCATAGGCTGTTAATTCTTGCGTAACAGTGGAATAATTATAGAGAAAACTCACTTGCAGGTGGGCTTTACTTTACCATATATCACTATTTCGATCCTTTCAATTACATAGGCGCTCATCAAGATGCGAAATATGACTGAAATGCGTGCTAAAAGTAATTATGAGCATAAAATGCTATCATTAAAATGAGATTATGTAAAAATAAAATTGAGATAGCTTTCCTTATCATCTGTATATTAAATATTCTAACTCTCTTGCTTTCCTATTAACTTAAAGTTTGGAAAAGGATATTTTGAAAATAATGACTGCTAAAACAACTTCAAACACCACTAAGGTTAAGTATTTTTACATAAATAAATTCTTCTTGTAAACTAAATTTTAAAAAAACATCTTTACTATTTATTGTTTTTAAAGGATACTAGTCATGCGTTTCCCTGCTTTTTTTGATAATGTATACCTTTTTTTTGGTTTCTGATTAATTTGTTTCAGATTTTTTCAGCTTAATTTGTGGCTTCAATTGCTTATTCACGCAGTTAAATCATAGAGACTGCTAAATAGCAAAAAATGTTTATTATCTTCAGTAAAAGTTTCACAAATTGAAATTTGAACCTTATTCATAAATGCTGAGAAAAAAACTGCAATGTGAAATTATCTAAAAGATTTATATTCAATTTTAATTGTTTCTGAGCTTTTATATGGATTTTAGAGATGATTTGTTAAACGAACGGTCCTTTCTTCTACAAGAGGCTATTGAGGAGCTACCTTAAAACAGGTTACTTTACCGATTTTCATGACTTCGACAGAATTTCAGGATTTTTTACATGTATTTCTCTAAAATGAAGGTCTTCTAATTTTTCCTCAATGAGGGATTATTAGAGAAACGTTCTGCAGCAAAATTTGGATCATACACAATTTAATAATAATATAATTTTTGAAATTTCGGTGCAAAGTTATCTCATAGTGGGGATTCTTTGCACTCGATATTTTATTATATTTCAATAATCACCTGTTCAATGTTATATATATTTTGAAAACCTGGGTGAAATATACAAGAAAAATAAATTTCATAGATGCCTGATTATAATTAACAATTTTATGTCATTGAATTCTGTCAAATCAGGATCGAGTTTTAGAAATCCTTTCATCCAATTATTGCCGGGTGTGTTATTAATATATCTATCTAGTACTACAGCTTCTTAGTAAGATAAACGTTTTTTATCATTTTAAGATCTATATTATTGACAGAAAGTCACTGAATTAGATTACACGTCTTTTCCTTCTCATTGGAGAAAATCAGGGGATTTCCATGTTTAGTTATATGAATTAGCTTTCTCGTGTAACAAACTGTTCAACTGTTGGGGTACCAAAAAAAGATTCTGCCTCTTTAAAAATACCTTTAACTTCGAAATAGGATTAAATCAAACTTCTAAGGTCTTTGAGAGAACTCCATATATACTTACAAGTCCCTAAATTCCTTTTTATCACCCTGTGCATATCTAGGAAGCTTAAGTAAACATTATTCTTATTATTATTTAATACAAAAATAAATTAAAACTAACTGGGGTTGCTGTTTATCATTCCATGGCGCAAAGTTACCCCAGGTCAGAAGAAATTAATTATAACTTGACTAAGAAATATAATTGGCATTAAAAGCAGGAGAAATGAGTGAGGCTTATTATCTTTCACATTTAAAGCACTTGCCTTCAGAGAAATGTCATACTTTCACCAGAAACAGATTTTCAGAACTAAAATTTTCGCTGGAATGGCTCATTGTATTTTCCTTTGATCGTGAATGGATGTAATATGCGTTTCAGAGTAAATACACTAGTCAGTGTTTCAAGAAGGTAGAAAAAATCTCAAAGCCTATATCGCTAATCGGATCTCTATTTCACTTTTCTACAAATTTTCCGCTGATGCAAAGTTACTCCACGAGTGCAAAGTGACCTACTTGTACGCTTATACTGCAGCTGTATTTAAAATAATCAGGACAATAACTGGAAAACAACATCCGAAGACCCTCCATTCATTTTTCGAACTTCTCCATCAACATAAAGGCAACAGATTATGTTCAAAGGCTCGCTATGTGACAATATGGATCTTAGGCGGAATCGTGGTCTCAAACTGAGTGATCCCTAATTCGAAGCCGAAAAGTCGTCGACTCATACTGCGTCTCAATAATTCTTTAACCAAAATATATCATCAGTTATTAACCTACGATTACATAATATAAAATGTTTAAAATTCCCCATAGCCTCTCACAAGTGTCACATGGAAACTTTTCTTGTCTTGTATCCATTATTACATAATTTTATTTTAATACCACAATAAATGATAATGCATTAGCATTTTGTATCACATTTGTAGTTATTACCTCAATATTGATAAAAAAAATACTGATACCAGTCAAACGGTGTCACATTTGCACTAGTGGAGGTAACTTTGCACCAGTGAAAATTTTTGTGAAAAATGAAAAATCAACGATCAGGGGTACATGTTCAGATTTTTTTCTAGCTCATGGCAACACTGACTAATGTATTTCATTATTTAAACGTATATAATAAGTCAATTCAGGGGGGTTACAGAAGGAAAAGACAATAGAAGTTTTTCAGCGAAAATAATAGGTGCGAAAATCTGTCTAGGAAGAAAAGTATAATATTTCTGAAAGCAGTGTATCTTAAATGTGAAAGATAATAAAGCCTA
>BGPR01000097.1:110195-199423 GCA_013235015.1 Araneus ventricosus
CATTTCACTTCTAAACGTGGCAAGAGCATATAGTCATAAAAATGGGAGTCTAGGGTATAGTAAAGTTTGGCTTGCGCTACAAAGGAAACCATACAGCGCCACCTCGAGCAAATTCAGTTTGCGTTCTTATCTCAAAGACGTACGATATATCGGGGAAAAAAGTCAATTCAAGTTGTTCAGCATCATCGATTTAGTAGAGAAGACTCCTTCCGTACAGTAATAGTATAAAATAGAAGGCAGTTAAATGCATATTTGTTTTGGTTGCACTCCCAAATTGTAATGCGACATAACGCGGAAGAAACAGAAAGGAAGGACGTAATATCGATTTTCAAGAGATTGCGCCGAGTGACTCCGGAATGTATGGTTCCAACACGACGGCGCCCTCCGCACAGGTACTCAAGTGTCAAAAGTACAATCGGCACATTCCAGCAACAAGTCATCGGATATGGTGGTGCGTAGAATGGCCTCCACGTTCACCTGACCTGAACCATTGACTTTTCTGTGGGGATACATCAAACAGCGAGCGTAACCCTCACCAACATTGCGGAACTTTGAAACCTGTACGGATGCTTGTGCCAGCGTGCCACCCCATGTTGTCACAAGGGAAGTACAGCCCTTGATCCAGATGTGTATTGTTCTGAAGGCCAATTTTGAGCATGACAGATACATGAAGCCTCATTTCCAGCAAGTGCAGTTTTGTTCAACGCGATCAAACAAATGTGAGTTTTTGCTTTTCTATCGAAATTTGTGCAAGTTTTTTTTTTTTTTGTAATAAATTGATGATGCTTGAACAACTTTGTAATTGACTTTCGTATTTCGTACGTTTTGAGATAAGAACGCAAACTCAATTTGCCGCCAGGTGGCGCTGTAAGTGGTTTTCCTTGCGTAGCGCAAGTTAACTATATACCTAGACCCCATTTTATGACTATAGCTCTTGCCGTTCAGAAATTATTGGGGTGACAATGGACTTTAGTGGGCACACTGTATATTATTCAATGCTTTTACAATTTTAATGAAAATTTTAAAAAATTATTCAATATTTTAAACTTAAATCTTAACATATTTCTAAAAAATCATTACATTTACAGAATCTCATTACCTTTTTCAGAAAAATGTAATAAAATTCAGATTAATTACTGATTCAAACAAATCAATCAACTTTATAAAAAAATGACAAATCATAATAAACCTTGCATAGAAAAAAAGATCAAAATTCATTTTATTGTAGCATCTCTGCTCTCAGATTAAACAACATTTAGATAAAATTTTTGGGTTCGTACTTTTATTTATCAAATTTTAAAATAATTTATTTCTTAATAAAAATGTTATTCTCTTCATCTATTTGTACCTTTCCCCAGTAATAATTCATCTGCGACATAGATATCTTAACGTTCAGATCTTTCCGTTATTGAAAGTCGCCCTACATAATAAGTTTTATTGATCATTAACAAACGTTGTAACGAACTCTATTCAGTTATCTAAAATAATCTTTAGATTAAAATCCCTTTAAGTAAACTTTAGAAGAAATCCATTCTAGTATTTTCTAACTTTACTATCAAGTATTACTTTCTTTTCTTTAATACGTGCCTTATTACCTACAAATAGGGATTTAATCAATCAGTCCCTATCACAATCATACCCAACAATGTATCTATTTAAAACAATGGACACTGTAGCCTGATGAATTTGAAAACAAGGAAAGATCTTATAACTTACGGACCATTTAATACTGAAATCCCAGTGATTTGTTATTAGAGTTCGTTACGTTGGTGGAGCTCTAATGAATACTGTGAGTCATTGAATTCTCTACATGACCTCGAACTTTGTCTCTCAATTTATATGATAGATAACGAATGATAGATAAAGTTTTGAAATTTAGATTTACTACACTTTGTAGTTTCTACTGATAAAAAAATCCTGATATCTTTTTTACTACAAAGTCTAGCAAATTCATAGATGATTACCTGCACTTTGCATTTTAATGTTCTCGGATATCAATCTTTCTCTCGACTAAATTAGCCATCTAAAGAAAGTCATATTCGATAAGATGGATCTAACTAAGTACTAATTAAAAACTTTACAGAGAATTCCTTTGGAAGTCTCTCTGTTATCAAAACTTATGTGTATGTGATTATTTTCAAATGATGCAGCTATTATCAAGTATTTAAATACATTTATAAAGTTTACAACCATTAAAATCCTATTTTTTTGTTATCTGGAATTAAATGATAGGAAACAAAGAGTATTATGAACAAGTAAAACATATTTTTTGAAACTTTCTCAAACATTTAATTTTAACATACCTTTGGATCCCGGAATCTCATGACAGTAGGCATTTGGCTAGTGCATTGAATATTATAGTGTTGAGTTCAGTGGGACATCAATAAAATCTTCCGTTATATTGCTTCGGTGCTTCTAATTTTGCTTCATCTTAAATAATCAATTAAAATATAGTAAAACACGCAATTTGCTTTAAATGTAAAGTATTAAAATATAGTTGAAAAAGAAAGCAACGGAAAACAAATTAATAGTAAGTCTTGGTCCCCTCGTCCTCATTCTTCTTTAATCCCGACGTGAGATTTAAGGTAGAAAGAATCGGATCCTCAAAGCCGCATTCCTCCAATCACGAAACTGAGACTTATGTCTCAAGGCACCACTGTCTTTAGACTTTCAACGATTAGCAGTATGATTACACATTTAGTACATTTGAAGATATAGACAAATACTACAGTTGGAAAAATGCTTTCATTGACGAAAATAATATATTTGATGCCTCTTGAGCACATAAATGTACTGCTGAAAATGACAAGTCTAATTTTTTGCAGTCCCTGTCCTATTAGTCATATTAAGTAGAATATTTTTCACAACACTAGCATTTTCTAACAAATATTCACTCTTCTCGACCAAAGATTGACTGAGTTATTTTGCGCCATGCTGTACACAGCCGCTGATTGGTTTGAAATTAGAAATTAAAGCTAACTTGGTTAATTTAGTCGCAGAAAGATTGATTTAAAAAAAAATTTAGTGCGTCCAGAATATTTTACATTACTAATAGATATATACGTTGTATAAAATTTAGACTTATTAATTCTCAGCTGTATATTTATGTTCTCAAAAACAGTAAAATATATTAATTAACAATACGTCATTTGAAGCATTTTTCCATATGCCTATCTCTAACGGTCTAGAAATTAACTATTGGGTCAGGTTTAGAGTAGACACCCTGTATAGACACCATTTCAGCAAAATATTTTTGTTATATGACATGTGGTTTTCTGCCTAGGCTGTTAATTTCTTGCGTAACAGTGGAATATTATAGAAAAACTCACTTGCAGTGGGCTTTACTTTACCATATATCACTATTTCGATCCTTTCAATTACATAGAAGCTCATCAAGATGCGAAATATGACTGAAATGCGTGCTAAAAGTAATTATGAAGCAAAAATGCTATCATTAAATGACGATTATGTAAAATAAATGGAGAATGCTTTCACTATCATCTGTATATTAAATATTCTAACTCTCTTGCTTTCCTATTAACTAAAGTTTGGAAAAGGATATTTTGAAAATAATGACTCTGAAAACAGTTAACTTCCAAACACCACTAAGGTTAGGTTTTTACATAAATAAATTCTTCTTGTAAACTAAATTTAAAAAAACATCTATTTACTATTTATTGTTTTTAAAGGATACTAGTCATGCGTTTCCTGCTTTTTGATAATGTATACCTTTTTTTTGGTTTCTGATTAATTTGTTTCAGATTTTTTCAGCTTAATTTTGTGGCTTCAATTGCGTATTCACGCAGTTAAATCATAGAGACTGCACAAATAGCAAAATGTTTATTTACTTGATCTTCAGTAAAGTTTCACAAATTGAAATTTGAACCTTATTCATAAAATGCAAAAAAAAACTGCAATGTGAAATTATCTAAAAGATTTATATTCAATTTTAATTTGTTTCAGGCTTTTATATGGATTTTAGATGATTTGTTAAACGAACGGTCCTTTCTTTCAATCTACAAGAGGGCTATTGAGGAGCTACCGTAAAACAGGGTTACTTTGCACCGATTTTCATGACTTCCGACAGAATTTCGAGATTTTTACATGTATTTCTCTAAAATGAAGGTCTTTCTAATTTTTCCTCAATGAGGGATTATTAGAGAAACGTTCTGCAGCAAAATTTGGATCATACAGCAATTTAATAATAAATTATAATTTTTTGAAATTTCGGTGCAAAGTTATCTCATAGGTGGGGATTCTTTGCACTCGATATTTTTTTCAGTATATTTCAATAACAAACTCACTATGTTCAATGTTATATATATTTATTGAAAACCTGGGTGGAAATATACAAGAAAAATAAATTTCATAGATGCCTGATTATAATTAACAATTTTATGTCATTGAATTCTGTCAAATCAGGATCGAGTTTTAGAAATCCTTTCATCCAATTATTGCCGGGTGTGTTATTAATATATCTATCTAGTACTACAGCTTCTTAGTAAGATAAACGTTTTTTATCATTTTAAGATCTATATTATTGACAGAAAAACCGAAGTCACTGAATTAGATTACACGTCTTTTCCTTCTCATTGGAGAAAATCAGGGGATTTCCATGTTTAGTTATATAAATTAGCTTTCTCGTGTCAACAAACTGTTCAACTGTTGGGGTACCAAAAAAAGATTCTGCCTCTTTAAAAATACCTTTAACTTCTGAAATAGAGTTAAATCAAGCTTCTAAGGTCTTTGAAGAGAACTCCATATACTTACAAGTCCCTAAATTCCTTTTATACACCCTGTGCATATCTGAAGCTTAAGTAAACATTATTCTTATTATTATTTAATACAAAAATAAATTAAAACTAACTGGGGTTGCTGTTTATCAAATTCCATGGCGAAAGTTACCCCAGGTCAGAAGAAAATTAATTATAACTTGACTAAGAAATATAATTGGCATTAAAGCAGGAAAAATGAAGGCTAGCTTATTATCTTTCACATTTTAAAAGCACTTGCCTTCAGAAATAAGTAAGTACTTTCACCAGAAACAGATTTTCAGAACTAAAATTTTCGCTGAAAATTGGCTCATTGTGTTTTCCTTTGAATCTCGTGAATGGATGTAATATGCGTTTCAGAAGAAATACACTAGTCAGTGTTTCCAAGAAGGTAGAAAAAAATCTCTGAACCCTATATCGCTAATCAGTTGATCTCTATTTCACTTTTCTACAAATTTTCCGCTGATGCAAAGTTACTCCACGGTGCAAGTGACCGTCTACTTTGTACCTATATACTGCAGCTCGTATTTAAAATAATCAGGGACAATAGATGGAAAAACAACATCCGAAGCCCTCCATATTTTTCGAACTTCTCCATCAACATAAAGGCAACAGATTATGTTCAATCGGCTCGCTATGTGCAATGGATCTTAGGCGAATCGTGGTCTCAAAACTAGTGATCCTCTAATCTTGAAGCCGAAAAGTCGTCGACCACTGCGTCTCAAATAATTTCTTTAACAAAATATATCATCAGTTATTAACCTACGATTACATAAATATAAAATGTTTAAAAATTTCCATAGCCTCTCACAAGTGTCACATGGAAACTTTTCTTCAGTCTTTTGTACATTATTACATAATTTTATTTTAATACCACAATAAATGATAATGCATATATGCATTTTTGTATCACATTTGTAGTTATTATCTATCAATATTGATAAAAAAATACTGATACCGTAAAACGGTGTCACTTTGCACTGGTGGAGGTAACTTTGCACCAGTAAAATTTTGTGAAAAATGAAGACAGATCAACTGATCAGGGGTAACATGTTCAGATTTTTCCTAGCTTCTTGGCAACACTGACTAATGTATTTCATTATTTAAACGTATATAATAATCATTCAGGGGTTACAGAAGGAAAAGACAATAAGAAGTTTTTCAGCGAAAAATAATAGTGCGAAAAAATCTCAGAAGAAAGTATAATATTTGAAAGCAGTGTATTTAAATGTGAAAGATAATAAACCAGCCATTCTGGCTAGTTTGGACGCCATTATATTTGTTATTAAAATTGCAATTAATTTCTTTCTGACCTGGGGCAACTTGACTGTAAAAGAGGGATTCAATGCCATTCAAATTTGAGGTACAAGGCCATCCCAGTTGCATTTAGTTCTATTTGTTATAAAATAATAAGAAGAATGTTTGCTTTTTGTTCTCCAGATATGCTAGATGCTCAAAGGAAATCGGGGGATTTGTAAGTATATGGATTTCCTCTCCAGAGACTTCAGAAGCTCACTTTAACGCCATTTCTCAAAGTTAAGGTATTTTTAAAGAGGCAGAATCTTTTTTTTTGATATCCCCAACAGTTGAAAGCAGTTTGTTAACAGAGAAAGCTAATTCATATAACTAAAACATGGAAATCCTGATTTTCCAATGAGAAGGAAAAGACGTAGATCTAATTCAGTGACTTCTGGTTTTTCTGTCAATAAGTATAGATCTTAAAATGATAAAACAATCGATCTTACTAGAAGCTGCGTGTCTAGATAGATATATTAATATACACCAATCGGCAATAATTGGATGAAAGGATTTCTAAAACTCGATCCTGATTTGACAGAATTCAATGACATAAAATTGTTAATTATAATCAGGCATCTATGAAATTTATTTTTCTTATATATTTCCACCCAGGTTTTCAATAAATATATATAACATTGAACACAGTGAGTTTGTTATTGAAATATACTGAAAAAAATATCGAGTGCAAAGAATCCCCACCTATGAGATAACTTTGCACCGAAATTTCAAAAAATTATAATTTATTATTAAATTGCTGTATGATCCAAATTTTGCTGCAGAACGTTTCTCTAATAATCCCTCTATTGAGGAAATTAGGAAAGACCTTCATTTTAGAGAAATACGTAAAAATCTCGTGAAATTTGTGGAAGTATGAAAATCGGTGCAAAGAAACCCCGTTTTACTATATATTATAAAAAGAAACCAAAAATAAAATAAATAAGGGCATAAAATTAACAAAAATACAACATTTCCTTTTCCTTTATTTATGGCAAATTACTGAATTCAGTTAGTGCTTCAAGTGTTGTTTAATTCTTTAGTGATGGGTTGGTTAGTTGTAGTAAAATGTATGGTGCAATCACTGGATGCTGCTGCGTTTGGCGCGCAAAAAAGGTGTATTGCTATCATCGCTGATTACTTCTTCTGTTTAATATTTTTTAGTTTTTTTTCTTCTTTTTTAATGTGTTTTAATTTTTTAATTTTCTATTGTTTTTAACATTTTTTAATTTTCTATTTATTAATAAGAACTTTCTTTTCCTCAGATGAGTCGCATTTGCTTCTTCCTTTGGATTTCTTCTTATATACTCTTCACGAAGGTACTCGTTCTGTTATTCCTTGTTTACCAACCTACTCCAAGGCAAACGTCACATTATGGAAAATAAAGCCACAAAGCGTCGAAAGGATTCCATTAGCCCACGATGTAGAATACAACCCCATGGAAGGATTCGTTTTAAAATATCCGACCACTTCCTTCAAAGGCTATTTCCAATGCTTGGCTGAATTCCAGTTAATGTCAGAGAATTTTACTTTCAATATTGAAATTTTACGTAAGGATAAGTTTTCATTTGAATTTGATCTCTGTTGTGTATATTAGTGTCTTACTAGAAATACCTAGCTTTACGTAAAGGAAGAATTTACTATGTGGTATATTGAATTTGTGATTATTCTAATTTTTTTATTTCTGCTTTAGTATTATTATTAATATCATTTTTATTTTTCTTCTTATCTTTTATTATTAAAATTATTTGTTACTTTCTTTTTTTAATTTTTTAATTTCGCAAACCTTAAGTTTATATATTGTTCTCAGGAAACAACTGGCATCAACACAACCATTAAAATGTTTATTTTTATCTGTGTTTCTTAGGCATGGTAACAAGCCAATCTGCAATTTTTTTTGTGTGTGTGATCCTTGATAAAGGTGATGTTTTCATATCCATTCGACCGTTCAGTAGCCGTAATGGTTACAAACACGAGGGTATGAGACGATGTTCTATGTTGAATTCGTATTCCTTAAAATAATTCTGGACAAAATTATAGGTGATTTTTATGCACTTAGGGTTTTCCTCTCTAACAGTTTCGAGATGTGAGAAAATAAATTTAGTTTTAGATACAAGGGTAAGTTAAAAATTATCTACACTTTATTTTTGAATAGTAAGTAAACAAGGCCGTCATTTCTTGATATAATATCCTGCCTTTGCGACACACACTCAACCTTGTTCATTCACTTGGAGAAGAAGACTTTTCGTTGAGTGGTTTACCACTCATGCACTGTGTCTTGCACGTCCTCTTCCGTAGAAAGGCGGCATCTGCGTAGAGCAATTGTATGGAGTAGAGCCTCTGTCGTAGAGCCATGTCCTCGTATTGTGTGGAAAATATCCGATCAATCTTGCCTCTTCGACACCTTCCGACCAGAGAAAAGAGATGATTGCTAGCTGTTCCTTCTTGGCGCATACTACTAGCGGTGTGGCTATCTTCAACACAATGAAGAGAAATAAAGCTATCACGATCAAACTTATCTCATGTGATAACAATATTACAAACTCTACGCATGCGTTCTGAGAGCAGCTAAATTCCTCATTAGAACTATTTTTCGGGCTAAAGTCTGATTTATGACCATAGGCTAAATCAGATTTTATTCGATTTCAGCAATCACAAAGAATTAATTTTGAGAATTAAGATTAAGAATGAAATTATAAAATAATAACTCATTTGTCAAGGAAATTTTCAGTGGCATTATGGTGTATATTTTTTCACGTTTGGAACGTCAAACTTAAACGAAACCTATCAAATTACCTAAAAATATTTGTAATTTTATTCTAAAATCATTTATAACGCAGGTTTTCAATCAACCTCTTTTGATTTTCACTATTGAGAATGAATACGGATTTTTAGGGAAATTTTGACTAAAATTTTTTTTCCAATTCTGCATTAATGATTTATGTATGTTGTGTTCATTATATAACTTGTACTTTCATACTAACTCAAATTTTCATTTTCTTAGCACAGACACAATCGATTCCAGAAGTTTTTATAGATGACAGAAATGCAAAATACGTCTTACTGCATTCTAACTTTACTTTAATATGTACTATTAAAGTAATGCGTACAACAATAATGGATCCTGTGAAATGGTCATATCCGGTTAGAGATGTATGTTAAGTACCTGTTCCAGTAATTTCTTTTTCGTAATTTTATTTTGACTTAAAATAGAGGTTAATAGATTAGTAATAGATTTAGTTCTTTATTTAACGAAAAGCATAATCTATGAATTGCATTTAATTCTTTTCTTTGTCTTCTGAACGTTTTATTTTCTTAATCATTGATTAACCTTCAAATGCTGACTTTTAACGATTAAAACTAGCTTAAACTCTTTCCAACAGCGATTAGACACAAATTTATTTAAGCAAGTAGTTGTCTAATTGTCTAACGATATAATGATAATATGATAAGATACATTTAAATGTATCTTAATTTTTTTCTATTACTTTGTTAAACATAGAAAAAATATCATAGGAGGAACTCACTGGTATTTTTGTTGATAACACGTTTATTTTAAGAAATTTTTAACGGAACTTGAACCAATACAAAGATCATAGTGCTAATAGCGAAATTAAATTAATCCTCCAGCAAAGTTATTTTTTTCGGAAAAACATTTACAAAATGTATTTTTATAATTGCGAAAATTAATTTGTCATATTCGTATGAAAATATAAATGCAGTTTTTGTTTCTGCCTTACTAATTGCTGAAAAGTATAACAATTTCATTCTTGTACGTTAAAAATTTATTTAAAAAATTATTAATCATTAATTAAATTCGTTCTAAAAATAACAATAACTAAAAAATTCAGTTAAAATGGCTCCAATGCTAAGCGAACAGGACAAAAGGAGCCAGAGCCTCGGCTTCGGAACTGGAAGGTCGTGCATTCCAGTAGTGATAGGAAAAACCTACCGGTTTTAACCGAACATTTTTTGGTTATTTTTTTGTCCCGGTTATAACCGGTTATTTTTTAAAATCCAATAGCAGGGTAAAAAAATCGGATCGGAAGATACGCTCGATTTTAGGTTCGATTAGACTAAAATTTACCAAGTTATGAAGCTGTGAATTTCATCATCTTAGGCCAATCAATGACAACCCTTCCTCGAGACATCTGTTGGTTGGCGGATTACTGAAAGTCTTTATGAACTGATAAATATTGGACAATGGATTGATTTCCTGTAAAAACAATATTAATAAAAAATTTTGTCTAGAAACGGCAGTGTTTTTTTTTATATAACCCCCCCCCGAAAACCGGTTATTTCAAAAACCGGTTATTTTGAACGGTTATAACCGCCAGGTAAAACCGGATGTGGAAAAACCTGAAAAACCATCCCTACATTCGAGACTCGATTCATCCAAAGATCTCCCATGACCGCAGGTCTTGTGCCATAACCGGTATTATCGGTGGTTGTGCTTGTGCACGTTAAATCCGTCGGGGTCAAATGTCCTCCCGTTGATGTAGATATTTGGTGTAAGGGGACCGGCTCATGTATAGTCTTCGTTATGCGACCACGATTCAAAATTACGAGGTCCATCCAGAAATAGTCCTCGTGTAGTTTCAAAAAGGGATGTTAACCTAATTAAACTAAACAAAAGGAATGGTAGATGTTAGGGGAAAGCGCGGATTTACGTTGGAAGAAAGAAGCATACTGAAACACACTACTACTGTGGAAATAACAGGTTTGCTAAAACTAGACACACTTGCAATCCGTATCAATTGGAGGTTAAGCAGCCTCCCCATTACTTTTTACGCAGCCTTAGTTCATTACCTTTTCAATTATTTTTTCAAAATATATTTTTTAGAAAATGAATGCATAAAACTAAATTCTTGAATTATATTTTAAACAGGAGAACAGAATCATATTTGGTAATCCAAAAATTAATAAAACTAGAATCCATAAAATGATACACAATCCACTGACTGTTATCAATGCTCAAAAGACAGATGAAGGAATTTATCAGTGCAACGCAACAGACCATTCGCTAAGAGAAAATTACCATCAGGTTGAAATCAAAATATACGGTAAGTAAGTTCATATATAGTATACAAACTGTTGTGCTATTTTAATGGAAAATAGCTTTATTTATATCACGGCCTCTAAAGCTATGTATACCTACCACAGCTAGGGTTCCTTACACAAATTTTACATTCGTAGAAAAGTTTTCAGTGAGTGCTTTTGTCTAATTTTTCATTATTAGCACAAAAAAATCAGACTGAAGTTTTGTTTGAAATAACTTAATTAAATTTTTAATTAAATAGATTTAACTAAATTATTTTTAATTCATCATAAAATAATAATTCAATGACCATTTTCATTTTCAGTTTGATATTCACACTTGGCATCATTAAAAGGTTTTTATACCTAGATGGGGTAGCAGAATTTTTTTTTTCAGTCGGCAAGAAGACGCGAATGAAAATTGTTTAAGAAGCCTTGATTTCTACTGATAAAAAACTTGAATATTAATACATTAACTCTAAATGGCTCTTTGGATAAAAAAAAAAGTGTAAAAGTGTGGTGATGGTTAGGTGAGACGCTTAAACAGACGAATATCCACCAGACCTTAAAACTTGAGAAGGAAAAGTGGTAGTAGGGGGTTGTTTTGCCTCTAAAGATGTTGGTGAACTTGTGATGAACGACGGTAAAATTATTCGAAGTATGTACTTCCTATCTCAAATTTTGAAAACATCTAACGCAAATTTGTGTATGGGTCGACGGTATATCTTTCAGACAGAGATAAGGACCCGAAATACGCGTCAAAGGTTGTTTCTCGAAAAACAAGATTAAGGCACTGGAGTGGCCGTCACGAAGTCCTCGCCTTAATCCCATCGAAAATTTGTAACCGATTTTGGATCAGAAATTGCCTTTTGAAGACCGAAAAAAATAAAAATCAGTTTTTTGATATCATCAAAAATGAGTGGAGTAGGTGACAACACAGAAACTGACTGATAGCGTGATCAGTGACTAAAAGCAGTGATTGAGGCCAAAGGAGGGCAAACTAATTACTTCAATTTGATATTATTTGATTTTTAAAAAGTATGTTTCTTTTCAGAATTAAGTTTTGGATCGTTCGAATTATTTTGAACAATAGGTAATTTAGAGTTATATGAAAACGTTTATATTCTGAAATACTCTGTGAAGAAGTTTTAGTTATTTGGAGCTTTTTGTAATGAATCAAACTAAATTAAAAATAAAACTAATATGTCTGAGATATAAATAAATTTCTTTTCTATAGTAAAAAGTATAAAATTTCCACTGGCATTCCAATAACTTTGAACAATACTGTAAATTAGGAATGCCGAAGCAACATAATTTTTTTTTAAAATTTCAAAATAACAATTTGAAATGAGTTTTATTATCAGTCTAAACGAACTACCTTAAATAACGTTCATCATTATTTGTCAATAAACATAATAGCATAATCTGCAAATAAGTAAATACGTGATAAGGAACATTTAAGGTATTGTATAAGGTGGTCATAAGTTATTGAACCTATTTCAAAAATTAATAAAAAACCCCTCTATAATGAAGCAACTTCGTTTATTTTTAAATGAGAGTAACTCAAAAAGTTTTTTCCACATAGGTAACGCGTCGTTACGGCGTATAAATCTTCTGCAGCGGGAGATTCCCAACGCAAGTGTCAAAATTGCTACCGTGCAGCAGAAAGCACGTCTCTGGTTCTACGAAAGCAAATCAATTGCAAAAGATCAAAGACTAGCGCCTAGAGTATCAAAATTGTCATCTCCAAGGCAGAACTCCATCAAGCGTTCGTCTGAGCAATTTAAGGGAACAGAAAATGTGCATTTTAGGAAAGGTGCTGGACGACTATCGGTCTCAGACGAAATTGTTGAACGACTGAGGGAGACTTTCGCTCCTTGATTGCTCATATCAACGCTTAATGGAATTCTTACATGTAGACCGACAATTTCGATACTCTAAGCGAAAACGTCTTTGAACTGTTACAACTGATCTGCTTTCTTGCAATAAGAGGCGTATCAGAAGTACCTTTTGCTGCACGGCAGCCATTTTGACACTTGAGTTGGGAATCTCCAACTGCAGCAGATTTAGAGCGCTGTAACGGCGCGTTACATATATGAAAAACTTTTTGAGCTACTCTCTCATTTTAAAAAAGAACAAAGTTGCTACATTATAGGTTTTTTTAAAATTAATTTTTGAAATGTGTCCAATAATTTATGAACACCCTGCATAATGTAGTCGAAATAAACATCGACTTCATCATAATATATTATATATGTATTTCAGAAAATCCTCAAGAACCAGTTGTCACTTTTACAAAAGGATTGGAGAATATCGTGAAGAACCGAGGTGAAGAAGTCGATCTCATCGCAACCTACACAGTGTTCCCTTCGACAAAAGACATCCGTTCTTTCTGGACCAAAGACAATGCTCAGCTTTCCCCCTCTGGCAAAAATTATAAAATTAGATCATCTAGTTCGGAGTTTCGCTTGAGTGTTTCGAACCTCACAAGACTGGATACTGGACTTTACACTATTGCAGCGCATACTTCCGGAGGGGACTTCAATAAATCTTTCCACCTTCGAGTTAAAGGTATAATCGATTTCTTAGTACTACTTTCCTTTCTCACATCAGGCAGCACTGATAAGATGACTGAATTTCGACTTGATAAACAGAATATTGAGGGGTATGAGTCTCGATTACTCCAGATATCCTTCCATGTATATGGATCTCATCGGGTATTAAATGCCTTCAATTTGGTGTGGTGCAGAATTTCGTAGAGTGCGCTGGTGGATCATATTTCAAATTCGTCATCCCATCATAGCTCAGAATTATGTGGCCTGTCTCAAATATCTTTCGTGTGGCTACAAGAAGACTTCTAATCTAACAATTCTACAAATGAGTCATTTCTTTTATTATTTTAATTTCACTGAGTCTGTCAAACCTTTTCTATTATAGGAATTTAGGTAATAAGATGTAATAATATTGTAAATGTGTTTTATCATAGATGTTAGAGTTTAAGAAAATCCGTATGCTTTAATTTTTACTTTAACAGCAATTAATTACACTAAAATAATAATGAGGAATTGGTTTTAGCGTTGGTTATCGCTAGCAAATCGTTTAGCCAGAGAAGATGGCGAATCTGGTTTTCTATATAATCGTTCATAACTGCAGTGTTGCTGTAAATCATGTTATTCATGCTTTTGATAAAATATTGTACACCTTTTAGCAGATTCATAACTGACAATCATGGTTGCCAAAAAGGTTTATCAGAATTCTCTTAGAAATATTCTTCAAACTATTTTAACATAGCTTATCATGTGTCCCATGGTCTTCCTAAATAATGTAATGTTTGTCAGAGCAATGTAATAGGCAGGAGGATGTAATATTTGTTTGTTTATCTTGCCTCTCACATCCTCCCTTTTCACCTCCTATGAGTAGGCGCTACTCAGGCTTGTTCCTTAAACAAGAGGAATTCCTTTTAGGAATTAGGTTTCCTGGTGTCAAATCAGCACGTATTCAAGATAGTTTATCCTTTTTGCTGAAAAGTACAGCAAGATTTCTCAGAAGAATACAAATAGATTCGAATAAACTGATTTCCGATTTCTTTTTTCTAATGTAATTGATTCCATGGATTATTTTACAATTCATGTGTAAATGTTAAAATAATCTAATGTTTGATCCCTCCCTTTTTTTTAGATTCGCCAGCCATAAAAATAAAGAATGTAAAAGCTTGCTGTTTCGTTCCTGGCCACTCATATCAACTACAATGTGAGTCGAAAGGATTTCCTACCCCCAGTCTGTCTTGGAGTTGGGCAGACAACCACGACTGCACAAGTCCGGCCTGCAGTCAAAATAGGAAATGGAAAAATGTTGATGATTTAAATGATGTGAATAATCATACTCAGTGGTTCATGAATATTGACGAAGAAAACGTTTGGTCGTTGTTGAACGTAACAGCTATAACTTCAGGGTATTATAAATGTGTAAGTCAGAATGAAATGGGCATTACTGAAGAAGTGATACCTTTTATTGTTTCAGGTATGTATTTCCATCTCCTAGTTCATAACTTTTTAAAAATAAATTTTATAATTTAGGATGAGTTGGCATTATTTCGAAGAATTAATTAGCCAGTGATTGAAATTAAGAAGAAATATGACAAATTTATAATTTAAACTGGAAGATCACTCGTCAAATGTAACTTAGATATGCTTTTCTTATTCATATTACATTCGTTTCTATGAGAGAGGGAAGATAAGACAGTTGTGTTCTAAAAGTTATCTTCTTTTGAATTTAAATCCTTTTTAGCATTGTCCGTTAAATGCGTGTTTAAGAAACTGAGTAGCACAAGTATAAGATGTTGTTTCTAGTGTATCTTAAAATTATTCATTCATTCTCTTAGAAATGAGATTAAATTATGAAGGAGAATTGAAAGATTGTTACTCTTGCTTGAAGTTTGATTAGGTGCTTAATAAAGTTAGAGGTTGAAAAGCAAATGAATGACAACATTTCATTTTCAGAAAGTTATAAAAACCAAGTTTCTTAGTTTAATCAAATAATAAATATTATCATACTCATTAAATTTTAATATCTCTGAACTAGATAATTTAAATTTCAAAAAAGAAACACTTGCTCATTTTCGTCCATACTATTAATTTTTTGTTTTTCATACTTCAAAGGATATCGAATAATCCATCAGTTGATTAATTTACCATGGCATACCTGTATTCAAGTTGGGGCGCGGTGGCATGGGGTAAGATCTCGGTTCGAGATCAGACGATCAAGAGTTCGTAAGTAGATTCCATTTAATCGCCACCAGATAAGTAGACCTAGCCAGGGGTGGCACCAGTGGGGATCCGGGAGGACCAAAGGCCCCCTGCCGGGGATTCTGTGCTCCCCCCGTCGGGGAAAACTTTTGTACCCCGTTCACGGAACGAGCTATTCAATTAGTAGATGAATAAAGATGCGGTGAAAATTTGAGAGGATCATCATTACGCCCTTCCCCTTGTACAGTAGGTAGTGCCCCCTGTCGGGGAGACCTTGCCTCCCCTCATCGGGCAAACTCTAATGCCACTCCTCTGGACCTGGCGCACGTTAAATCTGACGTTGAGGATACAGGCGCGGAAGTCTGGAGAGTGGGGCGCCGGCTCAAGTGTCCTTCTCGTCATCTGATCACGGTCCAAAATTTCAAGGTCTGTCCCGAAATAGTTCTCATTTAGTTTCCAAAAGGAACGTTAATATAACTAAATTAAACTATATCATGTTAAAATTAAAGAAAAACTTTTCACTTGAAAAAATGCAATTCTCAGCAATAAATAAAAATAACATTTCTAAACATAGAATGCAACATTCTGCAAAAACGTTAAATTTCTGTTTGTTGTAAGGATGTAGAGAAAAAAAAATAATACTATATTCTGCATATGAAGGTTATGTTCTAATATTTCTGAGTATACAATTCTATTTATTAGAAAGAAATAAATTCTGTCTTCTTATTTTATGTTAGTTTTAGCATTAAATGCCCATAACTGTACACCATCTAAAGTTTGCAGTATAAATAGGGAGAGAAAGAAAACCTACTGAAAATATTAAATTTGTCAGCACTTTGAATGTAGCACTTTCACCATTCATCGATGGCGAGCTTAATATTTAATCAGTTTTTGTCACAGGTCACTGACTGTAAAGGATCAAGAAAATAGCTCGTAAAAAGATGATTTTGATGCGATTATAAACAGAAAATCTACAATATACATATTTTATATTAATAACGAGGCAACATATTTTATATTAATAACGAGGCAACATATTTTATATTAATAACGGCAGGAAATAACGAGGAAAAATATGAGCTTACTTTTTCCCATTGAATGGTTTGAAGATATTGGTACCTAAGCGTTCAGATTCTTCATGTATGACTGAAACAAAATGTTATAAAAATCTGTACAAAATGAGCTGTATAAATTCAGGGTTTCTTGAGCCTTTTCCACCATAACTTCTATAGCGTTGAAAAAAAAAAGACATCGCGACCTCCATCCTTGCAAAAGACCTTTTAACTACTTCAAGTGTGCGTATTAAGTAGAACATAATTAATATATGCTAACCAGAAACCAGATAGATTATTAATGAAACAAACAAAATTTAATCAAATTTATTTATCGGGAAAATTTTAATAAAATGTTTCAGAATAAGATGGCTTTTTTTAATCGTTTTTGCTTGCTAAAAATAAAGGATCTAATAGAAGAACGTACTATTAATGCTTTTGCGCCCCTTAAGTACATTTTAGTCACCCTAAATTTGGCAGGAACGATAGTTTAAGAAGCCCTGTATTAATTCACTGGGAGTCAGCTTTCCGCTGTAGATTCTCCGGGGGGGGGGGGGCCCCGCGGGTACACGGATATGAGTTGCCGCCGGATAAGTAAGCGGAACTCGCTTTCCCTGGGGGTATAGTGATGTGGGGATTGTGTTACCTCCCACCAATGATAGTACGTACCTCCTTCGGGAGAAGTCAGGCCGTGGCCTGGTGATGGGCTTCAGCCTGAGTACTCGAGCTATTGCAGCGGATGTCATTCAGTATCCCGGGTGTTTCGGCGCTACGGGGATAACACGGTTTGCGGTTCCGCTGTAGATTAGATTGTCATCATCTGAGAACTGATGAGTAACCATAAATAAATAGAAAAGATATAAAGAATAAACAGAAGGCAATAAACGTGAAAAATAAGAAAACTGTTTCAAACAGAGCATTTAAAAATACGTTCCACATTGTTTAAGGTAGAATTCCATTTTTAACAAACCTACCCTCCTTAAATCTGGGTCTTGCCATTTACAATATTGCGCCCACATTTTTTTTGACAACTACACCAAAAAGTCAGACGGGATTAAGTTGCGCCCTTTTCGTAATTAAATAATAGCCAACTTAAATGTTTATAAATGTTCTGTATGTTTAATACAGTTACCACCTTTTTTGCCCTTTTATACATAATCTATAAGTGGAATTCATAAAAAAACTACATATTTTATGACTTTGGTCAACTCAATGGTAAACGTATTGAATTTTATTCACAAATCATATCAGATAGTTGATCGTAATAAATCATTACTTAAAAACTGAATGATGATTAATCTGCAAGTGGGAAGACGATTCTCAACCGTGATAGCTGTGCATCTGCTGCTACGTATTTAGTTTTCTATTATATATTTTTACAGCATACACCAAGGTAATTTTATAACGATATCGACTAATTTAATTAACTTTATGCATATGCATTACAAAGTTTGTTATTTTTTCAGATGTCAAAAATGGTTTTGATATTGAAATAAAATATCAATGGCCCTTAGAAATGAGTCCATTTTCGATGACTTGTAAGGCAAGTTCTGATTTGTACAAAGACTTATCTTGGACGTGGACACCCCATTTTACAAATGAAAGCAGCTCCCTACCAGATAAATTATTAAGTACGTGTTTATTTCTTTATTCCATCGCTTAACAAGCAACACTACCTTTCTCAGTTTTTGAATTCTTTTACAAGAAGAATTAAAAACTGAGTTTTTCGCAACTAGTAGTGAAAATTTATGATTTTTTTCACTAATAGTAGGAACATGAGACCACATGTTCAAACCAGATGTGAAAAAATTAAAAAATATTAGAGAAAAATTCAGTTTTTCTTTCCATTGAAAAATTGAGATAAGTGGCGTTGCTTGTTAACCATTTCTAAGGTTGTGGGAATATACTTCCCACCAAATTCATCAATTTTTAAATGTTTTTTTTAAAGGTAGGCGTAAGTTCTCGCCAAATTTTTCGATGAAACAAAAACTTGGATGTTCCAATTTCTTATCTCAAACCATAACGAAGTGTCTTGACTTGGTGATTAATTATTAATTAATAAAATTAATTAACAAAGAATGTCATACAACAAGTTAAATGAATTTCTTTTCTTAAATTAAACTCAATACCAAAGTTATTTTATTATACCACTACTAGAAAAAAATAGCCTTATAAAGGGTTAAGCGACGATTTACTATCTCATGCGTGAATTGTAATAAATTCCTTTCGGCGGGTAAGGTTTTAAATGATTGTTTACATGTATGTAATTTATTGTTTACTTCAGAACAATCAATTTTTAATTATTTTAAAAGATATTAATTCCTTTCAGTGCAAATATAAGTATTTAGCAATAAAACTTTAATATAACTATACGTTTGCTACAGCAAACAATGATATGTTAGAGAAACTAAGTTTCATAGTACAATTGAGTTTATATTTAAAAAAGAGGTAGGTATATTTTTTGCTACTGAAAACGATTATAATTTGCTTTTAAAAGCATCTTAATACTGCTCAGTGGCTACACATACCATAGTGACAGATCTCAAGTGATCACAAAATTCGTACCTGAAGTAATGTTGAAATTGCGAACAGATAGTACGCAATAATACGGGTACATGAAGGTTTTCCTTATATAAATCAGTAATATCGACTAATTTTCTTTTGAAAATCCTTCTAAATGGCACGTCAGAATTTAGATCATGGACATTCTTCAGAGTTATTTACATTAATTTTCGTTCTGGCCCGGGGGGGCGCCAGTCAGGTGTCCGGGGGGGGGCTGTCGGCGATGCTGTGTCCGGTCCCCTTAGGGGCAAATTTTTGTACCCCGTTCACTCAGCGGGCTATTCACCTAGTACATAGATAAATAAAGATGTGGAGAAAATTTGAGAGTGTCATCATTACGCTTCTGCGTTGTTTCAGCAGGTTGTGCCTTCCTTTCCGGGGAGACACTGCCCCCTGTCGGGTAGACTCTAACGCCACTCCTGTTCTTGAAAACTGGTCTGTGAAAACATTGTAAACTTGGGGACCTATTTAAGTAAAAGACCTTCAAACAAACGTTGGATTTTTAATTTTTTAAATATAATTTTGAAGAGTAAAAACGAAGAAGTCAACTATTAGATGTTTAGGGCTAAATAATAACTTCTTAAAAATTTGCATATGAAGCTTTCAATCTAACTTACTTAGTATTTAAAATCCATATAGATATGTTCTAATCTTAAAATCATAGTATATGAATATATATATATATATCAAAACAAACTTAGAAACACAAGACAAAAACTCAAAAACAGTCAAGACAAAATGGCAAAAATAGACAATATATATATATATAACAAATAAGAAACAATCATAGCATAATTGTAAAAGCAACATATGCAACATAAACATTCATAAAACAAAATGTCAAGAAAAGAATCTGCGGTAAGAAAAAGCCGAGAGTTCTTATAGAGAGAAAATAAACAAAAGGGGAATATATATAAAAGGGGGGGGAGATTAAATAATATAGAAATATATAACACAAACGCAACGAATGCGCAATAATGCTGCAATTCAAGAAGATTTGTGGAAAATATATCAATGTCATGAAAATCAATAAATGTTGAAATAAAATGGAGAGACTGTAGTTAATCGGTAAAAGCGTATAGATGCTCATCAGGGTAAGTAAAATCTATACGAACCGCTAAAAAATTAGTGAAATCATAATGTTTTCTGCGAACAGTGCTGGCATAAAGCTAAAAACACTGTCCTTTACCCCGAACATTATGATAGACCACGAACCAAAAACTACGAAATTTTACGAACCAAAAACCTTTGTTTCCATCGATTTCATAATCTTCATCGAAACTCCCCCAACCTTTGAAGTAACTTGATATTTCGTAAACATCCGGACCCTACATGACGCGTTAGGTTCATTCCTTTGTCACGTCTGCCGTTGGCTGCATCTCTCAGTTTTTGGTTCGTAAAATTATTTCTAATATTTGGTATTTCAATCAAATTCTTGGTTTATCATAATGTTCGGGGTAAAGGACAGTGTTTTTAGCTTTATGCCAGCACTGTTCGCAGAAAACATTATGATTTCACTAATTTTTTAGCGTTTCGTATAGATTTTACTTACCCTGATGAGCATCTATACGCTTTTACCGATTAACTACAGTCTCTCCATTTTATTTCAACATTTATTGATTTTCATGACATTGATATATATATATATATATATATTCTGAAATGAAAGAATTATTTCTGTGTGGTCGAAACGATGCCTTTTTTCTAAGACAAATTCTTTTCTTGTTTCAGGCAAATCAAATACTTCAAACTCCATAGCATTAAAAATGAATCTGGAATATATACACCTTAATAATTCAGGAATTTATAAGTGCTTTGCAGTCCCAAAGTTTGGAGACAGACTTGAGGGAAAAACTGCATACATTAATGTTCGAGGTAAAATTTTATCCTAATATTCTTCAAAGTATTTCAAAACAGATTTTGCGTTTTCTTTGAATATTTTTTCTAAAAATTTTACCACAGTCAAAAATAATATATTCTTCTTAACAGAAATTCAGGAACCTCAATTTGTGTTTAGAGACTGGGACTCAGAATTGTTTGTAGCTGCCAATTCAATTTTGGAACTCGACTGTGTAGTGAATGGAACACCTTCGCCAAAAGTTACCTGGTATCGAAATGGAGAGCTTTTGACTTCAAACTTTACCGGCGGCAAATTTGAAGAGGATTTTCAGGTGCTTGTAATCAGTCGCTTGGTAGATGAAGATAGCGGAGATTACGCATGCATTGCAGAGAATGTTGCAGGAACCATTATGAGAAACTTGTCTCTTTCTGTTATCTCAAGTAAGCAGATTAGTTTAAAGTTGTTACTGTTTCTTCTGCAGACTATTACTAAATTTTATAACTGTATTTGTGCTATTAAAGGCCGCGGTGATTTGGTAGTAGACTCACAATTTCGAGGTTGGTAGAACTCAGGTTCAAAATCTGATTCTACCATAGATTCAATGTGTACGTAGGCCTAGTGTACTTAAAATTTGTCGTAGAAGATCCAACCTGCATTGTAATGAGATGGAAGTGCAGGCTGAGGTGTCCTTCTAGTCATCAGACCACAATTTAAATTGACATGGCCCGTCCCAAATTAGCCCTCGAGTAGCTTCGAAAAAGGGTATTTATCTAATCAAACTAAATTAACTGTACTTACCAGCCATTAAACTAAAAAATCAATCTGGTCTTGCAATGAATTCTCTTAAGACCTGTCCCACAGTGTCATTTACGAGAGCGGTTTGCTTTTTGCTTAGTTATATTAAGTCCCGTTTTGAAGCAACTCGGGGGCAATTTTAAGACGGACCTCGTAATTTTGAACTGCGATCAGATGACGAGGACGACACCTGAGCTGGTACCCCCGTCTCCAAACTTCCGCACTATACCACCGAGAGGACGTTTGACCCACGATGTCAAATTTAACGTGCACAAAGGCACATACACGGCGGATCTTCAATGGAATCAGGTTTCGAAGCTGGAACCTTCCGGCCCCAAACAGAGACCTTACTCGTTCTGAGGGTGGAGATTCGAGTGTTCGAGACCCATATCCATTGAAGGTAAAAACGTGTGTAATCTTGGTGCATTCTAATTTTGATGTCGTGAGTTAAAAATTCTTGTGTTGGTGAGATGTGCAAGCTTTGAGAGTGTACAGTTGATTTCCCATTTCATATTACTACGGCTCAAAATAACGAAGTTTGAAACCACTAGCCTTCATATAGCTTCAAAAAGGAACCCTAATGTGAGAAATGAAATTTTCTTAAAAATTGTAATCTAGGAAATAATTTATAGTCGTATATTTATTGTTCGAGAGATATTTGAGTCCACTTTCTCTGGAAGTTTTCAGAACATTTATTATCAATAAATATTTTTGCCGTTTCATTAATATTTTGGATGAAGAACAAAATCCATTATTTTTTGAATATGCATTTTTTTTAATAATTTAAAAGCTTGGGAATATATCTTTCTAATTCATATGCACAATGATCAGCATACATGGAAGTAATGCCATGGTATACGGAAGATTGAATTTCAGTATGTTTAATTTCTTTGGAATTTTGAATGCAAAGAAATTATTAAATGCATTTCCTAAAATAGTGTAATTTTACAATTTCGTCTCAGAGCCAGAGGTAGTTAAACTAAACATTTAGTTGGTGTCAGGGCCGTCCAGGGCCGGACGAACATTCCGTTAGTCCGTGTCCCAGCACGGAATACAAAAATCGAGGGGTGCAAAATTGTCAAAACAAAATGAGAAAAAAATCGCAACAGAGTTTCTGAATTAATTAGAAAATTTTTTGGAAAAATTCTAAAAAAACACTAAAACACTCTAATTTTATGTACTAATGACCACAAAACTTTCAAGGTACTACTCCAGTAATCTGTATATAATCTTTTCAATCTTTTTTTTAGGAATTTGAGATCGGATAATTGGCTATCCTTGTCGTAGTAGATAAAAATTTTGAATAAATACCTAAACATCGAGTTCGTCGGCGAGAAAGATTATGAAAATCAGGATAAGCCCATAATCGATGCGCAGGAAAAATCCAAAATTGAATTCTTTTACCATCTGGTTGACACTTTCTTTCTTTTCGCCGCAGCATGCTCCCGAGCTCGAAACCGTGAAGGTTCCCTGTCAGTTGAATGGACATACGTAGAAATATTTATTGAAAATAAAAAATTACTGCAATCAATTCTTTAGAACAAAGATTTTCTCAGGTGCAACATCACAACAGTTACTTCTATTTTTCATGTCATATATCACAAAAAGATGTTAGTTCTGTAATTTTGGCCATTTGCAAAGATTTGGAAACCATTTTAACAGATGGAAAATCATCGGATGTAAACAGCTTGGAACTTTGTGATGAAATATCAGTGGCGTGTCCTCTATTGGAAAAATATTTGCCACCTGTGGAAGTTTTGAAATCGATAACAAAAATGAATTTTGCTCCAAACTTGAGCTTATTGTTCTAATAATTTTACTAACTCTTCCAATAAGTGTTGCATCCGGGGAGCGTAGTTTTTCTAAACAAAAAATAATCAGGAACTATTTGCGAACAATAACATCTCAAACAAGATTGTCAGATCTCGCTATATTAGGACTTGAATATGAACTGAGTAACAGTTTAGATGTTTCTAAATGAATTAGAGAATTCTCTGAACTAAAAGTTCGTAAAAAAATCGTCTGAATTATACTCCTGCTAATTGCTTTTTTGAATGAAGTATTTTAAGTGAAAAGTTATTATAAGTATTTGAGTCAATTACTGAGTAACACTGTTGTTTTTTGGACGTTTGCTAAAAAACTTTATAAAATACTTTTTTTTTAGAATTCTTACATTACAGTTCCATAGGGGCGCAATCTTTTAATTTTGCACGCAGCCGTTCAAAGGCTAAATCAGACCCTGGGACCGTCTTAACAAATTTTAGCGCCCTGGGCTAGAGTAATTTGGCGTCCCTTCAGAACCTTGACTAGGAATTTGAGAGCCTGTGACCCAATGAAAATACCTATATCTTATACAATAATTGATGAGCAAAAGAAAAAGTAAACTGTTCTGAGATTAACTCTTAACAATTTTGCAAATCAGCGTCTTTTCAAAACAGGATTCTACAAGTGAGCTTCCGAATTGTAGGTAACTTCTATTACACGCATAATTTAGGGATTTTCTCACTGATTGTCTCTTCATGAATATTTTTTGAAATGATATATACATGTTTATATAACATTACAAAATCGATGATTGTCTAGTTACAACCCTAATCATATCTTTATGTTTAACATATTAAACATTTTATTTAAATACATTTTTTGGTTTAAAATTAAAATAAAATCAGTATTGTAAATTTGCAAGCGCCTTTGGATCAGTGGCGCCCCTGGGCTACAGCCCAATTAGCCCATTGGATGAGATGGCCCTGGTTGGTGTTTGTTGAAATTTTTTCATGTAAATGTAATGAAGTAAAATCACCATTACTGTCTAATCATAATTATTGAGGTGTTTAAATGCCTTATTTAAATATATTTATTTAAAAATGTATTTTAAAAGAGCTTCTCAAATATTACTCGGTTTTATGTTAATTATTGTTAATCAACTTATGAGTCGACATAATTCCATATGTCCTTGTAAAAAAAAAGAAGTTTTTAAAAATAAAAATCTATAAGTATGACACTTCCCGACTTCCCGTATGACTTCTTTAAAATATGACACTTCCCGTTAGTATCAGTATAGCATAATTAAAGTCCCTCTGCAATAAGATGATATTTAAAAATTGAGGGGAAGTTTTTTTTTTCTGATTATTTCGAAACTTCTAAGAAAGCAATATCGTGTCTATCAATTTGTTTGGTGAGAAGGAAAGGCAGTGTAAGTTGTGATCTTAATTAGAAGAAATTAGAAGAAAATAATGAATATTAAAAAAAAATTAAGAATCAGACATGTGGCTAAATTAATTTCAGTTCTAGTTTTCATGAAAGTATGCATACGAATAACAATGCTTGAAATAGATTTATTAAAAAATATTGAACCAAATTACTGCTGAATGTTTTGAAAATAGGAGATACAGAATAAAGTCTAAGATTCTCTTAGAACAGTACTCATCAACAGAATTTGGTAGCATGGTGTTTGGTAGCGTGTCTTTCTGATTCAATAAACTTTGATGTATCTAATTGATGATATTTTTGATTCGCAAGGTGGAGTTTCTGGCCATGCAACTCAAGGTATATCTGAATCTATACACGTTTGGGTATTAGTAGCAGCTGGCATTTGCGTAGCTACAATACTTATTCTGCTCATTTTATTTGCAAGGTGGTTTTACAAAAGAAAGGTAAGTAGTTTCTCTTTACGCTTAATTTTTGACGACATTTAAGATCCCTTCATATGTAAGGACCTACAGCCACGGATTTGTAGACAATCCTTCCCACGATAGGTAGGGTTTCCATAATTTCCAAGCATTGATACGGGACGTTTAAGTGCTAAATAAATAAAAAAAATGAAAAAAGTGGGTAGGTAATGGTTTATTTTACTCTGTTGAAAATCAATAAAGTTTAAGCAATCTAATAAAATGAACAAGTAGAATAATAAAAAAGAAGCAAGGCTAATCCTTTTTAGACCAGTGATATTTTAAAGTTGGCTTTACTTTCTTCATTATAACATTTTCTTCTTTCACATAATTATTATTGTTTCCAATGACTGAGTTTAGGGAAAAAACGGGACAAATAGCAATACGGGACCGAGTAGTGCAATACGGTGACAGTCCCGTATATACGGGACGTATGGTGACCCTAACGATAGGCTGTGCTGCAGACGCTAGAAAAACGGTGGGTGGGGCAGAATCGTTCTTCTATACAACACGGAATGAATTAACCGTGTTAGAGGAGGATTGTATTTAATTAATCGGAATAAAATATCCCTTTCCGTGCAAAGGTTGTTGTTTCATATATACAAACACATAGGTTTCGCTGATCAAAATGTTCAGCGAAACCTACGAGTTTGTGTACTACAGTTATCTATCACGGAATTCTGGTAAAGCAATTTCCTTATAACACGGTGCGAACATTGTGAGAGACCCTTTACAGGACTGTGTGCTGACAATTCAATTTCAATATAGAACACATTGAAAAATTGGGCATTCCTCATTTATCAGAATTTTTCTGTCAGACTTTTTTGATTGCGCTAAGCGTGCTATTCTTGTTCCATACAGTTTCGATACGGCACACGCCAAATTAACTGTGTTATAGGAGGATTGAACTTAATTAATCAAAATGAAATCTCACTATCTATGCAAAGGTTGTTGTTCTACACAAATAACTGTTACTCAAAACGATCAATGAAATCTCAGATCATTTAGCCCGACAATGACATAGTTAGGAAAACTATGAGTTTTCGACATTCAGCGTATTTTCTCGTACGTGGATATTTATCCTTGCCGGGTACCTTCCTCTGGCGTAATTCGGGATGAGCAATTCACGGAAAGAAGTGCGGATAAATTTCCGGTTGGATATTTATAACGGATATCCTTCGACGGGGAAAATTTCGAGAAGAGATAAGATTGTTATTGAGGGAACATGGGCATTAGCGCTAATGAGTCAACAACGGATATAAAATTCAACCTGAGAAACTAAAATAAGCTGATACATCATATTATTTATTTATACAAATTATTTCGACGCACAAGAAAATTAAAAATGATAGCAATCTTACATGTCCGGATTTAAAGAGGTGCTAAAAATTATTTTTAGAATACAGCAGAAAATTCAATTTGAAAGGGGGTGGAATTAAATCACTGTTCAAGCACTGTAGTCAAAAGAACACCAAATTTCGGTGGTAAGCATTTTAGAATATCGGGAAACGAATAACGCATGAAAGGAGAAAATTTTAAAAAACATATTGTGTAAAAATCACCACCTTTTTATATCTTCGAATTCTCTACCTTACTTTACTTTATATACATTAATTAAATTTACATTTTGGTGTTCATGGTAATTGTTAATTATTGCATTCTTATATTATTCAGCATTTGAAATTAATATGTGTCACCAACTTTTGATTGAATTATTTGCGACAACGACTGCATTATGTTAAGGTTACGGACTCCTGCCTCATCTTATCTCTTAGTCTTTTAACTTTTTTGTACCATTCGTTTCAACATGTTCTGAAATGCCTACCACCATGAGTTGGTGTTCTCATGATCCTAGTTCTACTGTGCTCTGAATAGGTATACTTTAAATCTAACCTCCGGTTATTTAAAAGACACATTAAAATTTCTCAATGGCAGTTATGCAAACAGGAACCGACTACCATTTTATAGATTTGAAATTCACGTTGTGAACTGTATCTAATTGTGCGAACCAAAAATAAATTAAATGAACCAACAATAAATTAATTTTAAAACCATAATTAATTTTAGAATAATGCAGCATTTGAATTTCGTCTGTAATGTTTCGAGAAAACAACTATACTTCAAAAGGGGTATTTTGGAGTTAATTCTATATTGCATTATTGTGTCCAAATGTTGCCTTTAGTTATGTTCCAAATTGCTACAAAGTTATAACTTATTCATGCTCATTGCGAATTAAAACTGCTTAATTTAAACATTGCTTAATTTAAACTGCAGATGTCTGATTAACGATCACATGACATTTTCTGATGTGGATCGTGTTAAAAAACATGTCCCATGGGTATAGTTGCAACTTGAAAAAACATTACGCTGCAATCGCCTATAATTTAGTGTTTATAGGCCTGTGTAAAATATTTAGGCGCAAAGTCTTTAAAAATGAAAAATTCTGAAATTTTACAAGTAAGTAGATATTGTAATCACAAAGAAGAATTTTTGTTATGAATTTCTACACTTCCTTTCAAAATTTCACCGTAACAAATGTTTCAGTAAAGCAAAGTTAAAGAAACTAGAATTCAAATTATCAGATTCATTCACCTAAATCTACCTTCCTAATCTATTCTTCTTATCATCATCTAATCTCACCTAATCCATTTACCCTACTCTTATTCATAACCTAATCTACTTAGGGAAAACTTCTTGCAATTATGCGATCTAAAATAAAAGAAAATGCATATAGATGTGTGAAAAATAAACATTAAGAACCTAGTAAGTGATTAGTAGGCTTGATGCAACTATAATTTTGTCGATAAACATCACTTTTCCATGAGAAAGTATTTAGCAATAGCAAAATCATATTGCTTTAAAAGAAGTCATTGTCACATAGCAAAATATTGCAATGAAAAAGATATGCCTGCCAAGAGAATTTGAAGTACATATTTCTTATTACATATTTAAATTTGTGTTAAGAGATAAAATGACTTAATAGTTAAGAGATGGATAGATGAGCTGAAGTTAAGAGATAAAATATGAAAATAGTTTTAATCATGAATCATTCAAATTCATAGAAACAATGAATTTTATCTTGAAGTAGAGGTAGAAAGATGAATTGACAGTAAGAATTATTATTTTTTTTTATCAAGATTATTATGAAAAGCTTTCTACGGAAATCTATTGTGTTTCATTAACGCAATGTATGGGTACCATATTAACAGGAGAACTGTAAACACAATTAAGTAAATCAATCTCAATCTTTTATAGTTTTCTGGACTTTTAAAAAATATTGCCATGCATTTTCCCTAAGCAAACTAGTAAATTTTACAAAATAAGCTTCTGAAGAATTTTCCTGCCAAACTTTTACCGTACTTAGAAACATGGTCACTTTTTTTTAAGTGAATAAAGGCAGTTAATAAT
The DNA here is from genome assembly GCA_013235015.1 of Araneus ventricosus. Classification (NCBI taxonomy): domain Eukaryota; kingdom Metazoa; phylum Arthropoda; class Arachnida; order Araneae; family Araneidae; genus Araneus; species Araneus ventricosus. Next base: position 139,368 of record BGPR01000097.1, read on the forward strand.
TAGTTCCTTTAAATATTATTAATTTTAGTTATGGGTATGGATTCGTTCCATTTTTAGTCAATGACAATGCTCTCTATAAATAGAATTTTATTTAAGTACCGCTATCATTAGGTGGCTAGATAGAATTTCCGAAGGGGAAAGTATTATATAATGGAGACTGAAAGGCGGCATTAGTTGCAGTAAAGGTAAAGTGGCCCGCCTTTCCAGATTAGACAGGACAACCCGGTTTTTAACATTTTTTGTACCAACTTGAAAAAAGTGATCTCCTCCTTCATTTAAAGTTTAAAAAAAAGTCTGGTCATTTTAGTTAATCACCATTTTATTCGTATTATTTCCAAAATATTACCAAACCTATTTCTATAAAAATGTCCATAGTGATTAAAATTTGTAATTATGTTTAATAAACACTAAGAAATAATGAATTTATTAAAAGTTCCTTTTATTGAAAGTGTAAATTCGATAATTAATAAATTTTTAATGAATTTGGCATTGATAAAATATGTTAACTATGAAAAAGCACTTTTCTCTCATAGGAAACAGTTTTGACAGAAGAATTTTTTTTAATCACACATTATTTATTCAAGATAAAACAATTCAAATAGATAAATAAATACCAAAGCGAAAAGTACATTGTTTTGGCAACTAGGAACGAGCCTTCGAGAATTTACACGCACGTCTTGAATCTGAAATTAGCATTAATTATATCAAATTCTGATGACAGCAAGCAATGTCTAGAAGTTCTTTAGTGATATTTTACTTATAAATCGATTGTTAGGCATAACAACTTAAGAGGAAATGGTAAATGTTTTCCTTTTATAAAGAAGATATAAAAGGAGGAAAACGATCAATGCGAAATGTATTTATAAACATAATCATTTCATGTTTGAATGGTTTCCTTCTTCGCTCATTTAAATTCAAGAGGCATTGAATAATAGATTGCCGTTGCGACTTCCTTAAAAGTATTTAGTGGAACACAATGTATGTTATAACCTAAATATCTTATTAATGCATTATTTTACGTTGATTCCGTCTTCAGTATTTAAGGATGTTATGTTGTTACTCAATGTTTAAGGATGCAAATTGATCTGCTTGATCTACGTGGTTTTGTTTAATCAAATTTCATAAATGACAGAATTGATATTAATGATTTTTTAACCATGGTTGCCACAATGCTTTTAATAAAATAACTCATGTTTAAATAAAATGTCCAGATTTCCTGAATTTCAATTCAGATAAAATAAAAACAAAAAAAAACAGAAACAATGGAATAATTAATTATTAAAAATTGAAAAAAAAACAGAAAGAGAAAATTTTATATATTACTATTACTTTAAATATTTTTCCTTCTAGCTGATTCGTCCACATTGGTCATATTAGGGTGACCCTATTCAGTGTACAGTAAAAATTGGGAAGGTCAGCTGACTTTTTGAAAAATTCAGTCTAGTAAATCTTTTTAAAAAATTTAAACTACTTATTGATAAGTAAAATACAAGACAATCAATTTACATCAAATTCGGAACACTTTTTCAATTCTAGGCAAAAACTCAAAAATCGTGATTCTGAAAAATCTGATAATGCGGGACATCTGGTCATTTTATACGTATAGTAAATGTTGGGATGGAAAAATCACTTTTCTTCAATCCGAGGTAAAAAAAAAAAAAAAGTAAAAAATCATGACTGTATCGGATAATCCGGGACATCTGGGCATTTTATCTTGTAGCTGGGAGAGAAAAGTAGCTTTATTTTCATTTAAAATTTACTTTACTTTCATTTAAGATTAACTTTAATTTAAAATTAACTTTTTTATCTATCTATTTTAAAAATTAAATCTAGGCAAGCTTCGGGATTCAAAATGCCAGACAATTCGAGATATTTCATTCAAATTCGGGGCAAGTCCGGGAGGTGTATTTCTAGAAATCCGAGACAAACAGTCAAAATTACGAAATACTTGGCTAATCTGAAACATTTGTTTATTTTAATTTAAACCTGAATGAATTAAAGATCTACCGGTGGCCTTTGAAAGGATGAAATCTTTTAATTTACTTAAATCTTCACGCACAAGACTAAATTTAAATGGCCGATACAGAGATTGTCCTAACATTTATAAAAGGAGATTGAAATGTTTTGATTTAAACGTGTCTTTATTTTCCAGCTCTGTTTTCAATCTATCTCAGCTAGAACGTCTTAAAATATGGGTCCCAACCCAAAGTGGATTCTCACACAATAAATTTAGTATTACGGAAACACTGATAGCGAGGGCTTCTGTCAGATTCTTCAATAAAAGTAGGGCAGATACAATATCGAAAGCCATATTTATTGGAAACATTCCATTCAAATTTTACAAGAAAATATGTTTTTAATTAAATTCTCTCTTGTTTATCATCAGTCACAACTTCATTTTCTTAATCTGTTTTCCTACTTTTATGCGTATTAGGGTCGTATAAATTTTTTTTCATTCATAAAAGGAAACGCGGATTATTATTACTATTATTTTTTCAACAGAAATTGGATTAAATGGAAAATAAGTTTAAGAAATCGTGATCTAAGCATGAATTTCAATTATCTATATATTTAAAATAATTTGGCAAAACCTTCATACAGTCTTCCAGCCCCAACTACTGGGCCTATTTCAACAATTTTTATTTCATATGAAAGCTTATGACGTCTAGATATGTCATAAATGATCGCTTGCCCACCACCCTCTCCATCTTCGAGAGAAATCGAAAAAGCACTACTCCACTGTATATTCTTTTATGAGGGAAACCTTCAGACAGTCCCCCAGCCCAACCACTGAACCGATTTCGGCAATTTTTATTTCATATGGAAGCTTATGACGTCTAGATATGCCATGAATGGTCTCTAGCCCCCATCTTGCATTTTTGAGAGAAATCGGAAAAACACTACTCCATTGTACACTCTCTATTCTATGGGGAAAAACCTTGATAAGGTCTCCTAACCCCAACCACTGAACCGATTTCAACAATTTTTATTTCATATGAAAGCTTATGACCTCTAGATATGTCATCAATGGTTGCCTGCCACCCATTGCCCTCCATTTTCGAGACATATCGCAAAATAAAACTTTGGCTGAGTACTTCAGCCTCTACAACCGCCAATTTATTTCTGCAAGCTGCAAGCATAGCCAGAGGTAATTAATATTACATTCGAACAGCAGATCAACGAAGACGCAAGTTTATTTAAAATCAAGCTTATCAGTTTGAGCTGGAAATGAATGTAATAAAGAAAGGAACTTTTGACTTCCCAAATTACAAAATGCTGATGCTGTATAGTATTTTCAGAGCTCCAAAGCAAATTTTCCTTTTATCTTCAACAGTTATCTAGTCAGGGAGGAAAATAATGTTTAAAATACACCCCTTGCATGAGAAATGTTGTTAACGCAAAAGTTAAATTCAATCAATTTCTGTCAAAAATATTAAAAAGTAACCCTAGTAGAATATTTAATTGTTTAAATGATGTCAAAATGTGAAAGAAAGGCTAAAAAAAATGGTACTAATCAGGATTTGATGTCACTGTAATGTAAAAAATTGATATCTTGAATACATAAATTTCAATTTCTGAAAGTGACACTAAAATATATTAGCCATTCATTTTAGTACTGTATTTGTGATAAAAAAGATTAGATCTTTTCTCCATTTTTATGTCACATATATCTGAGTTTTACAAATCATTCAGGAAGATGTAATGATAACCAAAAAGTGTACGTGAGTGTTCTTTTATTCTTACACAAATCCCAGACTTGTCGCTTATTTAATGAAAAATACAAAGTTACTAAGAATGGAAAATTCTTCACGTGCGTTTCAGTGTTGTTTTCACTTAGTCGGAGATTTGCAGTGATATTTTTGTAAAGCATGTAATGCGAAACAATAACTCATCCGCCATGTTTTGCAAGAAGCAAATCAAATTTAAACATTTATGCAGATAACAGCAATGTTATTTTTTTAAAGATGAAAATTCACGATTGACGTAGAATCCAAAATTTAACTGCCGTAAAATATCATGAGTATTTTTTTTAAAGTTAACTAAAAATGACGAAAGTTTGTAATACATTTTCTTCTGAATTTGCGTCTCTTATTTAAAAAGTTTCAACATAAATTATAAAGCTTTTTTTCTCCTGAATAATGAATTTTAATAATATTCCATTCTTAATAAATAACGCGTGTTAGTGTTGGTTCGGAAGTATAACTATATAATTCTATGAAATTTCATTATCATAGCTATATCCTTATTAAAAAATGTTTTATCCTTACTTAGTTAATCACACAATGCTTCTCCAGACATTCTCATTTTAGTTTCGTAGAAATCAATCATGAGCCGGAAAACAACTTATCACGAGCCAGTACTTAGAATTTTTGGTGACGTGTCTGCTACTACATAATGTATTTTTTATACCTCGATGAATTCGGAAAAAATTTTGAATTAATTTTCAGAGTATTGAATCCATTGTCTTCTTTGACAATCATCTTTGACAGACACCTCTGAGATAGTTCACGTCAATAAGATTTTCAATTAAGTAAAGTCGCACAGATGTAGGAAAAAATTATCATACATAATAATATTAATTAAATTGTTGACGCCTTTACCTATTCATTTACAATGACGTGTCTGACAAATCTATCCAACTTTGATATTAAATGTTTGTTACTGAAAGCTGTAATGAAATCGTTAGTAGCAATTCACTTAAAAGCTAAAAAATCGCGTGGACACACTAACAACTCGGGTATCCTTAAGGTTTTTATGTGAAAAGAAATAAAATTTCCAAAACGGAATGTATCATCTAACTAGAAGGGAGAAGAAAGGTCAAGGGATTAATCTTATAAATTTTGTGGAAATTTTTGTTTCATTGTTAATATCTCAGATGTGATACTTCATCGTTACTTATAGGTAAAATCTACGATGAACCTAGCTTATTAAATTCAAAAGATTTATATCAATACATCATCCCCACTTTGATTGTTTCCGTGTTTTTCTATACGTATAATTAATATTCTCTTGCAGTAATAAGTTCCGAAGACGTTTTCGTGTTTTAAGAATTTTGCAACAACAAGGACAAATTTAAAGAAATTATTTAAGATTTTTTTATGAATTGTATGTTTCAAATGTCGCTAATGTATGTTATAAACAAATTCTCCTTTTTTAATCCAATAACAGATTCCCTTGTGGATTGTAGCATTTTTTGTTGTACTATAAACGATATATTTTGATGAAAAACAACCGAAAAGTAAATAAAGCAAATTGCACCATTAATATTTTTTATTTGTGCTGATGAAGTAAAATTAAATTATTAATATTATACTTGCTTTATCCAAAAGAAAACGGACTCTTAAAATAAATCAATAATTCCTAAGAGTACTTTTTAATGAGACTAGCTTCCTTCAAAACACATCCCTCCAACATATCTTCCATTGCTGGAATTGCTCCTAGTAATCCTTCTTTTCGGGACCGCTCGAATATCCATCGGTGAACTTTGTTAAAAATTAACTAATGAAATATTCAACTGAATGAATAAACCATACGGTATTTTCAGCATACTTTAATGAAATTACAAGGATTCAATCATCAACTCTTTCAAGAAGGCCACTTTGGAATTTATGATCCCAATATGCCCATAGATGAACAAGTTGATCTGTTGCCGTATGATAATAGATGGGAATTTCCTAAAGAGAATTTGAAATTCGGTAAGCTGTTTCATTACTATGTGACTAATTCTTCTTAAACTTTAAAAAAGTTTTGTGTTTACAAATTTTTAAAAATATTTCGGCATCTATCTACGATAATACAAATATGTATTAATGTTATTTTTTATGCTTGTAGGTCTTTCGTTCAATAAATGTGTCGTTTAATTAATGCATTAAAGGTGATTAAAAATATTAGGTAAACTTTAAGAGGTGGTAGTGCATACCAAATCGAGCATTGTTTTGCCATAACTTCCAGGGGTCGAAACGCAACTCCGAAGCGTTAGAAGTAATTTGCTTGTAAAAATCTTATTAACATCACTTTTGTTGTTATTTTCTGGTTGAAGAAGAAAATGGTGGGAAAATTTCAAATTTATTCAAATTTTTGCAACCCAGAATGAAGGACATTGTGGGTCTCTTTCTTGCAGCAATTCACAGCTTCAATGGCCCAGACAATGGAAGAATTTAAAATTGTGGAATAAGCTTTATTTCATGTACAGAGTAGCAAACAGCAGTAGTAGAAAGGCCCAACAACTGTATAGGGAACGTTTATTCAACAGATGGTTGTTAGATCCTAAAATAGTACGCGTTTGCATCGTCAGTTTTGTAAATCAAGAGATTTTCTCATAACTTGTTCAAATGTTTGCGATTCCGTTGGTGGTAGAACGTGAAGAGTGCCGCAAGATATTCTGAATGAGCAAACAGTTCAGTCAGGCTAAAAAAGAGAGTGTTGCATGATGAACAGTTGCGACAATAAAAGTTTTAACGAACCTCCCCCTCCCCCCCCCAAAAAAAAAAAAAAATCTGCAACGAAGTATTTTTGTCGCATGGAGTTCGCCCGATGTCTCCTGGAGCGTGGGGTAGAACATCAGATTTTCCAGGAGCAATTTTTTTAAAGATATTGAAGCAATATGTATACACGATGGTATATTTAGTATCCTCAATACAAAATATACAAACAATAAGCGAGAATTCTCTGTCATTATTTGGATGGAAAGCATCCACGATAATCATATAGGATTATCTTTTATGCAGGAACTATTTGTTGAGAGAGAATAACAGATTTTTCCTCAAGACATTCTGCCAGAATTGCTGGGAAAGTTTCAATTATATTTCCAGGCATATGAGGTTCCAGTACAACAGAGCGCTGCTTCACTTTGAGAGGCTAGAAACCATAGGGACGTCATTTCTCCAGGCCAACATGGTAGTCAATTGACATGGTAGTTTCAAAGGTTTGCTTCCAACAATCTCTCATACCTTACATTCTTCTTAAGAACTCATCTTAAAAGTCCCTTTCAGGAAACTACGTTTGAATCTCAAGAGGAAATCTCCGACAGTATTTCGACGCTGTTGCAGAAATATGCAATATGTGTGATGTGTTCGAGGAAGTTCACGAATTACTCCGTCGCCGATGTGAGAAATGCATTACGTTTGGTGTTATTCATTTGAACAATAGTTTATTGCATTTTGTTACTTTTAAGACATTATTATGTTATAACCTCACCTCCTCTGTTTCACGATCAAGCCCTTTAATATTTTATTTTTGACCCTGAATGCAGTGCTAAAAATGTTTTTTTGATGTGTACTGTCACCTCTTAAACTTTGTCTCACCTTTTATGAATCATCCTGCATGATATGAAACTGAGTTATTATAGATTTCCCAGCATACAGAATTTGAACAGTAGATGATGAAAAAGAATTAATTAGTATTATAAAGGATGTATATTTCTTAGTTGAACATTTCTTTTGTAAATCTGAATCAAATACATAAATTGGCAATCTAACTATATTTTCCGACATGAGGAAAAATATTTGTTCCGACATGAGGAAAAATATTTGTTCCGACATGAGGAAAAATATATATTGTAAATATTGTTCCCAAAAATATTTATTTAAAAAAAATAGTTATATATACAGACTGGTTGTGAGTACTCATTTTCATCTGGAATTAATCTTGAAGATAAGAAATCCCCCTTTCTCAGATCTATTGTCACTATATCAGATATTGACAGTGTCCAATGTTTTAAAGCCGAGGGCAATTGAATTTCAACAAGCTTATTTTCTTCTATTGTTAAACTTTTCTTTGATTTGGGTATTCATATTAATAAGGGAACTTGGTAAATGTTAGTCTGATGATCTAACAGTTGCTGCGACAATTTTCATATCCATAATTCTATCATCATTGTCAGTTGCCCGAGACTTTTATAGCATTGAAATCTTCTGATCTAGGCACATTAACATTAGCATCTCCAGACTTTCTGATGTTTTCGATCCTATTGTCAAAAGATTCATCCACTGGTTTGATTACCCAGTTCAACTTTTTTACAGAAAATTTCCCTATTTGTATTACGAATTCAATAATGTAAGTAATCTTCTGTAGAGATAATATATCGATATAATTAAACAGTTTCATCCTAATTTATGTGTAAATAACCAAGCATGCCGAAATATTTTTAAGCGCTTCTTAAATTTGAATTATTTTTTAAATCACGAGTTAGCTTTATTCACTTTGCTTATTCATCTTCAATGTTTTTCCTGATTAAAAAAAATCAGATTTTAAAATTTTGATTTAAAACAGCATACGATTATAATTTACTTTTATTTCTGATAATTATTTTCAGTTTTCAAAACACCCGCAAGCAACAAAAAATTTGTTTTTATAACTCGAAATCTTTTTTTTTATTTTTAGGTAGAACTCTTGGACAAGGTGCTTTCGGAAGAGTTGTTAAAGCTGAAGCATTTGGATTAAATGATTACGAAAAATCAACTACAGTTGCTGTTAAAATGTTAAAAGGTAGTAGTAAACATTTAAATGCGTCTTTTTTTCTAAATAAGACTTTAAAAGAAAGTATATACAAGGAATATATTTGTATACTTTAAATAAAATTCCTTTATGTGTTTGGACAAAAGGAATTTTTCCTGATATTTTTCAAAAGGGGAAAAAATTCCATTAATTCTTTGAAAATTTTTAAATAATGTTTAAATAATTTCCCTAAAAATTGGATCTGGACAGGATATGAACCCTAAAAAAAATATTAGCCTTAGTTTTGATCGCAAACAGATGGACCACTTAGTACGTGGGTTGCACGTAGTTATTGGCAAAGCTGGATCCGTCTTTTCTCCAAAACAACTGTCAGATCCCAATTACACTAGAGTAATCGAGAAAAGAGTTGTTCATGAAAAATAGAAATTTTGCTGCTTACAAGTTGAGACATCACACGATTCAAGCTATTCTGATGAGTGCAACTTTATAATGACAATAAAAATAACTAGCTAACTCAAAAAGATTAAACTAAGTAGCTTTAATTTCTATTTAATTTCAATTTTTTAAAAATTTTGGTATAAAAATTATAAAAGGGGTACTCATTAGCTCCATCTTATACTTGCTAGCGGTATCTGGAAATATTTTGATATGCTGATTTTAGAGTTTTCAATAAATACTACTTTACCCAACGTATAAACAGCAGTTATTATATTTCATGCTGTTTCACACACATTTACCCAAGCGGTCTTCCTACGTGGCCGCACACAGAATAACTAAAAAAGGATTTCCCTTGAAGTGGAAACAAACTCAGAGAGGTGATAGTAAGTATCAAGAGGAACAAAAATAACCCTAGAAAATGGTATCGCAAATCACGTTTAGTCTGTGAAAATTGCGAAAATACTTACGCAGGATGTGATGTCGGGAACGACAAAAAGTATAATAATAAGTACAAAATACATTTATTTGACAGCATAATTACAAAATAGCTTGAAACAACATAAAGTACAAAATATGCATAAAATTAGTACAAAAAAGTACAAAATATATAAAAAATTAGTACAAAAAGTACAAAATATGTATAAAATTAGTACAAAAAACTACAAAATATGTATAAAATTAGTACAAAAAAGTACAAAATATGTATAAAATTAGTACAAAAAGTACAATAATAAAGAAAAAGAAAACATTTATTTGACAGCATGAAAACAACAGAGCCTGTAGTGCAGAGTTCAAAGCCATAATGTTGACGAAGAGATATTGCTCGAAGTTGCGGCCGCGAACGCCATCGCACAACCTACAGAGACGGAGAAACGATTTTCGGACGCACTGGACGATCCGGGCATGTGTGTAATGTCTGCTGCAATGACGAAAATCCGGGCTTTGAGATCCTGCTATGTATTTATAGGCGTCTCATAAATGAATGATTTTAGGTGTTCCCAAAAGAAGATGTCCAAGGGATTAAGGTCCGAGGAGCGTGGAGGCCAAGCAACAGGTCTTACGCGTGGAAGTGATTACGCACCGTGATGGGAAAACGTGCTGGCATACCATCCAGCAGTAACCGCATGTTCTGATGCACTGCGTCTGAAACATCCTGCATAAGTATTTTTGCGATTTTCTTCGACTAAGCGTGTTTGGCGGTACCATGTTCTCTGGCAATTTTTGTTCCTCTTGTTCCCTTGATGCCAACTATCAAATCAATCATCTCTCTGAGTTTGTCGCCACTTCAAGGGAAAAAATGTCTAGATTAAATAATTTTCTCATTTATATGTTAATTGAGATTATCTGAAACGCTGTCGGTCTACTGCTGAGCTAGAGTTCATGACCCTCTCACCTTACGAGGGACGTTCCGAAAGTAAGTTTCGTCATGCTTTTTCACAAGGAAGCTTTATTGCAATCCGAAACATACAATGGCATAATAAAATATAAACTTTTGGCTATTTTTCCACATATTCGCCACCGACATTGATACATTTTTCGTATCGTGGCACCATTCAGGAAACCATCCTGGCAAAAATCGGTACCCAGCGATTGAAGGAAGTTCTTCATGGCCTTAACGCGGGTTTGATGAGCATGTTCGAAAGTGACATCCCGATAGTGTTGACTTCAATGCAAGAAAAAGGTGCAAGACGGGGCAAGATTGGGGCTGCAAGCCAGGTGAATCAATCGCGCATGTTTCTGTTTTTAATAAAGCTTCCTTGTGAAAAAGCATGACGAAACTTACTTTCGGAACGTCCCTCGTACAACTACAATAAAGATATTAAAATTTTTATTTTTCAATCTTCAAACCAGCATTTAATATATATATATTAAATGCTGTTAATATTGTTAAATAATAAAAGTATTTAACTATTATTATTAAAGAACACCCTAGATACTGAAGTAAATTTTCTCTTTACTGTTTCTAAGTTTTACAGGGGGATGTCCACTTGCCCTAACGACTGGTAGAACTGACTACATATTTATACATTAATTTTTACACTTACAAAATGGATCAGTTTCAAGCAGTTTTATATACCAGTTTAAAGGGTAAAATCTAGTGAACATTTTGATATATTACAATAGGATAAATGAGAGGAAAATTATAGCTAGCAGAAACAGTGGCGTATCGACCGGGGGCAAGGGGGTATAGATGCCCCGGGAGCTAGTGTTAGGGGGCGTTATGGAGTCTAAACACCATTGCGTTTATGCCATTTTTGAACTAAAATATGATGATGGGGCGTAAAAATACTATACTCTTGGTGCCATTTATGTTTGTTAAGTCACTGATGACAATGGGGATAAAAAAATATATATTCCGGGCATCACTTACTGTCGCTACGTCACTGGCCATAATGCCAAAGCATTAATGCGTTTATGTCATTTTTTAAAATCAAATATACATGACATAATTTTTCCTTTGATAATTACTTTTTGCAATTGTAGCATTTAATACAAATTTTTATTCCAGAAAGAGCTGATATCAACCAACAGAGGGCATTATCTGCAGAATTAAAGATCCTGATCCATTTGGGTCATCATGTTAACATTGTTAATCTCATGGGAGCTGTCACGAAGAATATTGAAAAAGGTAAGGAGAATTGGTTTAAAGTTCCGACGCTTCTGAATATATTTTGCAACATAATACTGACTGGTTATAATTTTTGAGAAGTTTCTAAGCGGAGATTCAAAGAATTTTTATTCTGTATTTGTTCAGTTTCCTTTTCTAGGTCCCTCTGATAACCAGTTTCGTAACAATCACATTCGATTGTAGTTTCCTCTTTGTTCTCATCTCACGCGTGAAAAAACTGTCGTAATACACAATCAGTAAACTAATAAAGTGACTTACAAACAAATAAACTATTGACTGTATCTCCAATCGTCTAATCTCATTGATTGTGTTACGAAACCCCTTCTTCTATCGAATGAGACATGTTAGTTATCCTACCAAGCAACTATTCAACAGATTTTTTAAAATCAGTTTGGATGACCATCTTCCTTTCCATTTACTATTGTTTGTGTCTCCTTTAAACTAGATTACTCTTACTCTCGGTGGATCTTTGTAAAAGTTAACGTACTAAAAATTTAATCATCTTCCGTTTGTTATTAGATATATTTCCCTTAGTATAGTTACACAAACTAAAAGGTAAATAATAGCAACTGTGATGGTGCTCGCCTCATTATAATTGCAGTGATGCCTATTCATAACAGTAAAAAGGATTTAGAAACCCGAAGATTTGTAAGACCAGAAACCCTGCCTTCTCTTCCTCCTCCTCGTCAAAAAAAAAAAAAAAAAAGCTGAAGCCAGGACTGCCGATTCTAAGGCCCCTTTCACATTATGTGGTTTAACCGATACGGCTCAAAGTTGTTTATTATTTTGCCGTGTCATGTTTGCTTTCACACTTGACGATTTGCGCCGTCAGTACTTGAGTGCGGTTTCTAATTTCATAGCTGTTTCAGTATGGATCGGAAGCAAATAGCAGCAATATGGTCTTGCACCCATCAATCAAAAGAAACGAGACTATAATCGCCTCACTTTTGGAAGAACAACGTGCAGATGAATGTCCGAATGTCTGTAGCATCTTTTGATGAATTCCAAAACCGAAAGAAAAATTATACTGGGTAAAATGATAGTTGTGACTCTGAAGTAACTGTGTTGCCCGTTAAATCATACGTAGGGGTAAAACGACCTCCCTTTGCTGTGAGACGAAAGTTTGGAGACGGGGTGCCTGCTCAGGTGTCGTCCTCGTCATGTGACCGCAGTTCAAAATGACGAGGTCCGTCCTAAAATAGCCCTCGTGTTGCTTCAAAACGGGACGTTGATATAACTAAACAAAATCGCAAGTAACTAACACTTATTTTTAAATCTTAATCGTTTGTGTTTAAAACGTAAAGTGTTATAGGACCTTTTAACAACGAAAAAGCAATAGCGAAAGTGCGACTGTTTATTACTTAGCAAAAACTTATAGATTTTGTTTTTAATATAATTACATAAAATAAGTTCCTCCCTAAATATGGATTTTAAAGTCAGTGTAATAATTTTAAGCATTGCAAATGTATATATTAATAATATATTACGTAAATAGATTATACATAAGTTGTGGAACATGGATTTCATTTGCGCGCAGGATTTTAAAAAACTAAGCAAACCATTGCAAACAAATGTTATGAAAATTCCCTTCGAAATATCACAGCTTTAAAATCATTTAACATGGTAAATAATCAGATATACTTTAATTACTTTTTATGACGTTAGCAGTTGAAAGCAGTTATGCACATTATGCAGTTCCAACCGTTACGGCAAGAATGCATTAGGCCGCCTCTTGGTGGTAAACTGAAGAAATGACTGGGAGCTTCCACACTAGCCGAACGCGGTTTGAGGACGTTTGTTGAGGTTTGAACCAGCCGCGTGCGCGACTGGATAAAACGGCGCCGTAACGACTTCGTCTTAGTAGTAATGTATGTAATTACGCTATCGCTTTCATACTACGCGAATTTCATCCGGCTGCCGGCCGTCACCTTCACAAGGTCACTTGTTCTTTTTGCCTTCTCGAAGCTTTTGCAGTTAATTAATGATTCCATTATTTTTATAGAATGCTTCAAAATTTAATTTTACTATTGTCTTTGTCATTTTTAAATGATTTCAGCGTTATTTTAGAACGTACTTTTATTTAATTTGAGTGTTGACTGTGTAATTTTTTAATGTTTTCGTTATTTTTTCCTATTTAAAATTTAGCTATTTTATTTTATTTCGAAATATGGCAATGGTAACGAATTTTATGTATTTTTATATTGTGTAAGATCAGGGCCGTCTTAAGATTTTTCAGTGTTTGCCGCTCCATAACCACCCTAACTAGGAAACTGGGTGTTATGGCCCAAACAAAATACCTAGCTAAAAAAATAATTCAGGAGCATTATAATGTTTTGATAACATTATATTCTCCTAGATTATTTTATTAACTAGGTTCTATACCATATTATAACATATAAAATTGCATAACATATTTAAAATTACAATTAAATATTTTTTTTTGTTCAAAATCAGTATAGAAAGTTTTTATGATCCCTTGGATCAATAGCGCCTTGTTCTTCTGCCTAATTTGCCCTTTGGATAAGACGGCCATGTGTAAGGTATTGGAAACGAATTATATACTATTTCATGTAAGTTAATAAAAATCTGGATAGCAGTGTCTAATAATCATGACTGAATTCTAAGATAACAACATATGTTTTATTTCTGAAGTTGCGATTTCAAGAAACTTTTTACCTATCATAAGTAATTCCGACAGTCTTATAGAATTCTTCAGTATTTTGAACTCTTTATGGAGATCCCATTAAAGTTTCCGATTTTTTTATGATTTTATTTGAAAATTTAAATCATTCTGAATATATCATGGTATTGCATATGAGTGTACTTTAAATAATTGAGAAGATATAGTCAAAACCCATCTCAGTATAAAGAGATGTTTGGTGAGTGATTTATACTTTAAATACTTACACACAGGATTTTTAAAATATTGTTCATCAAACACACAGAAATTTCCCTGATATGTTTATACAAACACAATGAAAAAACATGCAAAATCAAAGCATAGCGTTATAGTATTTTCCAGTGCGTGGTTTCTTACATATAATTTTTTAAAAAAGTATACTATTTTAACGTCATAAAAAGTAATTAAAGTATATCTGATTATTTACCATGTTAAATGATTTTAAAGCTGTGATATTTCGAAGGGAATTTTCATAACATTTGTTTGCAATGGTTTGCTTAGTTTTTTTAAATCCTGCGCGCAAATGAAATCCATGTTCCACAACTTATGTATAATCTATTTACGTAATATATTATTAATATATACATTTGCAATGCTTAAAATTATTACACTGACTTTAAAATCCATATTTAGGGAGGAACTTATTTTATGTAATTATATTAAAAACAAAATCTATCAGTTTTTGCTAAGTAATAAACAGTCGCACTTTCGCTATTGCTTTTTCGTTGTTAAAAGGTCCTATAACACTTTACGTTTTAAACAGAAACGATTAAGATTTAAAAATAAGTGTTTGTTACTTGCGATTTTGTTTAGTTATATTAACGTCCCGTTTTGAAGCAACACGAGGGCTATTTTAGGACGGACCTCGTCATTTTGAACTGCGGTCACATGACGAGGACGACACCTGAGCTGGCACCCCGTCTCCAAACTTTCGTCTCACAGCAAAGGGAGGTCGTTTTACCCCTACGTATGATTTAACGGGCAACACAGTTACTTCAGAGTCACAACTACCATTTTACCGTGTATAATTTTTCATTCGGTTTTGGAATTCATCAAAAGATGCTACAGACATTCGGACATTCATCTGCACGTTGTTCTTCCAAAAGTGAGGCAATTATAGTCTCGTTTCTTTTGATTGATGGGTGCAAGACCATATTGCTGCTATTTGCTTCCGATCGATACTGAAACAGCTATGAAATTAGAAACCGCACTCAAGTACTGACGGCGCAAATCGTCAAGTGTGAAAGCAAACATGACACGGCAAAATAATAAACAACTTTGCGCCGTAACGGTTAAACGGCATAATGTGAAAGGGGCCTAAAGAGGTTAATTATTTTGATATAAACAAATATTATCAAAGGCATTGCTTCCTGTTTAGTTTACTGTCAGTTTGAAGAAAACTTTGCCAAATAGATAAAATTTATTCAATTAGTTGTTACAATTAATCAATATGGTCATAGCGAATCACTTCATGCAATATATCTTTATATGGTGAACTTGAATGACCGGACCACTGCAGACAATAATATGGGAATCATATGGGTGATATAAGCGTTAACTAGCTACAGCGCCATTATCATGCAGCCAAGGGAACCTGCTTACGTATAAAGTCTCGGTCCCACGATCAGATAACCCACAGATTTCGTCCGCGGTTCGCGTTACTTCCTGTCGTCGGAACGGGAAGATTCGATGTCGCTCGGGGGCTTGTAAGAGCATCTGTGGTTTCCGCGTTTTGGCGGTAAATAGCTGAAACATAAAAGAGGACGGACGGCGCCATTGCATCCGTTCCCGTGGCCTGTTGTATTTTGTATTCTGTTCTCACGTCGTAGTTTTTTAGCAGTTTCGAAAAGACTATGGAGTGGAATACTGAACTGATTATGGAGATTTTGGATCTGTACGAGGGAGAACCTATCGTATGGAATCAACATACTAACTATGCCACTTTTCATTGAAGAAACAGTCAATCTCTTGAAGAACCAAATTGTTATAAACCGTTTTGTCTCGCCATTTTATAAGTTTTAAAAATTTCTTGAGGTATGCATTCATGTAACAAAGAAAAAAATTGCTCCAAGCCATTTTTATCAGCGTAATTTTAAATTGAAGATTAATACCAAATCAAACTCATTCTGAGACCTTTTAAGATTATTTTGCTATACAACAAAGAACAAGATAGCTTTTTAAAAAATAATTCATGATAAGTTAAAAATACCTTTCTCATATACTAAGATAATCGCCAAACTTAAAGATAAATTTGGAGTATAAACTCGGACATAAATTGGAATAGAACATGAACCTGATTTTAATAAAAACGAGCAAATTGTCAAATACAAGCACATAAAAAATCAACAAAAATATAATTTTAATTTTTGTGCATTCATTAAAACATCAACATGATGCTTTAAGAAATGGTTAGAATTAAAATTATACATTAATTCTAAACAGTAAATTATTTTTTAAGTTTGATGAAATGTTGCATGTTTATTGAATACCTTGTAAAGCGACAAAGTTTAAATTTATACAAATTTTATATTCATTGCCTCGAAAGAAAGCGATTATGATTTCTTATAATCAGGAAATAGTCAAGTTTAAATGTTATTTAGTTCTTCATGTTTCATAAATAGAGGCGTAATAATATTAAATAAACCATTGCAGAAATTCAGGGAATTGAACTTAACAATAATTCTTGACTCTTTTTTCAAGACAGATAATTAATATTTTTATTTTAGTTTAAAAAATGAAAACGCAAGAAATCGAGAAATACAGAAATTCATTTTAAGAACATGTTTTTTAAGATAATAAATATTTAAAAATATATTGTCTTCAAAAAACAGTCAGTTGTTGGAATTATAAGATTTAAATAGACTATTAATTTCTTTTTATTTTTACATGAAAATTGTGTTGGGTACTAAATAGGGCATGCTTTAATAGCAACGCTTCAGATGCGTTGTTATAACAAAAATTACATTGAATTAATTATAAGGAAATAAATTGGTAGACACAATCTTTGCAAATATAACAAATGAGAATAGAACACTGATTAACATATTTACTCTTTCTGTTGAATACAAATTTAAAGAAACATTTTTTTTTTCACAATTCGAAAACATTATTTTCGAATTAAAGGAAAAGACATGGTTGTATTTAATAAAGCTATAAATGTAATATTAAACTTCAGTACCCAAAATATTTCGATTTTTTATGAAATTTTGTTTCCTTTTTGGAGCTCAGTGAGCTCATAAAATTCGATGAAATGATTACTATGAAATATTATTCAAAATTGAAGTGATACCGTCGGGGAGCGTTGCGTTTCACAGGTTTTTTCAATAACTCGCCACTCAACAGCACAAAAGTCGCTGCGGCAAAGGCTACTTCCTTGTCACTGTCCAATTCATAAATTTCATTCATTTTTTATTGAAAATTAATAGATGAAACTGAAGGAGCGAAACAGAGCGAAGGGAAACTCTCTCGAAAACCGCTGCTGACCTGTAGAGTGTTGAGAGATTTGACGAAAAGCGGCTAGCCAGACGGCGCGGAGTAAATTTGCGAAGTCACGCGTCGTGGGAATGGTGCATCTGGTCCAATTCAGACTGGCCATAAACCCCTTACGACGCGAGTAGCTCTGGGGTTATCTGATCGTGGGACCGAGGATTAATCCAGATTCGCAACCTCGTAATCGAAGCGCCGCCTGCCCCCCTCCCTACGGTGGAAACCAATCAATATATGGTAAACTAAAATTAAAGATAATCAATCAATAAAAGGTCAGTTTATCAAGAAATCATGTAATTGGTTAAATTTTATTAAATACTATTTTTAAGGTACACGTTATAGAACGTAACTTAAAGAGAAAACACTTAATTGACAGATACTCAATTTACAGTTGATAAACTAAAAATGAAGATGTCTTATGTAAACGCAAGACATTTTTTGTGACATTTACACAAGACTGATTGACTCTCACAATTAATCAAATTAAGTGGATTCCTTCATTTAATGTATCAATGAAACAGCATTTTTATGATACATTAAAGAGGTCTAGGAAATTACCCATTTAAAATTCAGTATTTAACTAGCCAAAAATATGAATTTAAAAAGTATAAACTTCTTACAATGAAATAATCTTCCTCGAATATTTCAATCCTTTTGGTTCACTAGCTAACTTACATTGATAATTTATTCGTAATTTCAGGTGAACTTTTAGTAATGGTGGAATACTGCAAGTACGGAAATCTTCGTAATTATCTCCTTCGACATCGTGATAAATTTGTTAATGAGATGGATTTCTACAACAGAAGCCCACTTCCATTATCAGAAAGCCCACCGCTTGACAGCGGCGTGACATGCTTTACTGAAGTTAGATTTGATACTTTTATGTCTTCATCTGGTTCAGGATCTACAGTGTTTGCAGTAGACAATCCAAATTATAGGTAATGCATTCCTGTTAATGAATTAAATATTTAATATAATTTTGTTACGAAAATCATTAACACGAATTACAAATAAAGGAATAGTTTTAATAGTGTGTAAATAATTTTTGATTTTTCAGTAGGTAAATGAATATGAAGCGATAATAAAAAAGAAGCATTTAATTTTTTTTTTATTAAACAGCAACATCAAAAAAGCAAACAATAAGTCAGAGCAAGTTGTTCGATCGTGCAAACTCAATTATCGTGATTGAGTAGGAAGTGGCACAGAAGTGGAGTGCACAGAAGATGCCTAACAGGACAAGAGCCCCACACATTGACAGTTCAGTAGAGTGAATGGTAATCCAATACCGCCAAAACATACTGACAACTATGGGGTACGTACAGTTCTTGTGGGATCCTCTGCCACTCTTGTTCTAGGGCAACTTCCAGCTCAAGAAATTTTGTGTGTGGCATTGGACGGCTTCATAGACGTCTTCCGAAAGCATCCCACGCATGTACAATACGATTCAGGTCTGTAGAACTATGCGTTTATGTCCTGCCTCCAGAATCACGTTGGTTGGGCCTTGCATTATCGTCCACGAAAAGAAAGCTATTTCCAACTGTCCCAGCGTAGGGTATCACTAGCCAAAGGTCACGCATACCAAAACAAATTCCTTTTCCATAGGAACATATATGCAGAAACGGCACGTGTACTTGCTAGATGGAGTTGTTTGGTGTAAAGTGAATTAGGCAATCGAGCCATAATTATTGCAGTTAAAGACTTAGGAAAATAAGGAAGGAGCTCTAAAGCTATCCTGAGATGACAGATATGCATTTAATGTATGAACAGCCGGTGGAAACGAGCGAGCAGCATTCTTTTTCTTTTTTTTTTTTTGCTTTATCAAATATTTCGAAACAGATGCGTGTTTTATCATGAACCGTTTACGCGTTTGCATTGAAAGTTTTGTGAAATTGGATCTTTTAAAATCAATACCCATTGTGCTCGTTAATTGTGAAAGATTCAGTTTCCAAAGACTTTCGCCGCAAACATGCAAACAATCGAGGAATTGTTTACATCTTTGATCACATCATGAAGCATGTAACTGTTTCTAAATCTTTTGCAATACAAAAGAAATGCTACTCGCCTGTTTATAGTGGCTGTTCCATAGGTTTAAAATTATTTCTACCATCTCAGAGCAACTGAACAACTCCGTCCTACTTTCCCTACGTCTTTGACTGGAATAATTATGGCTGGACTGGATTCACCTTAAGCCAAACAATGTTCCCATGGTGCGTCCACATATATGTTCCTATGCAAAAGTGATTTCTTTTGGTGTGTCTGACCTACACTTTAAATCGAGACTCCTTCGAATAACTCTGTATAATGGATTGATATCTGTGTGACACTTATACAAATTCACGTCATTTATTTTGTCTCATTTTGTTATGAGATTATCTTCGTTCTCTTTGATCGGCCGCCTGCTTTATAAGTGTTAAAATCGTTCCAGATATATTTTGCAGCTCAAAATTTTTACCTTTGGTTAAAAACTGCAGGAAATCTGCTCAGTCGACATTTTGAACTAAAAAAATAAGTCACTTCAGCACTATGTACTATGTCAGATTTCAGAAAAGGTTGGCATTAGCAAAACGGATATAAAATATTTTAGTATGTGTCTGTAAGAAGTAGACTTTCAATAAAGCAAGCTGTGTGAACAAATTCAAAATAAGTGAACTCGCTTTCATTTTTCACAGAAGAAATAAAAAAAAAATTCTTTCTGATTTCATATCTCTCTTTCAGGCAAAGAGTGCAAAGTATTGTAAGTTCAGATCCGAAGGGTTCTTGCAGCAGTCAATTTGTTGGACGTTCAATGAGTTGCTCATCTAGCAATGACAGCAGATATTACTGTCGAGTAGATAGCCAAGAGCATGTTATTACAACATCGGATCTCCTGTGTTTTGCATTCCAGAGTGCTTGTGGTATGGACTATCTGGCTTCACGAAAGGTAAATTTAAACACTTTAAAAGTAACTAAAAATTATCAATAACATCTATTAACGACTATCTTTTTTATATATGTATATATGTTAGTTTAAAAGGCTGAAAATATTATTCTTTTGTTTAAAAAAGGAAAAGATAAAATGAAATAATTCTGTTTGATGATTAACTGTAAAATACTGTCAAAAATCAAGTAGGCACTTTGTAAATAACAAATTCCAAAAATTTTTAGAAGTAAAACAGGAATGGCTACGGAATACGAATAATATCAAAAGATGTTTCAATGTACAATCATTTACCAAAATTTCAAAATATACACATAAATACTAATATGCTAACAGTTCTCATGTTCAGTGCATTTTGATTAATAAATGAAAAGAAATAAGATATTCACAAAGCAGAAAATCAGATGCATTTTTCGATAATTTTGTGATATTTCGTATTTTTAAACAGTTGATTCATAGAGATTTAGCAGCAAGAAATGTTCTTCTGACTGAAGACAAAGTGGTCAAAATCTGTGATTTCGGTCTCGCCAAAGATTGCTACAAGTATGAGAATTACGTGAAAAAAGGAGATGTAAGTTTACAGCTTCAAATGAATTCTTAATGGAAATTTAGCAACTAAAAACTACCTTCATTATAACATGTATTACATTTTTCAGGGTCCATTACCGATAAAGTGGATGGCTGTCGAATCAATTAGAGATCATGTATTCACAACAAAAAGTGACGTGTAAGTTTTTTGTATTTTTTTCTAGGTTTTGATCATTGTTTCATTTTATTTTAAAATGTGCTGGAAGAAATTGTAATAAAAATATTCATTTGACATGCGTGGTTCGGGAAGTGATTATTTTCAGTACTTTATAACTCACAAAATGCAGCAACAAAATTGCTTTCGTCTAAAATGTTGAAGTAACACAAACTGAAAACTGTAAAAGAGGAGAAATAACGATTTATCTCATGCATATACAGAAATCAGTTTACAGGGTTCCCACTTAAATAAGGGCCGCCCCTCTTCAGTTCAGAAGGGCAGTAGCTATAGAAAGTAGTGTCTAGGTATAGTAAAACGTCTATGCGCTATGCGATGAGATCACTTACAACGCCACCTGGTGGCAAACTTCGGAGTTAGCGTTCCTATATCGAAAACGGTATAAAATAGTGGGAAAATGTCAATTTCAAAGTTGTAGAACGTTATCAATTTAGTACAAAAAGACACCTTGTGCACATAATACGAAGAACAACGCTTAAAATGTACATTTCTTGATTCGCGATTTCCGAAACTGTGACGTCACAAAACGGGTTAAAAAGATATAAAACAGTTATCAAAACATACCTTTATTTTCGTTGTTCAAAGTGCTCTCCGTCATCTACAATATGGATTTGAAACTTTGTATGAATTTCCCTTTGCACACGTTGTAGCATATAGTTAGTGCGCTACCCATGTAGCACATAATATTGTCTAATATCATAAATTTTGCAAAAGTAATATTATACAATATTTTTCCCAATATTGAAACAGTGTAAAACGCAGGACTTTTTCAATGTTTTTTTCATAATATTGGATAACGTCATATAAAAATATATAATATTATACAATATTTAATAATATTGTACTATACTGAATATTTAAAAAATACATTTTAGAAGCAAGGAAAAATAAAGATAACTTAATTCCTAAAGTTCTGGATAATAACTCGTTATCTTCTGAAGACCTCTACTTACTACGAGCTTAAAACCGAGGACCTTTTGCATACCAATCCGGCATCGTACCACTGGACTAGGGAGACTCGCAGTTTAATGATAATAATAAAATATAGTGTTACAGAGTTTGGATGTCTACGAAATTTCGTGTACATTTCCATTTAATTCTGAGTAGTCTTTTTAATTAAATTATCTTTTTTCGTTACAATTCCGAGTTCAAAATGAAATTTGAAGTAAAAAAGGAAGCAATTTTAGTTCTGATATCTAAGTTTGCTAATTTAATAAATTAAGGCAATAAGGTTTAAAAGTAATTATAATAATATATTTGAAAGGTTTTAAAATAATTTTAAAATTTATTTATTCCTCTTTCACCCCATCGGGGGGCATAGCGTGTTCGCGGATGAGAGGCTGCCGTTTAAGTAAGCAGACTCTCGTCAACCCAATGGCACAATAATGGTGGTGTGGCTCTTTGGGCCCACTTCCAATGACAAGTCGTACCCCGGTAAAACGGGGGGATTGTTGCATGAGCAGCTCGTAATGGGGGTTATTATGCAGGAACCACAGTGCCTGACTATCTGTTGTGGCGGCCGGTCATTCAATGGTTTACCCGGATGCTTAGGCAGGGCGGGGTGATGTTCTTTGCGGCTTATTCCTCTTTCAATGTATTACGAGACGCCTTTAACATTTATAATTACTGTATTGATTGAAAATCAAGTACAAGAATAGCAACAATAAATCAAGTACATATTTTTACGATGAGAATAATACTCAGGTTTTTTTTCACAGAACGATAGATAATCCATATGTGAGAGCTGTTTTATGGTTAAGTTCCTTAGTTGAATCCTGCCCATTTTATATACAGTAAAACAAAATGATTGTGTAAACATTATTTAATATCAAATGAACATTTTGTAAAATATTTTTTCGAACATATGATTCAACGTTGATAAATGTAGTGTTACAGTATGACCATGCTGCCATCTGTTGACGGTAAGAATAACTTCACCTTAAAATATTGAACAACGCCGATAAAGGTAGTGTTACAGTGTGACCATGCTGCCATCTTTTGACGGTAAGAATAACTTCACCTTAAAATATTGAACAATGCACATAAATATAAAACTCAAAATATCTTTTTCGCTGTATTGAATAGTATCATATAATATTCAGCACCTTAAATAAAAATTGTTCCAGGGGAATTTTTTAAAAATAAAACCTCAAATCCAGTGATATCCTGAGTTAAAATGAAGATTTTTATAAAATACATTGTTTTTCATATTATTTATGAAAATTTAATATCTCAAAAATACTGATATATACAATACAATACTTTGTTACGGTATTTGGTGTTCATGATATTGTATAAAATTGTACAAATATTATATAATATTTCTGTGCTACCGGGGGTAGCACAAGCAACAGTAATACGTCATCGAAAGTCTGCAATGCTGGCGGAAGAGTCCCTACACCTGCTGTTTGAGTTATTCCCACAGGAAAAAGTATAATTGGTTAATTTTTTGCCTGAAAAATAACATTTTCTCCTTTTGTCCTTGTCTTGTGACGTGACAATTTCGGAAAATGCAAACAAAAAAAAATGTGTATTTTAAGTGTTCCGTTCTTCGTATTAATGTACACACGGTGTCTTTTTGTACTAAATCTTAACGATCTACAACTTTGTAATTGACATTTTCTCTCTATTTTATACCGTTTTCCAGATAGAAACGCTAACTCCGGATTTTGCTACCAGATGGCACTGTAAGTGAGCTCATCGCATAGTCGTTTTACTATACCTAGACACTACTTTCATAACTATAGATGCCGTCCTTCTGAAGTTCCGATGGGTTGGCCCTTATTTAAGCGAGAACCCTGTATATCATTACTTAAAATCCTCAAAAATATCCATATAATAAAGAATCATTAGATTATTAAAGCTATTCAGATATTTCGAACAGAAATGTGTACAATCGACATTCTTCAAGAAATGTACATTCATCTGCCCAGAAATACTATGAATGATATTGTTGAATTCCATGATTAGATGTCAGACCCCTTTTGTCATTAATCGGTAGAACGTTGACGATAGCTTTTCGAAAAAGCCCAAGTCCTTTGTTACTTTCTCGTATACGAAGTATACAAAGAGAAAGTAATTGTAATCGACAAAAAATTCCAACTCGAAATTTTGACGAATCTCCACGTTTTAGAAAAAGGAGATGAATAAATTAAATAATTACACGACTTTTACGCCTTTCATTACCAATAAGGTGAAAACAAATGTAAAAAAAGTATTCGGACAGTGAGAGAAATTGAAGTCTTTTGGCGATAAATGAAAAGAAATGAAATGCTTATTTGCTTTAAGGTACGGCAACCCTTTGATTAATCAGTCCTAGCAATGAAAATCGGAAAGTGTTTTATAACGTGAAAAAAAAGTCGAAAGAAATCAGAAATTAGAATTGAAATGAAAAAAACTCATTGTAGATCACTATAAAAGTGGACAATTTATTCGAAAAATAAATGATATTTTAAAAATAAGAAAATCAACAGTATTTAGTATAATTTCTAAATACAGGAAAACTGGCTCTGTAGAAAATAAAGCACGGACAGGACGACCAGCAATTCTCACACCTCGCGAGCAGAGGTGGTTTGTTAAAAAATCACTATCAATCCGAAGATAAGTGCTGTTAAATTAACGCTTGAAGATAGAAAACGTTTCGGGAAAATATCTCATCCTGAAACTGGAAGAAACATATTGAGGAATCATGACTTTCATGCTCGAGTTGCTAGAAAGAAACCGTTTATTAGTAAAGTGAACGAGAAGGAGAGATTGAAATTTGCTAGATGTTATTTAGAAAAACCAAAAGAGTTTTGGGAGTATGCAATTTTTGTTGACGAAAGTAAATTTAATGTTTTTGGATCAAATGGAAAGCAAAAGGTATGGAGAAGACCTAACACTGAGCTTAAACTAAGAAATCTTCGTGCTACAGTGAAACATGGTGGCAGCAGCCAACTTGTCTGGGGTTGCATGAGTAGCTTTGGAACAGGTAACCTAGAATTAATAGACAGCAAAGCCATTAAAGTCAACAAATATGATTATTTAGACATTCTTAAAAGAAATATAAGACAAAGTGCTAAAAAAATGAGAATTTGGCCAATTTTAAACTCTACCAAGACAACGATCCGAAGCATACGTCCCATATTTGTAGGTTATGGGCTCTCTACAATTGTCATATGGTCATTAAAACGCCAGCCCAAAGTTCCGACCTTAATGCTATAGAACATTTATGAGATAATATACAACAACGTTTGCATGAAAGTAATATAACCAGCAAAACATCCTGAAAGAAAAACTAATTGAAGCATGGAGAAAAATTGATTCCAATATATGCAAGCAATTAGTCAATTCAATGCCAAGTAGATTGAAAGAAGTAATAAAAAACAAGGGTCAGCCAACAAAATACTAAAATAGTGCTTTCAAGCAGTAAAAGTATTTTTTGTTAATTAATTTATAAGTGTCCGAATACTTTTTGGGACTGAAAATCTGATATAAAAATACTATAGCGTTAAATATACTTTAATTTTTAAGTTTAAGAAAACTATTTCAGTAGCATATGTATTTTCACACCTTGTAGGATTTAAAGACAAGATTCGTTTTGCAATACATTGTTTTAATATTTTTTATTTGATGAATAAAGTGTTATTCATCTTGGTGTCCGAATACTTTTTTCTGTGACTGTATGGCAACCCTAGTTAGAGGGAAAATGACTCCTTTTTGGGAAGTATACGAGAAAGTTTAGGGTTACAAATACTTTTGTTGTTTATACAGTGTTTGCTTGAAGATGAAATTCAAAGATGCTACTTAACACGTTAGCCGCAACGACTCACGTCTGAGATTCGAACCATCAATCTAATTAGATGACTCTCTGCTATCTTTTAACTACAGTAGAGGAAGGATCATCTGATTAGATATTAGGTATGAATCGCATTTGATCGCCGTATGAATCGTACTTGATTCATATGTGTTAACAAGTAATACAGTCAAGCACAGAATAGGTTTATTTAATAAGTAAGTTACATGAACTAAAACAAACGCTTGTTCATACAGAATCTACTGGAAGTTTCTTCCAGATATTAACCTTCCAGCGGGCGCGCGTATGCAAGAGATACTTGAATTGTGCATCGTATTACATATTTATATCGTTCTTTTATAAATTTAAGTGCAATTTTTATTTATAAAAAATTTGTTTACTATTAAGCTAATATATATATGTAATACGATGCACGATGTCGTAAAATTTGCGCAGACGCGCCCGCTGGAAGGTTAAAAGGATACATTTTGTAAACTGATGTTCAATGATCTGGTGTAGAATCAATTTTGGTTCACGCAGATTTGAATCCGTAGATCACTATCGGTAGACAAATACTCTACAACTGAGTCAATGCGATTCGACAGATTTAACCCTCCAGCAATCGCACGTATGTACGAGGTACTTATATCGTGCATCGTTTTTCATATTTTTATCGTGTTGTTTTACAAAAATAAATGCAACTTTTATTTATGTAATCTATATTTAATAGCTTCGTACTAAGCAAAGATTATATAAATAAAAATTGCACTTAAATTTATAAAATAACGATAAAATTATGTATATGATGCACAATACAAGTATCTCCTGCATACGCGCGACTACCGAGAGGTTAACTTTCGTATTATATATAAATAAGACAATATTATTTCCTTTATGAACGCGACTTCTTTAAGTGTTCTCCCTCTTATTTAAACATGTGCATCTCCATAGTTTTCAAATAAATATCCTAATTATATAAAATTTCCGAATAATATAAAAGTCAATTATTTCAAATATAAATAAAAATTCAACAAAGGATAAGAAACTTATTTCATCTGAGCACGCTAACTTGTATGATGCGTTAGACATTGACTCATTAATATTTCAGTCAAAATTTACTTAAGTCCATGTGACCAATGTTTTGCAGAAATCGTAAAAATAATTTAAAATCAGTTGAAAGCTGGTGATAAAAAGAACGATTTAAAGGAAGCAACATTGAGGGCCAATAAAGCAAATATTTATAACCGTTTGCAAATTTTGTAAGAATATGTTCTGCATTAGTGACTAAAATTTGAATCGAGAAGTATGAATTCCTCGGAGCTGAATTCCCCGGCATCACACTTTTCAGGGTGTGCTTTCTACCCCGATTTCCTAAGCTTGCTCCGTGTTCGTTATCTTCCCTAAAAATATGCATGCATAATTTTCAATCGCCCTGTGTTTGATGATTTCTTGTCACAGTATATACATCATTTATATATTAACTACAATTTCTCTAATATTTCTATTTTTTTTTCCCAAGATGGTCATTTGGAATACTAATGTGGGAATTCTTTACTCTTGGGAGTAACCCATATCCGGGAATAGAAATAGATGAAGAATTTTATAAGAGGTTAAATGCTGGATTTAGAATGGAAAGACCTGACTATTGTCCAGAGGATGTGTAAGTCAATAGAACTATTATTTTAGAGCAGTGATGGCGAACCTACGACACTGACCCAAGGTCTTTTAAATGATACACGCGTTGATTTTATATTTATTGACACTAACTTTTTATACATCACAAAAGAAAGAACAGACAATCGGAAATATTAAAAAATTAAAGTATGAATGTCTGATGTCGAATTTATTAAAAAAATATTACCAAGTAGATGTTGGACTTGGCTAACTGATTTCCTATCGTATCACTGCACCTGTGTATGATTCATGACAGTCGTCTTTATTCCTTGTGCATTCAAATAATCAGTGCAGAGGCGCCACTAGACATGGTGTCACCTGGTGCGGTAATTCATGTCAGTCCCCACTGATATCAATTTTTTGACATTGACTTTTATTTTTTGCTCTTCACTTGTAGAACAAAAAGGAAACGTAAATTTTTTAGAGGATTTTAAAAGTGAGAGCAAAAACAAAAAAAGGTCAACTGTCAAGTTTTCCTATTAACAAATTTTCCATGTTTCTATATTTATTTGTACTCTTTTTAACATAATCTCCCCCCCCCCCTTTACAAGTGACGCACCACTGACTTACTGACCCACGGGCTAGTATTAAAAAAATAATGAACAAATTTCGACAGTGAAAATAATGAAAAGGTTCGACCATCACTGTTTTAGAGAATCTTAATTTATTAACTTTTTGCTTAAGAAAAACGTATCGATAGTGTTGTAACTGAATTCATATATCCCGGGTAATGTTGCATCTTTATAAGCAAAAAATGAGCACATTATTTTTACTCGGCTTAAATTTAAGCAAATGTTTATTTGCAAAGATCAGTTTTAGTTATATTAACGTCCCGTTGTGAAGCAACACGAGGACTATTTTGAGACGGATCTCGAATTTTGAACCGCTGTGAGATGACGAGGACGACACCCGAGTCCAGGTTTCCGCACCACACCAACGGGAGGACGTTTGGTCACTACGTATGATTTGTTGTGCAGGGCTCCATGCACGGCGGATATTCAGTAGAATCGGGTTTCGAACCTGGAACTCTTCGGTCCCGAGATATTACCACTAGGCCATCGCGGCCTTATTTACAAAGAAAAATCCCCTTTGTAATTTACCACAACAAAAGTTTCATGAAAGATAAATTTAAAACTAGGATTAGAGCAAAAGATATAGGGGTAGTACGGGATGGTTTATTTCTGAGTGAGAAGAGAGATAGCTAAACGAAAAAAAAAAAAAATGCACCATTGCATGACGGTTTTCTGTAAATTTAAGAGTAAATCTCTATATTAAACATGAACGTGAGTAAAAAAAAAAAAATAGTTGTGCTTCTTAGGACAAATGTTTGAAAACACCTGAGTAGTTTGATTAGAGATTAAACGGGGGAAAAATTCTGTATGTTATTCGTATGTACGAGAATGGATCCACAAAAAAAGTTTATAAGGGTAATAAAAAATTATTTTTTAACAATAGCACAGAAAATACAAAAGAGAATTAAGAGGCATATTTACCGATCACTTTTCCACATAATCACCAAATCTATTTAGGAATTTATCTGAACGCAGGGCCAACTTGTTTAAACCGACTTGTTAGAAATCACGTCCCAGCCCATTGAGACAGTTCTCCTTCTGTTTTCACATCACTATCTGAGGAGAACCTTGTTCCAGATAAGTGTTCCTTCAATTTCGGAAAAAGCAAATAGTCACTGGGCTATCGTGAAGCCATCCGACGAAAACGCCCTGGCATGTTGAGTGATGGTGTCATCCACTTGCATGACAATACCCATACTGCTCGCAGAACTCAAGAATTGCTGAAGAAGCTCAAGCGGGAAGTCTGGAGCCACCCCCCATACAGCTCAGATTTGGCACCCAATCTGGATTCCACTTATCTGGAACAAGATTATCTTCAAACAGTGATGTGAAAACAGCTGCCGAGAACTGCCTCATTGGGTAGGGACGTGATTTCTACCAAGTCAGGTTAAACAAGTTGGTCCTACGTTCAGATAAATGCCTAAATAGATTTGGTGATATGTGGAAAAAGTGACCGGCAAGTATGCCTCTTAGTTCGCTTTTGTTTTATCCTATCTATTGTTAATAAATAGTTTTTTATTACCTTTGTAAACTTTTTCTGGGATCCATCCTCGTAAAATTTCACTACCTCATAAATTTAGAAAAACAAATACTTTGAAAAAAGAAAAACCGAGATAAATAATTAATAAAACACTCACTTTTATAACTATTGTCTCAAAAATACCTTAAGCTATGAAACGACCATGGAATTTCCTCTTGTAAAAAGAGAATATCGCAATTCAGAAAATATATCTGAATATATATTTTCTGCCTGTAGTACCTACAGCTGCATATTTGAACCACGTTCATTGTTCCTTGAATATGGAATGTATGCTTAGTTCAGTGTCTTTTCTTGAATGCATTATTGATTTTGGAAGTGAAGGGCAATTTACATTTTGGAACCGATTTGAAAAACCCGGTCGATTACTTCCGATGAAAAAACCTCTTAGTAATATTCATTTTATTTCACACTTACGTTGCGATAATGTATTTGTCTCTGAATTACCAATTTTGTCGCTTAGTGTTTCGCTCTAAAACACAACCTTTGAGCATAGCGTAACTGCTTTTCTTGTTTACGTAACTTTATTTCATTTCTAAAAATTTAGGAAAGCCCGAAGCAAATTTCTGTTAGCAGCAGTCTTACAAGATCGGTAGACGCAATGGATCAAATGCCCGCAAATAACATTATTTCGAAGACTATCATATCATCTTAGACTTAGTATAGTTTACGAATAAAAAAATATTATTGGCGCGTATACGCCTATGTTTACGACGGGAATGCAAAAAGTAAAAGTATAAAGCAATGCAAAGTGAAAGAAACTGTCAGATGTATCTGGCAGTGTTCTGAAAGCTTAAACAATGGGAAAGCATGGTATGTTAAAAAATTATGCTCAAATAATGCTAATAAGCGAATAAATAACCCTTAAACTAACTCAATTTTTCATTATACGATTCCTAACCATTCTGAGATGTAATTTTGTGGCTATAGAAAAGGATGCAATAAAACTTATTAATAAAGACAAATATTGGGCCTTAAAATTCTCTCTTGAATTTGCAGAGCGATTCCAACATTGTGAATTCAGTAAGGTATAGAAAATTATGGTAAGATATTTCAACAACGGCAAATCGAAATATCTAGAAACTTGTTTCAATTTCAACACTTGCTTCACGGAAGGTATCCATACCTAGGATGCTAGTCTTAGTTTAGTTATATTAACGTCCCGTTCTCTTAAGCAACACGAGAACTATTTTGGGACGGACCTCGTAATTTAGAGCTGCGGTCAGATGACGAGGACGGCACCTGAGCTGGCACCCCTTTCCAAACTTCCGCATCACACCAACAGGAGGACGTTTGGCCTCCTACGTATGATTTAACGTGCAACAGGCCCACACACACGGCGAATCTTCAGTGGAATTGGGCTTCGAACCTGAAACCCCTGGCCTCGAAGTCGAAACCTTACCACTAGGCCACCATGGCCCCGATGTTAGTCTTAGGGGATGAAGCGTGGATAAAATAATTATGAATTTATTTCACTTTTTAACACAAATATCACATGAGGGGAGAAAAAATACTATGCCCGGACACCACTTACCCCTTGCTACGTCATTGACAGTGGTTTTATTGGTGCACTATCACAACTTTCGTATGGCCAGAAAATACTTGTTCCACGGCTATTGGGTACACTATTCTTTTTTCAAAAACTAAAATTACTTTATTATTTACTAGACATGACGGGAAAAAACGAACGTTTTCATCAAAAGTTAAAGTTTCAAAGCTTACATTAAGAAACAAAATTCTGAATTTATTAGTATATTTTATTCCATTTTTTCAATAACTTTCGTGTATAATTTTAATGCTTACAATGACTGATAAAACCGTGTATGTTTTGATGGCAGTTACCATATCATGAGAGACTGCTGGCTTGCAAATCCTGACGACAGACCAGATTTCAGTCAGATTGCCGATACTTTAGGAGGACTCATGGAAGCAGGAGTGAAACAGGTAAGGGTTATATCGTCATCATATCTTTTTGAACACTGTACAGAAATGGGTTCGGATCAAGGCAAAATAACGCACTAACGAGGACGTATTAAAGAGATTTCATTGTTTTTGTGTGTATATATTATACATATTGTAGAGGGATCTCCATACTTTGGATTTCCTTTTTATTCATTTTAATTCTTCAAGATATTTTTTTAGCAGTGCAAGGTTTAGTTTAGATATGGGTTATACATGTCTTTTTGAGTTTTAGGCAGTACAATATTTTAGATATGTATACTTTTTTGCATATGCTTTCTTGGGTCATGCAATATTAAACTTATGATTAATATATTTTATTATTCAGGTTAAATGCAATTAAGTCATATTTCAGGTACTTTTATTTCATTTTAGTCACTATTATTAAGGCACAGTGGGTTGTCAATATAATGTGGACACTTTAAAATTTGCATATTTTTTCGAATATCTCCCGAAAATCTGTATGGATCTTCTAAGAATATAGAACATGTAAAGATTAGGCTTGAACTCACATTTTACAGTGAACATTCGATCGCCAGAGTATTTAGGGGATCAACCAGAAAGTGATAAAGACAAAAAAAATTTTGACTCATCCCGTTTCAAAGAAAGCTGATAACAAGATGAAACTTTCACCAACGGTTATGTTTGATGTGCATGATATTTACATGTATTTTCGTAAACATAGCATAAATATTCGGGAAGATATAAATATTTCTTTTTAAAAAAATCCCAAATTTTTCTGCATGTTTTTTGCTTATAACTTGCAGAGTTTTAAACCAAATTGTATGAAACTTACAGAATACATGACAATATGAAAGAGAAGCATTGCACTAAAATTTGAAGTAAATACTTTGAATATGAATATTTTTAGTAAATGATTTTTTACTGTGCATGTGTGAAATGTAGTGTAATTATACTTTCATGATTTAAGAGCCAGATATATAGAGAAATTTATATTAAAATTCCAATTCAATACCATTAGTATTCAGAAAGATATCGGCATTGCAACTTGGTGTATTTCGGTACACTCTAAGAGAAGCTAAATGATGAGGGTTCTTGCACAAACTGATACTTGAATCTTTGAACAGTAATATTGAATTTTATGAAAGTTGAATACCTTGAATACTTATGTATAATTATAAGTTAAATACATAATTTAAATTACAGTTCGACAATTACTATTCAAAGATTCAAGTTTAGAAAAAATATCAGTTTGTGCAAGAACCCTCATCATTTAGCTTCTCTTAGAATGTACCGAAATTTACTAAGTTGCAATGCCGATATCTTTCTGAATACTAATGGTATTGAACTGGAATTTTCATATAAATTGCCCTATATGTCTGTCTCTTAAGTCATGAAAGTAAAATTATGCTACATTTCGCACATGCGCAGTAAAAAATCATTTACTAAAAATATTCATATTTCCTTTCATATTCAAAGTATTTACTTCAAATTTTAAGCAATACTTTTCTAACATATTGTCACATATTCTGTAAGTTTCATACAATTTGGTTTAAAACTGTGCAAGTTATACGCAAAAAACATGCGGAAAAATCTGTTTTTTTTTTAAAAGGAACCTTTATATCTTCTTGAACATTTGTGCTATGTTTACGAAAATGCATGTAAATATTATGCACCATTGATGAAAGTTTCATCTCGTTATCAGCTTTCTTTGAAACGGGATGAGTCCAATTTCTTTTTGTCTTCATCACTTTCTGGACGGTCCCCTAAATACTCTCGTGATCGAATCTTCACTGTAAAAATGCGAGTTCAAGTCTAATCTTTATATGTTCGAAATTCTAAGAGAATCCATGCAGATTTTCGAAAAAATATACACATTTTAAAGTGTCCACAACATATTGGCAACCCACTTTGTATCAAAAATATTTTCATTTCTTTTTGCAATTAAGCCTTATTGCAGTATAAGTAAGAACAACAAAACATTAGAAAAAGTATAGTCCATCTCATGAATGTTAAATCCTTGGTGGTACTATTCTGTTAGTTTGGATGTAAAAAAAAAATGTACCTTTTCCAAATTGTCAACATTCGAAAAGCGCTTACAATGAAAATAAGATGCCATCAACATGAGACAGTTCGACGATGCAAGAACAGGACTATGTGGTGGATGTGGTAAAAGTTTGAATCCTTCAAGCTTCACTATTTGTGTTGGGTCATTTGAGTTCTAGCAGTGTCTTGCTGGAGGAGAGCTCTTCCAATTGACCAAAGCAGGGAATTTGCTTTTTAAAGCAGCATACATACTGTTCGCAGCAAGTGCAGAGGAGACAGATTGACTGTCTGGTAGGATATCGAAGTGTGCAATCTACTCCAAAATGTCAACAAACACTGATCATATCTATAGGACAACTTTGAATCTAATATTTTATTGCAGAATCCTTGACCGCATATTTTGAATAATACGTGTACAAATTTTGGTACCCATTTCACAACTAGTAGCAGCTTAAGAATGCTCTAAACCAGTAAACTTATTTTATGATTACCTCATATATTTTTCCGTCTAAGATGTCATTCTGTAATTTACTTCAATTACAATTAACAATCTTGTTTTGTATTTATAATACATTTTGATAAAAAAGGTTGCTCTAGGAATTTAGAGTAGGAACTTTTTATGAATGTCACTGACTTCAATCAAAAGTAACAACAGAATTCACATTGAAGAAAGATAAAATGAAATAGCATGCAGGCCAAATATTACTTTGAATTATAATTTACCTGCATTATTATTTTTCAAATGAAAATTTTTTCAAACAATTTTACAGGCCTTTTGGCCAACTAAATGGTTCGGAAACCCTCTACACATCATAAACAGCTTTCAGTTTCCAATAAGATTATCTAATTCTGATTTTTTTTAAATTATTTTTTGGAAAAAATGTAGTATTCATTATTTTATATATTCTGTTGTTTAAATGTGAAAGTAGATAAAACTTCTTACATGTATTAATAGATAAATGCAGTCACATTAAACTGAATTGTATTTTTTTTATATTTTTTTAGCATTATATTGATTTGAATGCTCCATATCTAGAAATGAATAATAAGATGCTTACACATAATTACTCGAATATGCTGAGCGATGAATGCCAAATTACGCCCACAAGACTTTACATGAACTCGGACACAAGTAATTCCTTCTTATATGACAATTTGCCACCAATTAATCGGCCTGTTTTGGATGCATCAGTTCGAGACGATGTTTTAGAAGATATTCCTATGATTCAACTTGACATTACTGAAGAAAAGCAAAAAGGAAAGGATTTTAAATACCAGGAAAATTGCACACATCCATCAGATTATCTTCAAATGGGAGAAAGTTGCTCAGTAAGATGAATGTTTGAATGACGAATAACTACAATATAAATAATTTTAGTGCAATACGTTTCTGCATATGTTGACAGTAACATCAGGAGCAATTTATAATTATCTATATCAATCAGTAAGTACCAACAATATTTAAGAATGTTAAATATGATAGAAGTAATATATATTTTGTTAATGAAAATAAAAATTTTAAAAAAGCATTAGATTCAAAATTATTTTTACTTTGCCTCAGAAAGCCTTTATTATTACATTACAGTATAAAAATATACGTAGCTCATATCTCACGAAATTGAAGCGATTTTTGTATAACAGAAAACTTTTAAAATTTTAGGATGATACATTTTTTTTAAATATTGAGTTCTTCTAAATTTAAAAATTTTAGAAAATCTAAGATTCAAATTAAGTTTCATATTAATGAACATTTATTCATCAATTTAAATGCATTCCAGTAAAATATTGTTTTTAAAAAATTCATTCTTTAGCTTCAAACTGAATAGTTTACCAACTCGAATCACCAAAAAAGATCGTTCTTGCCTAAAATATTTATCATATGATAAACTAATGAATCACAATCCCTTTTTCAATTAAAAGCAATTTTTTTTTCTCCCAACATAAAGAAATATTACTGAAAAAATAATTTTACAGCATTTTTGCAAACAGACCAAACATCATTCAGCTTCAAACAATTATCTTGCACAATTTATGCAAAAATACCGACTTAATATGGTTACGAAATTCGTCCGGTGGAAACAGTCCAACAAGCAGGTAATGGAGAATAACATTTTATTCTCGAATATTCCGGAAAACACGAAGCACAGGCAACAGGGTAAAAAAGCACTTGCACAGATTAGCAACATAAACTGACAGCAATTCACAGATAAGAACGGCAAAAGCACTTTCAATACCGATTGGTGTCTAACAGCTTACTAGCTCGCATAGCAGATAAAACTCCAAAATGAGATTCCAAAGACATTCGCACTTCAAAGGCGATCCCAGTCGATCAAGATGTTCAAAGACGATCAACACGCTCACTATTTCTCTGTGATCCGAGCACAGTCTTTTTATAATATACCCGAAAGGCCGCGAGATATCGAGGAAATTCCAGCATTTTTGAGGTACCACATTTCATCACTAAAATGGTCAACAAGGTTGGGGTCCAGGCCTGGCTGCTGATAGTCTTATGGCTGGGAAGAGAGTTTTTACATCGGACTAACATTGCTGGGAAGCGACTTTCCATGTTTGTAACAATATGCTCAAAATAAGGTAAACCATACAACTTCTGTATTATGTTGGGCTATATAAATCAAAGAAAATGATGAGGGGTACCCCATCTACATTGTAAATAATGTTAAAATTATTTTTGCAGTTTGATTTTTAAATTACTTTTCTCCTGACATCAAGGAAGGAGTTCACATAGACCATTTCCCTTTGAGAAACCCCATACAAATTAGCTGCAGAAGTAATGTTATTAATGGGTGGAACATGATGTTTGGCCAAAAAGTCACTCAACATCATATAATGAAAAACCATATTTTTGTCTATGAAGCAGCCACACTAATTCAGTGGAGGTTATTTTGGAGGAAGTGCTTTTATCATGATTGAAAATCATGAATTTATGAAAACAATTATGAAAGTAAGAGAATAACTATGAGTGGAATAAACATAAAAATGATAATCTAAATAGTTCTTATTAATGATGTATTTTTTCTGCACATATTATTAGGAACAAATGATATTCCTAAAAAAATTATGCACTTCTAATTTAGATATTTAAATTTTGTTACGAGAAGGAAACAAAGTTTTCAACTCATTGTCAAACTTAAGCTTTTTTAATTTCAGTGTTGTATTAATAAATAAGCTCATCTATGCTATTTTCTACTAATAAGAGTATATGGTTAATTCTCAAAATAAGAATTCTAGCACTCACTATGCAACATATCCACGATCAAAATTATAGGGGAGGAAACAAATTGTATGTAAAAAAAATGACAGCAAGAGAATAATATGATACCAAATACATGAGTAAATGAGGCATAAATATTTTATTTCAATCTATCACATATTAATAAATAAGATGAAGTACCTTAAATGCAAACTAGGTACTTCATATATGCCTCTGTTTAGAAATGCATTTTTCTGAAACTTATTGTAACAATTTTTTAAGGCACAAAAAAGCAATATAGTGTATGTTTAAGATATACTTAGGAACAAATACATCACAATATTAACTACATTTCAAAATGAAAATAATTTTGTATATTGCTCTTGTGTTTAGAAAATACGAGCTACAATAGTCAGGTACCAATTTACTAATTGTAGAAGATAAATTAAAACCTTTGGTTATCTTATAAATGCAATTCTGAATGAAAAACAAATCCATAGCTACTTTAACATAAAGGTAACTGCAAGGAATCAGCACGCTTGAAGAGGCAGCACTGGCTTCTCGGGAAAGTGAAACACTTAACAAAAAATTAAATCCTTGTATGTGAATATGATAAAGAAAAAAATACAGAAGTCAGAGCAAAAACATAATATAAAAAAACAAGCAATTTTCAGAAAAGCATCAAGTGATATACTATTTAAAACAATGAAAAGAAAAACCATACAGTCATTTCACTTAATCCAAACAAGCACTATAGGTGGAGGCAACTTATTGCTAAATCTACTTCAAAACATTAAAAGAGACAAGAAGCAAGTTTCAGAGATATTAAATTATTCGAGTTGAATGAAAGTGCAAATTCCATTAAAAATTCAACACAAAAAGCCCGCCCCCCCCCCAAAAAAAAAAAAAAAAAAATTGCTAACTTTAAACCAGTTTCAGATGCTAGATAAAAATTATAATTTTACCTCAAGCACATTTATTGCAAGTTGGATATTCGATCTTTGAATAAACATATCAAAAGATGAGGATAAATGGAATTTATAATAACAAAAAATTGGTCAATTCTTTAGTCTTTTTAAATCTTGATGCATAAATTTCAAGAGAAGTTTAGTATAAAACTAAGAGTCCAATTTAAATTTCCTATAATGCTTGCCAACTATCACAATTATAATTTTTTTTAGAATAAGCATGTGACATCAAACATCAGTTGAATATTTTCTTGCATAATATTTGATAATATTGTATTCCAATAATAGTTAATATTCAATGCATGGAATTAAAATTAGCAAGAGATGGACTTGACATAAAGATCAACTTTACTCTGAGACAAAATGTAAATAACCTTATACATAAAAACAGCTTTATATTTAATAAAACTAATTAAATTAAATTCAGAAGCCTACAGAACATTTTAATTTTTAAAACTGTATGAAATTTTTAAAGAAAGCAATAGATAAACATTGATCCAAGTTTCAACTAAAAGCTCAATTTCACATTGAATTTAGCAATCTGGAAGAAAATTTTGTGGCACATTACTAAATTCTATTTTCAATTAATGAAAATTTGCCTTTTTTTTTTTACTTTTTACATCAATACAAAATTTGTTTTCATATAAAGTTTTTATTTACACTTTTAATACTGTGTTACATATTTCCTGTCAACGAAATCACGCACTGTTACTTTACGAGTATATCAGTATTTAAAAATGTAACAAATTCACAACAGAAGGTATGAGTATTGCTCATAAGTACATATTACTGAAACAGCTTTTCAAGTGCATGGTTAAAGAAATAAAATCTCCAAAATAAGATTACATATATCATGCATTTCTTTTGCCACATTCAACACTAAATTAAGCAAATTCACATGTTACACAATTAGTCAAACAGCTGGACATTTTAAATCACATTCTATACAAATGAGGACATATACACTCCGTTCCAGAAGTTTATAGAATCTTGTATTTTGCTAATATATTTTGTTGTATATGATGTATTTAAATGCAACTTACTGTATAGATATGTTATGTCTATTATATTGAAAAAACAGTAGTTCTACCCCGTATATTTAATGCCAATTTTTAAATCGTAGAATAAGCAGAAATAACCTGTCCCAAAAGTTTATAGACAAATGCAATTTTATGCAAATATGGTATTAGTAATCATGACGTTGATTCGGAGCCTAATAAATAATACGTTGTAAGAAAAGGAAAGCGGTAGTTTGTTCTATGTTTAAAGGTGCCTAAAGCTTTGCAGCTCTCTAATGAACAAGTGAGTAAAATTCTACATTTGAAATTGCTTGGTAAGACTGTTAAGAAAATCTCGAAACTTTTAAATCATTCTAAAAGTATGATTTATCGTGTATTAACTCGTAAGACGCCATATGAGCCAAAACCTCACTCGGAAAGACCACGTGTAACGGATATTCGCAGTGATAGGTGGATACAAAGAATGGCTTCCAATCAGAAAATGTCAGTTCATGAAATTACTAGGACTTCCCAATTACAAATCTCCAAGAACACTGTTCATAGACGAATTATAGAATCTGGTTATATGATCCACGCAAAAGTGGCTCGCATATTACCACTCTCAAAGCTTCACATTAGCAAGAGGTTACAATGGGCTCCTAATCATAAGTCATATGGTGATAAATGGATGGGCGTCCTTTTCAGTGATGGAAAAAAAATAAATAAATAAAAAAAAAATGGAATCTCAATGGACCTGACGGGAATATAAATTATTGTCATGATTTACGAAAAGAACCCAGGAGCTTTTTCAATAGGCAAAGTGGTGGTGGATCTGTGATGGTGTGGGAGGCTTTCGGTTTCAACGGTCAAATGGGTCTGGACTTTTTAGATGGCCAACAGAATTCTCATAAACACATAGAAACTCTAGAAAATCCTCTTATGCCATTTGCAGATAACATAGGGGGACGAAATTGGAAATAACAGTATGATAATGCTACCATCCATACCTCCAATGCTTATAAAATTATTTGAACTCGGAAAATGTCACTGTTCTTGAGTGGCCACCGATGAGCCCTGATCTAAACCCAATTGAGAATGTGTGGGGCATTATGTCTCGGAAGGTATATGAGAATGGAAAGCAATTTTATTCAGTGAATGCCTTGAAGACAGCCATTGAAAGTGCATGGTACAACATGGAACCAGAGATATTACAAAGCTTAATTATGTTGATGGAAAAACGTGTATACAATGTCATACTGAAAAATGGAAAGACTTTAAACTATTAAGAACATTGCATTGAGTACCTTTTGTTGAAATGTCATATATTCTATAAACTTTTGGGACACCTAATATTTACATTTTGTTATAAAATTAAAATTGTTATTTTTTCTAAATATTTCGTTGAATGCAAGTTGCATATGGTTTGAATAAACATATTTGTAATTGGTGTTTGTATGCCTTTCCGTTCTACTGAAACATATATTTTACTAGATTCTATAAACTTTTGGGACAGAGTGTATGTTATTGGCTTATTAAAACAAGTTTACACAACTGAATTTTTAAAAATTATTAAATGTACAAAAGTTTATTTCTTCAAGATATCTACCAAGGGGAAAATTAATCTGCCACTGCAATAAATACATATCACCAATGCTTTCTTTCACTAAAATGAAACTTATTTTTCACACAAAATAACAATCATAAAAAGTTCTATGGTTTGCAAGCTCCTTTCACTGCATATCTTACATTTAAGGACATAAAACTATAAATGAATCTTTCTACAATGAAGAAAGGAATATTAACACCACATACAAAAAAATACAGCATAGAAACTCAAGTTGGATTTTGAACAAGAAAGGTAACATTTTGTAAGTACATACATCATTAAAAGGCATGACATTAATAATTTAAGAGGATAACAGAATTTTACAAGGAAAAAGAAACTTGTATGAATATAAAGTTCACAAGACAACTTTGAGCAAGTAATTTAAGGTTTAGAGATTTGTATAAAGATGTAACTTATGTCATTAAACAAAGCTGACATTAAAGTATAAAAATCTCGCAATATTCAATTTAATCGACATACAAGAAATAATAATTTACTCAGCAGTTGAAACATGCTTGGAATGAGACTTAAGCATCAATTAAAAAATATGTCTCTAGGAAAACATTATTGGAATTTAAACTAATTTGAGTTTTCAATCACAGACTCAAAAAAGATATGAACTGAAAACCTTAAAAGTTCAGAGGCACATTATTAAAAAATAAGAACTAAAAAGAACAGAATTATATTTCTACTCAATCTTTCCACAAAATGACACAGAAAATTTTTAGTGTCAAGAAGGAATAAGTGACTAGCAAAAGAGAAACATACTAAAAAATCTTAGGTCAATGACTAGAGCAATAAATACCATTAAATATAAGAGTATTTTAACCCATAGGAAGTGATACACACTTTAAAAAAATGACAAGCAATTTCATATGAGCATCAGTCATGACACAATAACATATATAAAATTTAAATCTTGTGTAAAACTATAAGCTTTCACATGTACGCATCTCAATTAACTCCTTAAAATATTTTTTTTTTGTTTTTTACTTAGTATTTACATGTTTTAAATACTCCCGAGTTTTTCTCACTATGTATCAAAATATATTTACCTGTATGTATTACTAATAAAAATATGCTAAGTTTTTACAAATTAGATAAATTAAATTGCATATCCAAACAGATATACACAGTAATACCTCCTAAACTCATTTAATTTTATGTAATTAAATTTTTTTAAAAATGAAGAAATAAATATAATAAAAGTAATTAATATATAATGCTGAAAAATGCAATTTTTAGAGAATAATATCAAAAATCATTAAAAGGTTTCAGCAAAATTGAAAACTAGGTGCTCAATTGTCTAATTATCTATCATTCATATGAAAATTTCTATGGCTATAAATTTTGCAATAATATCTACTAACTTATAACGAATGAGATTTTCACAAGTTGTATTCAGTTCTTTCGCAAGTAATTTATTCAGTATATTGTACAAAAATAAAATGTTTCTTGGACAATTAGTATTTTTGTGGGTGGGTGGCAACAGCAAACATGATGATGAACTTCATAATAAACAGATTGAAAATGCCTGAAATTATGTGAACAGTGTTCAAGTTACAGAAAAGAAAATTAAAATATTTCAAGAAGCAGCTGTCGAAAGATATTCACAAATGACAAACTTTTCAAATTACCGATTTCATAAACCTAATTTTTTTAAAAAAAATTGTAACTAAATCAAGACATCTAAATTTATACTAAAATTACTTTTGATTAAGAATTGTAAAAGTTACAGCACCATGATGCAGAAATTTCCCCAGAATAGCTAATCTAATTCGAATATTTTGATTTATTTCTGTCCAGCCTAAAGGGTGGCAAAATATATTAATGTGACATAGTTCAGTCTTTTTGCATAGTTAAATCTTTTCATAAGTATAATTGAACAATGCAAGTTTTGAAATGAATAGATATGAAAACCAATCTTTGCAGTACCTATGGAAAATATCATCCTCATTATCTCCATTTTAAAGTTTTTTTTTTCTCAATTGCATCTATCACACTGCAATATAAGACTACAATTTTATATAAAAAGGTATTTACTGTGTATAGATTTATAACAGGATATCGCTTTAAAAGACAGAAAATTCTTGTAAAGTGGCCTTTTTATAAATAATTGGAAATTACTATGTTAGAGTCTGAAAAGAAAAGAAATTTGATATCTTGAAAGGAGTGGAAAACATTATCAGAAACCTTTAAGAATCAATATCAAAATTAATACATAGTACAAATTCACTCTGTATGAATCAATTCGAAGATAATGACATAGAAATTTTTTTTTTTATTTCTTCGAAAAGAAATTAAAAAATCAAATGAAAATTCGAAAAACTTAAATTTGTGCATTATAACATAATTATCAGATTTTACTTTCGAAATAGTTTTTTGTAGACATATAAATACATACTCTACTTTTATTGTTCTATCATAATTTTAGAGGCAGGTAAACTAACTGCTGTTTTCAGAACGTTTACAGAACCTATATCCAAAACAGCAATAGTACATAAACCTGTTAAATAAATTTAGCTTTAAAGAAAAACAGAATATTAGTATAAGAAACAACAAAGAAAATTCTGAATAGATAACAATTTGGACAAAATATCTCTAAAATGTAACATTTAAATATTCACAAAGCAATGAAGGAAAAGAATTTTTCTATTATTTTTTTTACATCTCATCAAAATGAAGTAAATTAGAAAAAAAAGGGGGAAGGGGAAAAAATGAAGCTTCTCAAGTTATCTGTTCATAAATGATGTATATTGACAATGGCATAACACAAAAGTTTCTTCTTGCAATTTGTTGATATGAAAGAAATAATGAACATGAGAATGAAAAAAAAAAAATCTAATTGACATGCTTTACATACATTATAACACAATTCACAGTACAATCAAGTAAAAATATTTAAAAAGAATAGAAAACATATTTTTGGAATGAAAATGAAGATTATTCTGATTCACAAATATCAGGATTCCAAGTTTGAAATTTACTTTTAAAAATGAACAAGCATCTAAAATAACTATTTTCTGAATCCATTAAATTAATGAAGTGTGGAAAAATTAAAGCGTTCTAAACATTCCCGCACATTCACAAATAT
Source organism: Araneus ventricosus (assembly GCA_013235015.1). NCBI lineage: Eukaryota > Metazoa > Arthropoda > Arachnida > Araneae > Araneidae > Araneus > Araneus ventricosus. The sequence goes on from BGPR01000097.1 coordinate 183,138, forward strand.
TCGAACTAAAAAAAAATTTATACAATAGGAAAAGCATTTTTTAAATAGAACCAATGAATGAAAAAAAAAAATGACAACTTTGCAACTAAGAATACTAACAAATAATGCAATGCATCCTAACATATGCGTCTTTTTTTAATTTACTATATCAACACATAACAAAATATAATTGCTCTGCACAACCAAAGAAAATTAAATTCTGCCAATTTATTATACACTGATCACAAAAAAGTGAGACAAGGAAGCAAACAGTATTTTTAATTACAATGAAGATAAAGGGGCGAACAAAAAGTTGAAACAATCTGTAACACTTCTTTTAATTGACAGACTTTTTACATTGGACGAGGTAGAAAGCCATTTTTTTCAGGCTGTATCCAATGTATTATCATGAGATCAACCATTTTGTGCAATAAGGTCTTAACATTTTCCCATTCTCTGAAAAGAAAAGGAAAAGAAATTAATAAAAGCATTAAAAACAATTAAATTTTTTTTCAAAAACTTTCGTTTTAACAATTCAAAGGAAAACTTTAAGAATACACATATTGCACTCACATTTCAAATTTACTCAGAGTTGCCTTAAATGATATTCTTTTCATACAAATAAACATTATCTTTCAATTCACAAATAACTTCCGACTTACTGTGGGATATTTCTTTCATTAACCAAAAACATAAAAATACATACAAATGACCAAATAGAAGTAGATTCAAAAAGAATTATCATGAAAGAACCCAATTACACAAGTTATGTAGGGAGACATCACAAGATAAGCTATCCCATGCGTATGTTTAATGCAAAAAAATAAAGAAGATTTAAAACACACTCTACTGATTATAGTGAATTCTTGCATGATATTTGCCCAAGCATATTCCAACCTTAGAACAGATAACAATTCCCCAATATATCAATGAAAAGTAATATCATATTTGCTTTATGAACATTTGTTTAATTCCAATCAGTTGATTTTGGAGATTTGTAAATTGTGTAATTTGTCCACTAGGTGGCAAAAGATCCTGGTACTGAGGGTGATTACAAAACTGGCATAAAATAAAAATTTATAAAATTATTATTTTTTATTTCGGCAAAAAAATATATTACTTTCCATATCCTAATATATATTTCCTTGTTTTTTCAATTTTCATTTCATATAAAAAAAAATCAGACTTTTGCATTAAGGATGATCGGAATAGTTTTTTTTATTGAGTGAAAGGTAAAATACTTTTTGAATACCTAAGTTTGTGATTTCTATTTGCTTTTTTAGATAGTGAAGAGCAACAACAAATTAAGCGACACAAAATATTAGTAGATTCACAATTTTATGCTTTTTTGCATGAGAAAATGATTAGATATTACATATGACAATAAAAGGAAAAAGACAGAGAAAATAAAAGAGATTGCCTAATCACATATTTAACTAGCAGGAGTGGTCTCTCCTCAACTTTCTCATATACTCCCTAACACATGTAGAGAAAAAATAAACTAAAAGGCAGTAAAACATATAAAGCCTCCCTAACGCAGGTGGAGAAAAAATAAGCGAAACGGCATACCACATTGCTTCACATGCAGCAAGGCGAAAGTAAAAATCAAGAAGCTGGTGCAATTCGCAATAAGGCTGCACAAGGTAAAGAAAAACGAATTTGCAATTTGAATGCCTCTTTTTTTTAACCAATTGAAACAAAAATTGGTCACAAATCTACAATTAAGGTTAGAAGGCCACATACCAAATTTCATTTATCTAAGTCATTGTGTTAACAAGTACCCGATTATACAGACCAACAGACAGTCAACCCTTCGATGACCAAATTTTATCCATCTAGCTATTTAAATTTGTTAGTTATCGTGTTCGCATGAACACAGACAGACAGGCAAACTTCCTGTAGACGGATTTTGTCCAAAATTTGATAGAAATTACGTGTAAAGTTACACAAATTATGTGTAAAGATCACATATCAAATTTCATCTCTCTACCTATAATGGTTTTTGAGTTATCGTGTTCACAGACAGACATAGTTCCAAAATTGTGTTTTTTGGACTCAGGGAGGTCTAAAACATTAAGATTTGTCAAAATCTTGAGTTGGAATTTTTTGATGATTACAATACTTTCTCTTTGTATACTTCATATATGAGAAAGTAAAAATACTGATATCAGTTTGACGTTCAGAGACTTTCTAGTTAGACTAAAGAAAAGAATGTATTCTTGAAAGAGAAAGATGACTATTGTTCATTGTAAAACCACAATCTAAATTTCCTAGGGACCAACAGAGCAAAATATACATAGCATCATTTATTGATAGAATTCAATACGAGTCATGTTAAAAATCGATTTGTCTGCACTTTTACTTACTCTTCAGGTACTTTAGCAATCATTTCAGTATAATATTTCACTTTTGGTTCAGTTCCGCTTGTTCGAATGGTAGCTTCACAACCATTTTCAAAGTAAAAAGTAATCATATGTGTGCTCGAGCTACAAGGCAAAATCTGTAACAACACATCAATTCATTATAAAAAATAATTTTCCATAAATAAAAATAATTATAAACCAAAACTGTAACAATTATTGGCACACTATTCTAATTAACCGATATCAAACTTCATAAATCTGATATTTTATTAATTAGAACATACCATTTTCCACACAAGATATCATAGCTTATATCATGGAACAAGTTTTATTATTGAAAACAAAATGAATATCTAATTTTGGTGTGTGTGTGGGGGGGGGTAGAATACCTAATATTTACTATCATTAAATACTGCATTCCTGATGTATTGTATATGATAACTACAAATGAATTTTAACAGTAAATAAAAGTAAAAAAAATAATAAATATATGTAAGGGAAAAAAAGACCAGTTTTTCACTTACACTTGCAAGTTTGTTGCTTTTCTTTTTGTAACACAGAGTATTAAACCAATTTGTTATAACAAATAAATAACACTGGCTTTGATTACTTAAATATTGATCCAGAGATACATTCATTAAATTACAAAAAGTTGCAGCGAAGAACTTTTTTAGATATAAAAATTTTAATTTCTCTACGGTCCATGCACATAAATAAACTTAGCAAATACAATGCTTCCCATAAATTACTAAAGTGATGTTTAAAATTTCAGTAAGTGTCCTGAACAGTCCCAGGGATATGAAAAAAAAAATAAATAACATACTGATACATCAGCAAGAGTGAATTCATGATCCACATTTCAAGGATCACACACCGATTAAAAAGACTACTATTGGTTATGAAAAGACGTAATAATGCTGCTAGCATGTCCACTTTGTAGCAATATTACCTTTACAAAGAGTTTACTAAGCCTTTTCAAACAATTTTCCATTCATACCAATATAGAAATGTATTTGTCTGACAACAGTTCTGAGCACTTATTATTTTTGGTTATTGTTAGAGAAACGATTGCATGCAACAAAGATTAGAGGCATGTATTACTACTTTGTATGAATTGTATTCATGTGAAAAATATTTACATTTCAATTTATGATTAAGCCCTGAACACGTTTTGATTGGATATCCCTCTGGGATTTATTTCCGCTATCTTTTTGATATAAAGCAGAAATTTTACATATTACCTACTTAGTGTATAGGGAATATTTTATTCAATAGTATTTTTTGCCTATGAGAAATAATAAAAATTTCAATTTTGCATTTCATTAAAAAAAGAGGGGCAACCCTCTACACAGAAATTTACAAAGAATTTTTCACCTTTTATTAAGCAATTTTACAATTAAACATAAATGTCTAGAATCAGTATTTTAGGAATAAAAACCGAGGTTAATATTTCTCCACACTTTTCTTACAAGGGCCAAAACAGACAATCAAACAACCAACTATTAATAAGCAATATAAAAAATACTTAATAAAACTTTTCTAAATATTTTTATATAAAATTAAACATTTGAGTATCAAGGGGTATTTGAAAAGTTTTGTCAAAATGCCTCAATGGGCACAATAACAATTGTTTTTATTATCATTGAGAAATGCTAGGCATTGCAATCATTTGCTTCGTCTTTTATAATGTTTGTTTTTAACTTCAGCAGAATCCAAATGCATCCATTATAAATGACAATATTGTCAAGCTCGCTTTTGTGATGAAAATAAAAATAAAAGAAATAAAGCAGATCAATATTCAAGCATCAAGTGAAATACGTTTTTTTCTTTACATGAAATCGGAACAGTGAGACAGTGGTGCATGGGACTGAAATGGTTTTACAAAAATTCAAATATTGCAGTTAATAGACACAATGTCAATCAAGAAAGAAGTTAAAAGAAATATTTTAATAATTATTTCAAAGTACAAAAATTTTTGAAGCTTACAGCTTTTTGATCAGCCTGAAGACTATCAAAACCTGTTGTAAGATCTCGAACACCTATAACTGGAAATGGAGAGTCGCCATCAAGAAATTTTGGATACTGCAAAGAAAATGAAATAATAGCAGCAAAGCATTATAAATATAGTAAAATACACACAAAACTAAAAATGAACAGATAAATGCAAATAATACCTCATTTTTAACACCGTTGAAATTTCTTAGCCTGTTAAACATCGACGTAATTGCATCAGGATCATGGCAAATGAAATACGAGTTGCAGCTAACATGATATCCATATCTATAAAAACAATTTTAACCTTAACCATAATGAAAAAACTAAGACATTTTTGAATTAAATGTATAGAGCTGACTAAACTAAATCTTTCAATAAGTACAAAAAGGCAAAAGTATTATACAATAATTTGCAAATGTAATTTCATTTCCTCCAAAAATATGAATATATATACACATACACACACAAAAAAAATCAAAACTGTTTTTCTTAAAAAAGCACATATAAATTCAAAATGGAATAATAGAGTAATAGAAAAATCAAACGCATACTTTTTAATTCACAGATTACAAGTTCACTTTGCAGACTAAAAAATCCACATACGGAAAAATATACAATTATTTATCCATACACTATAGTACTGGCATACATTATATATAAATAAGTGTATAATCATCAATTAATTGCAAATGAAGTAAAACAAAAGACAAATATACTGTTTAAGGTTCAGTTTACTGAATTCAAAAATATTCTTGACTTGAAAGAATGGATATTTCTAGAACATCATTCTGTAAGGAGTGTTTCTTCCTTCCTTTATTTTAAAAGAAATCCAGCTCATTTTTTATAAATAAAACATAACTTTTTTTCCCATCATCCAAATAACTCTATTCAATCCCTGTTATTTTTTACTGAACATAAAAGCTTGTGCGTGTGTAAAATTAACAAATTAACAGAATAAAAAAAACAAACAAAAAACATAGCATTCCATTTTTAAAAGAGAAAAACTGTCAATAGGAAAAAAAAAAAAACCTACTCGAAAAGTTAGAAAATAAATTGGTAGAAAAACTTTTAAAGGACAACACTTCTCATTTCATCTTTAATAAAATATGTTAAAATTCTTTTTTAAATGATTATCCCTTAAATAGGTATTATATATAAAAAAAACTAAAATGAGAAATGTTGTTTAGATTTATGAAAATGTATGCAAGCTTTCTAATAAGGTTTAATTTAATATTCAGAAGTCTTATAATACTTTGAATTGCATGATTATGGTTTTAGGAAACAAATGATTAATGTATTGAAATGTCAGCAGAATGAGAAAGAAAATTGTGAAGCAAATATTTTAAAACGCATGCAATCAAGACTAATATTTAGACCATCAAATATTCAAAACTTCTGAATAAAATTGTATCAAATATTATCTCAAAAATTATACTTTCATCACATGTAATGCAACAAATCACATACTAATGCATAATAGAAACACAAAACAATTAAAATGTTCTTCATTTGCTTAAAGAAAATAAGCTTTAGAATGTAGGCAAAAGAAGAAAACACACACTAATGACCGAATTCAATATAAAATTGCTTACTTCAGATATGATTCTCGCAAGAAATCAAACAATAATTTGTTTTCTGAATAAGCACATGCTGCCATCTGAGTCATTTGCATTGCTGCACGAATTCCATCTTTATCCAATACTTCTGATCCACACATGTATCCTAATGTCAAAATACACTACATTATATAATTGTTAAAACATTAAATCTTTATAAGGTGGAACAAACAGGATTAACGTCAACAGCAAAACTAATAAAAAGAAATCCTACTTATGAATTTTGGAGGAGTTAATTTTGCTTCAATTCAATAATCAAAAAACAAGTTTGTTTGTTTAGTTATGTTAACGTTCTGTTTTGAAGCAACACAAGGGAATTTGGGATGGACCTTGTAATTTTGGACCGCAGTCAGATGACAACATAGCTGGCACCCTCCTCCAAACTTCTACACCACACCAGAGGGAGGATATTTGACCTATGATGTCAGATTTAATGTGCACCTGCACACATAATACAGCAGATCTTCAGTGGAATAGGGTTTCGAGCCTGGAACAAAGTCATGATCTTGCCATTATGTCATCCATAAACAAGAATCCAGAGCTTGAAAATCAGGGTTCAATGAAAAAATGTTCTTAAATTGTAGAAATTTAACTCGTGAACTAAAAGTTTAAGATAAACAAAATAAAACAAATATATACAAAGTCTACAATTTTGGCAAAACAGCTATAATTGATAGAAAGCCAGGGGGGATTCTAAAATAAAGCCTTTCAAGTTTTTAAAATCTTCTTTTAAAGCACTTACCTATAGCTTCTTCAAAAGCGAACACAAATGTCATTCCTTGATTCATGCAATCAAAAGCTTTATTTGCCATCCATTTGAAACCAGTTAATGTCTCCTAAAAAGTTTAAATTGTTACAATTCATTTTCTGTCAAAAGCTCACATATACACAATTTAATTTTATATTTTATAAAGGTGTTTCACAAAGGACTCCCCAATTTTGAAATAAAATAACTTTTAAAATTGATTGAAAGAATGAAACAAGTGGTGTGTTTAATGAGAAGCTGTAAATAGCCAATACAGAAGTTTCAAAATAATTGCATATGCTGCTGATGGTGCTGGATGCTTTAGTCACAGTATGGGTTCTGAGAAATAGACTATAAATAATGGTAAGGCTGTCCTCAGCTAGCAATCTCATCAAAAGCAATTTCAAATGGGTATCTTGCACAGCACAGAGACGGCACAAACGGAGAATGAAATTGGCAATCACCCTTTATAGTGTGTCTATGGAAGTGGATGCAGATGCTTGACAGATAAACTTTTTAAGCTCATCCAGTATTGCAGGATTCTTGCAGAAAACAGTGTCCTTCAATGTGCCCACAGGAAATAGTTGCAGGTGGTAAGATCAGGTGAGTAAAGGAAGGCCAATCCATGCCCATTCCAGCAAACATGGAAATATTCAAAGCAATATTACTGAAGAAAGGAAAAAACTGCTGGGGTCTTGCTGATGTGGTAACATCTGCATGAAATGTCTTGTTGATCATCAAACGCTTATAGTGTGATGAAAAATTGTTCCAAAACCCTAAAATACTGTTCAGTAATAATCATTTCCAGGACCGAGTAATGACCAGATTTGAACATCGCAAGATAATGTCTAAGATAAATCGATATTATGTATAAAAATCATGATGAAATGGATTTATGCATTAATAATATAATTATACAAATTTATATTTAAATATTTCATTCATAATTATATGAATTATGCTATTAATATTTTAAATTTGAATTCTTATTTCAACACATATTCCTTTAACACACTAAAAAACATTATGGCCACGATTTTCATATAATGGGATTTCGTATACAATGCTTGAACCAATTGAATTGCAAACCAATAAAAATGATGCATTTACGCACGAGGGAAAAAAAATAAATATTCCCTGCGAGATTTCCAATAACATGAATTTCTAAAACACATGACATATTAATCGCATTAGACAGGAGTCTACTCCTCATTATAATGTCAGAAAGAGTATAGCAGTAAAGAGTATAGAGTACAGCAAAATGAGGAAAGATTGAAAAACTGCCACTAGAAATCATTTTTATCATAAATTCAGAATAATGTAATGTAATGAAAAAAAAAATGAAATTCAAATAAGACACATCTCTAAAGGCTATACAGCTCAGAAGAAAAAAATTGATGCAATCCTGCTGCATACTGTCTCACGCTTCTTTGTAATCGGGTTCAAATTCAATGCTCAGGGATGAGATTCGCAAAAAAGCAAAAAGACTGAAATCATACGTGAGCACAAAAATGTGTACCATAATTTATACGCGAAAGATGTTTTAAGAAGTAAAACATCAGAGCATGCAACATGATGAAAATATTACACTATAATAATTAATAACTTAATTATTTATAATTCAGTATGTATAAATAAGAAAAAGAATATTAAATTATTATAAAATCATTCACATTAAAAGTTAACAAACAAGTTTAACACATCATCAAGGGCATCAGAAAATACAAAATTAGACATTAAAACATATTTACCACCTATGCATCACTGAGATGCAACATACACCCAACAGAAGTCCGAGAAGAATTATATTTAATAGCCTTTTGATAAAAGTTAGCTAAAGAATAAATAAAAATAAAAACAAATAATTTCTTTTGCTTCATGTAATTGTGTAAAGTGCTCTTTACGCACTTAGTGCTTTTGTGTAAAGTAAGCTCTTCATAAATTATAATAGTGTATCATATACTGAATTCTGTTTTATTTCTTTTATTTTTATACTTTTTTGCAAAAGTAACAGCAAAATGATTTTGCACCTTATAAACTGAGAGGGGTTGAAAAATTGTACAGTTACAATGACAGATTCATTTAGCATTATTGTTATTTGAAACCCTATGAAACATTTCCTTAATTGTTAAAGAAATGGTTTTCTTTTGTTTTTTTATTTGTGTGGCTTTTGTTGGTAACAGATCTCCATTAACATGCTTCACCCCTTGTTTTGGAGGGCTCCTATCTTTAACAGATTTTTCTTCAATAAAGGATGTGTTTGCATCCTCTGCAAGTTTATTTTCAGTAGAGGCTCAAGTTTTTGCACAGTCTTCATTAGTATCTCTTTGTTTAATTACTGGTATAGTTGTCGGGACAACATTATCTCTAGAATGCCTACGTAAATCATCGGTTTTATTTTTTATTTTGAGAAGATTTTTTTTTTGTCTTATTCTCTACTTTTTTGCTGCATTTGTACACAGCTTTTTAGCTACCTCTTTTGACAGAACACCGCCCTATGCCTTGTAGCCACGACAGCTATTTTACAGTTTATTGGGCACAAGACGGAATACCGCTTTGGACAGGAGTTTTCTCTTTTTTTTTTATGTAGTTTATTTATTTGTTTTTGTTCCATTTTTTTATTTTTTATTATTTCTTCATCTTGGTACGCCCCACAAGTTGACCTAAGTTTTCAACTAATTTTTTTCAACATGTTCATGCAAAAAAAAATCTTTTTCTTTTGCAAAATATGCCACAGAGGTTTTGTTTTCTGCAAAAAGGTGGTACTTAATACTTTGAATGGCACAGAATATGTTGGAATGTTCATCCTTGTAGAGCTTGCCGATATATGTTGATTCGTCAACAGAAGATGAATCAGCTAGTTTCCTAGCCGGTGGAGTTAAGCTGCATGGTCGAGCATATTTTCCCATAATTTTCTTTCAAAAACGGGGGATAGAAAGGTTTCTTTTCCTAGCGTAAAAGCGAAATTCTCGGAAGAAAAAGTCAATTTTTGTGGCGGTGGAAAAAGGGGGGAACAGAATTTTGAGAGAAAAAAAAGCGAAATTTCTCCAAAATAACAAAAAAGCGGAAGAATCTCATCCCTGAATGCTCTAGTTCACCACAGAACTCATGCAAATTTGGATGGCGATCGATATGTTCTGTAATTAGTGTCTTTCTTTTAACTATTTGTATTGTTAACAACTTACAGGATTGTATATATATTTGTGTGTATGTGTATTATCTGTATCTGCTTCTGTTCTGACGGACTGTCTATCTGGCTGCTCTGCGTAGTAAGATGTCTCGAGTTGAGATTGATGATTGACTTTACTCATAATAAAAGGTTTTTTGAGCATTTTTGGTCTGCCTTGTGCTCTGCCCTGCTCAAACGCTATAGCTTCTGCTTTTCATAATTTTATGCCCGACTTCTTCGGCATGAAATATATCAAAAATGCTGCTCAAAATTGAAAACATAACAAATAAAAAAGAAAATAAAAATCTTAAAAACTAAGAAGAGCAACGCATGTTCAGCAAATATACAATTTGAAATATTTATCTAGGAGTTGTTACACTATGTCGCCAAACCAAATCAAGAGACATTACTCGCTCAGAAACTGAAATGTACACACTTATTGGCATAAATAATTGAATTCCTTTGTTAACAACTGACGTATAAACTGATGAACCTTGGTACCTGTTCGCATTGGGAGACATTGCTTGCTCAGAAATTGAAATGCTGATTGACAATTATTGAAATGCTTATCACCAAAAATTGAAAAGATTAACTGCGATTCAACAAATGAAAGCTGATCGAATTCTTGGTTCATCCAATGACGGGTAAACCAGTACTGGTAGACTAAAAATGAAAGGAGCTGCAATATGAAAGACTGACCAATTGATCAGGGCAGCCAGAGGGTAATCCCCTGACAACTAATTGCCTAGCTGGGTGGTTTGTCCTCCTCTGTCTGTTACTGCCTGTCCGCAAAGCGATAGGGTTGTATTAATGGGAGTAGAATTCATGGAAAGGGTGGTTGTAAATTTTCTGTTCACATGTATTGTCAGAGTATGCAAGAGAGAGATTTCATGGTTAATGATAGTTCTAAGATTTTTTTTTTTTTTTTGCATTGCAATGCTATTTTTAGGAATATTGATTTTTTTCAAATAATATTTTAAAATTTATTCATTTGAAATATCGATTTTTAATGTTAAACCGAAAATCAGCACAGCTCTAATAATTTCTCACAAGAAAAAAGGACTAGCTATATTTTTGCTGGATACTGTAGACAAAGAAGTAACATTTGAGCAATGTAATAATCATACACTTGAAACAAATGTGGATTTTCAAATGCCAGTTTTGTCTGTTTACAAAACTATCTAGGTGAACATGGATTTCATGTGTAAATATATGAAACCAACATCAAATTCATGACCATCTACCATGGCCAGGATATTGTTTGCAAACTGTTCTTTTTATTATTGTACAGCTGAAACTGTTACGGCTTGCTGACATAGCATCTTAAATGGAAACATGTAAGGTGTTCCTTGGGTTTCTGTACATGCTGGATGCCATTAATCTGAATTCTGCTGCAATTCTTTGAATGGATTTCCTTAGATTACACCGAATATCTGCAGCATCTGGTGCAACATTTTCAAGTGTAAGTGCAGATTGCTTGAAATCAATATGTCCCACTAACTCATCAGCCAATGCTGTCTATACATTAAAATTTGAAGAAAATCTGGCAAATTGTTTTTGCATCAGGACCATATTCATATTTAAATCGAGATTGAAATCTGCATTTTGTTGCTGAAGTAATACTCGAGTACCAGAAAAACACGTTGATCCACAGAATACATGACTTCATCCCACTTATTTACAGTATACTGTTTCTTTTCATGTTTCAGCAGTGGAATCATCCAAAAACGGATAATTCTAGGTGTAGACGAGAATGAAGTGGTAGATGTACGCCATAGGCCAGCTATCCATGGTAGGATTAAAAGCAACTGGAGCTCAACTTTTTGCTGTGCTCTGTGCACTCTTTATAGGGATCCGTACTGGGATTATATCATATAGCTTCTTTTGTCAGCAACATTTGTAACTAATTTTGAAACTTCTGCATCAAACTTTATCAATAAACACACCACTTCTTTCATCTTTCTATTGGCTACCATTTCTAAGCTATTTCATTTAAAAATTAAGAAGTCCTTTACAAAATCCTTTCTTCGATCTATTAAGTATTTGTAATAATGCAGACTTATTGTAGCATAAACGACATTCAAAAATGAAAGCAAAACTAAAAAGGAATCTCACATAAAATGTAAATCCTTCCACTTCCGATATGCTTCTAAGAATTTTGGAAGATACAGCACTTGACACCATACAACAATTAGCTAAAAAAGAAAAGGCTATAAGAACCAATTTCAAATCAAATACACAGTCAGAATATTCAAATCATATGCAAACACAAGTAAAATTCTGCAATATCATTTTTAATAAAAATATAAATAAACAGACATTCTGATTATTATCATACACACTTAAAAAATTGTTACTTAAAATACAATTCAGTTTTGGTAGAAATAAATAGATAAGTAATTAGCTTATCTAAAGCTGATAAATTAAACTAATAACCTTGCTTCATATTTTCTTCATCTAATGAAGAATGCACTTTCATTACTAGAAAAACTCCGCAACTTTTATAACTTCATATATCTCTACTAATAATAAAGGAGAATGTGTGTGTGTTTGTGTATTGGTCCTCTACAGGGAAGACCACTAGCTTTAGAGCTATGAGATTTCGCACAAGCACATTTTAAAGGGTGGGAATGTGTGCCTCAGAGCCCTTTTTTAAATCTTTTTAATTTATTAAAAATTAGGTGAAATTTCGGAGTTTTTCTTTAATAACTTCCGAAAATATTACAGCATAAAAATTATTTTCACACTATCTGAAAGTGCAAAAAATTACCTTTCCAATAATATTAATTAAATTTCCGTACAATGTTTTCTCGAATTTTAATAAATTGAAAAAAATATTTTTTGGCATAATTTAAAACAATACTTTTCATTGTTGCAATGTAACTCAAACCGTTTTCATTGTTTAAACAAATATTTAATTGCATATTTCTCTTTCATTGTTGTAATCTGAGATAGGATCCTAATACATTTTGTCTTCATATTTTATTTCATCAAGATTTTTGTGAAATCTGTAAACCAAGCTCTCGGAGATATTGCTTATATAAAGAAACATAAGCTGAAAGGTTATGTTAGCTATGTTTTTACAACATGTTTTAATCCAGCTAACATGCCGCTGGCCATAAAATGTGTTGCATCATTTTAATGTTGAAATCAAATGCATATTTTACAAGAATAAGAAAGCGAAGATAGTGCTGACAACGTGAAATTAGGGGTTACTGGAAATGGTCAGTTATTTGACTCCATTAGGGACATTTATATAGACAATGAACAGAACAGGTACAAGGCCACTAATAGAACATGGGTTAAATATCTACCACAATCTGAAGTTTAAAATTACGTTGTTAAGAGAACCATGAATATAAAATGATACAAGATTTAAATGAAATCATATTCCCGGCGAACAAGCTGGTCGCCGAAAGCGGCTAGTATATATATATAAAAGAGTAATTTTTTTAAAATTATGTATGAATCTTCATTTTTTTTTTTGTTCTTTATGCATACCCAGACCATTTGGTTTAGAGAGAACAATTTTTAATAAGAGGAAAAACAGGCACAAAACATTAAATTCAAAATAAACACAAAAATAACTAATACACATCAGATTCTTAAAGTAAATTTCCAAGAATAGGCTCTCACCAGGATTTTTCTTTGCATCAACATCAAGAATTTTCCACAACCAAGATCCCAACAAAGCTCCAACTTCATTTCCTGTGTAAACATGCCATTTTCCACTATGCAAGAGAAGAAAAAAAAGTGAAAGTGAACAATTCAACCACAATAAATACGATTCGAAAAACTTCAAAAAGTTTTAAGATATACTTAGAAAGTTTCTCAGCTACAGCTAGACGATCTGCATCAGGATCATTAGCTAAAATTAAACGGCTCCCAGCTGCATCAGCAGTGGCAATCGAGAGATCCTAAAAGTTAAATAATTTCATCAGAATTAAAAAAAGTTTTATAACTACCAGCTAATCTGGAGATAAATATAATAGAAAGAATAATTTTAATTTTACAAAAAAAACCAAAATGCTGGATCAGAAACTAGCTTCACAATTCTTGTCAGCTAAAAACACATGCATTGACCTTTGATATGCAATATATTATGTGTTGCACATGAATTTCAACATACAAATCATTGAAAGCAATTTGTTTTTCAGCAATTGAGTTGTCATCGAAATGAATGGGACACCTCTGTAATTCTGGTATATATTATCACATCTTCACAAAACTAATGCTGATGTTAATGGCTCAAGAGGACAGGTTTATTCAGATAAAAAAAAAAAAAACCTGATTAACTGAGTTAATTAACAGCTGTCTCAAAATTTTCCCATTACACCTATCAATTTTTTTTCGCTGAATCGACTCCCTGTCATGAAATTAGCCTCCCCAAAAATTTTTATACAGTTGTGATGATAATTTCAAGAGTTATAGGGTTTTGAAAAATGGCGCTTCCCATGTTAAATTAATTTTAGGAACTTTTAACGATATTTCGGAAAGTATTATATATTTCTCAAAACTTTTTTCACTCGCTAAAAGAACACCAATTTTTTACATTAAGTCATGAAAAAAATTCATTAATGAAAAAAAATCTTTTAATATTGCTGTGAAAATAAATGAATTGCAACATAGTGAAGACCGTGTTTCATGAAGATTAGACAGATAAACACTAATAAATATAATATACGGTCCCTCAAGAAGTGGGCGTTGCTGGTCAACAGTGGGAATTTGCAGTTTTTTGCAAATATTTCGGAAACTATTATATATATGTACTTGATTTTTTGGATACCAGCATTATAACGTCTCAGCTTTGCTCTCATGTAAAAATTTCACTATGTTACAATTCACTTTTTTTTTCACAGTCATATTAAAATTTAAAAAAAAATATTTAATTTTTTTTATTAAAGATTTTTTTCATGACATAATGTAAAAAATTAGTGTTCTTTTAGTGCATGAATAAAGTTTTGAGAAATATATAATACTTTCCGAGATATCATCAAAAGTTCCTAAAATTCATTTAACATGGAAAAAACTATTTTCAAAACCCTATAACTCTCAAAATTATCATCACAACGGTATAAAATTTATGCGGAGGCTAATTTCATGACAGGGAGTCAATTCAGTGAAAAAAATTGATAGGTGTAATGGGAAAATTCCAAGATAGATGATAATTAACTATGTTAATTAACTCAGTTAATCAGTTTTTTTATCTGAATAAACCTGTCCTCTTGAGCCATTAACATTGGCACTAGTTTTGTGAAGATGCAATAATAAGGTAAGTGCTCCAGTAGTGGGCCACGTACCAGTAGTGGGCCACTTGAGTTTTTAGGTTGAAAAACTAGAAATTCCAACATTCCAATGAAATAAGAGATCTGCCTCTGGTAGGCTGAAACCCTTATCAACTAAATACCAAAGGCACAGCCTTTATTTCCTAGTTAGTTAGGAGCTAGAAAATTTGTTGCTGAAGTTGGTCTCAGAGATAAGCATTTTTAGCTTATTCTTAGTGATTTCCTTAAGAGGTAACTCTTCATTCAACTATTTTTTAACATACATTCTATTTGTTTTTAAAATGAATTGTTATTGATATTATTTGATTATATGATGAATGTATTATAAACTATCTTTAAATAAAATAATATTGATAATTTATGGATAGTGAAGGGTGGCCCACTTTTGGATCAATGTTTTACTAAATGCTCCAGTAGTGGGCCTAGGGAGGCCAGTACTGGAGCACATGCTTTCTCTCAAATAGACTGGTTTTGTGATGTTTAATAAGAAGGTTATATCTTGTAAAGTCTTTTTATTTAATTAGATTTGCTTTATTTTTATCAGAACCAGTAGTGGGCCACATGGCCTACGTCTAATACACTAATGGCCCACTACTGGTACACTAATGGAACATTCTGACCAATTACTTAAATAATAAATATTTTATAGTACTGTTGAGGAAAAGACTGATATTCAAGAATTAGTTGGGTTCTGTAACGAGGCAGACAATAATAACTATCACATTGCTGGACCACTGAAAAATATTCCATCACCATTTAAAAGGGCTCTTTTCTGGCTGCAGAGGCAAGATGATAAAAGAAAAATAAATGATTTATTCAACATAAAATATCAAGATTTAATATCCATAATGCCCCAAACAGAACTTAAAATGAAAGATCGATAATTAGCATATACCTTTAATAAAAAATTGGCCGTTGGAGAAAAAATGTAAATCTCATGTGACTAGAATCTATAAATAAAAGATTTCACCTATATCAAGTCATTTTTATTGCATTTTTTATAGTGTATAATGTTAATGTATTGTTATTATTACTATATATAATGATTTTATTCTTTTTTCTTTGGCACAATCGACAAATCTGGGTGGCCCACTTTTGGTATGCCCACTACTGGTACATCAAAAGTTTGCTATG
>BGPR01000097.1:203058-222977 GCA_013235015.1 Araneus ventricosus
TATATATATATATATATATATATATATATATATATATATATATATATGTGTGTGTGTGTGTGTGTGTATAATGATTTAGGATATTTTCCTAACTTTAAAAGAAAGCCTTTTCAACGCCAACTAATTTTTAATTAAAAACGAATTTAACTTACACTCATTATTTCTACTTAAGCTCTGGTGTAAAAATAACTGCCACTGTAACTGGAAGAAGTCCGGATTCAACCAGCTCTGGAGAGCGGGACTTTTCCTTTTTTGAAACTAGTATAAAAAGTCGCTGTGATGTTGTAACATTCCTTTTTTCACAATGGAAATCCTTTCAATTAATACACTGCCTTTGCGTGTAAGTTTCATTCATGGCCATGGAGTGGAATTTATTTTTTAAGATGTTGTTATAACCATCAATTTCATATACTCTTTAAAATGGATAAATAAAAATTGAAATAAAGCATTGATTGGATCAATAACTGCTTTCTTATTCAAGATGTTTGCTCTACACTTCACGTAATGAAATATCATTATATATATATTATTATTATTAAGATATGTCAAAAAGAATAGTTTGTTATATTACTTCTCTTTTCATCTCAAAATACAGTATATAATGAAAGATATTAACTTGAATGCATAATACAGGGCATTTTTTTGTTAAAAGTGTTGACTCTTATCTTTCCGACCTATTGTCCAACATTTTCAATTATCTGATAACGGCAATCCCCATTTATATAGGATAAGTGAGACTCTACTGCATTTACTTTATTAATTTTTTATCAGTTAAATTAAAATTTGTTTCAAGTGAAACAATTGATCAGAATATTGTACACCCCTTAAATAAAGTATCAACTATGTTTATCAACTTGTTATGTCTCCTTATATACTAATAATATATGAAGAACACAAGATTTTAAATCACAAAACCTCAAATTTAAAATACTTAAAAAAGCTTGAAAAAAACTTACATTCTATCCAGACAACAGTATATTTTCAGACTATCATAATACATTTGTTCAATATCGGTTAAAGGATCATATGCACGAGGAGATACTGCAACTAAAGAAGTATCTAAAGCATTTGTCCATGGCTTTAAATTTTTTAAGATGGACTCCTGAATATTCTTATCATGTGGAGATAAAATCTAAAGAAAACAGTCATCCAATTAATATTACAAATGTTAGAACAAATGACTGGAATACAATATAAAGTAAAATTAATTTCACCAAACAATAATAGAACAATAAAATTTAAAAATAAATTATGAGCAGCATTTAAAAATAAATTATAGCATGTATACTTAATTTGCACTTAAGGATCAGAGTAAACAAAACAAAATAAAAAACCCACTTTACCTGAGCACCATTTGACCAATAAACCTAAAAAATAAGCATATAAAAATTAATTAGAGATAAAAAAAATGAAACTAAAAAACACGGTTTTAATTTTAGCACATTGTACAGTCTGACCTCGAAAATTCAGACTTTTAAAATCCGGAAACCGGACGATTTTTTTCAACTCATGACGAGAAAAAGATTAGCTAAATAAATTTAAAACTAGAACGCTTAAGGCAAGATGCAGAAATTCCAGTCATTCTATTAATTTTAAACTATTTTTTTTTGTCTTTGTATCATTTTTTAATGTTTCATTATATTTTTATTGTTTTAAACGTCTTTTTATATGGAGTTGTTGGAATTAACAACAACGTGTAGATCAGCATACGTCTCGATTGGTTGTGCATGCGCAAACGTCAGAGGCGTTACCACCAAGGTAACCATTTGCTGTTGCCTTGCGACTCTCGGGTCTGTTCTGAAGACATCTGCACATGCACGCTTAATTGTGACGTAGCTTACCTACAAGGTGACATTTCTATTGGTTTAAGTATGATATATAAAATCTGGACCTTCAAGACCTCTGAGCAGACCAGATTTTCGAGGTTGTACTGTACATATAAATGAAAGAGTAAAGTATTGAAAACTTTCAATCATAATGTTTCTAAATAAATGCCAAAATAATGATTTCCGAATAAAAATCATATTAACCCTTTGGGAACATTTGACGAGCGAGACTCGTCATCTGCTTACTTGGGCGAAGTTACAGTGGACGAGTCTGACTTGTCATCTGAATTTAAGAAGAATTATTGGTGCAAGTGGTCCTGCCAAATTATAATATCTGTGGGCGTCCTACAAGTAGCGATGCGCCACATAGTTTGCAAGCGAAAAATTGGGCACATTTTCTGGAGAATATTCTGGCAACAGAATTAAAGAAACATCCTACAAAACGGTGTCACGCATGTTATAAACATAAAATAAGAAAAGAAACCACTTGGTAATGCAAACAATGCCAGGTACCTTTGCATTTACCGACATGTTATGAAAAATACCACACAGTACAAAATTATTAGACTTTAAGTTGGTTCTTGTTCTATATAAATATTTATATTTTGTTTCATTTATATAATTATTTATGCTGTTTCAAAAATTATAAATATTGGCGATATAATTATATTTATATCACCAATATAAGTATATTCCAAATAAAATATATTACTTTTACATATTAATCCATATAGCGACAAATTAAATCCATCAAATGGGCATAAAAATCTTCAAATAATTCAGTACTCAAAGGGTTAATGATTATAAATCTTCAATTCTTTTATGAAAACAGCTTGAATATATAATTTGTACAAAATTTAAAAATGAAAATTATTTTGATTTCTTACTTTCATAAAGATATTTTATGCCCATAACATTATGCATATTTATTGCTTCATAAACTAATCCCAAATAGAAGATTTGTAACAACAAATAAATTACTACTCTACCGCATTTTGAGCATTATAACAATTAATAAGATCTCTCTAATTTCCCTCCACAGGTAACTATATACAGTAAAACTGAAAATGTTATAGATGCTAACTTGTATGGGCTACTCATGAATATTCGCCATATAACATTTGAAGACGAAATGATCTAGGAGTTAGAGCATGCAGTCTGAGTAAAAACAACATACTGTTACAAATAAAAGAAATTTAAATTAAAAGAAAACAAATTAAAAGAAAACAATGATAAAATGAAAAATAATGAAAACAATAGACGTTTTTGCGTGCAAACGCAGCAGCAAAAAGTAATTGCTTCAACAGAAATTTTTTAAAAAAATACAACCAGAACTATAGAGAAACCAAAATTTACCAATACTTAGAACAATTTGTTAAGAAATTATTCAAAATGAAAAGGAACTAAAATGGCTCACTCATCAGAAACCACACGCCATTTTCTGTTACAAAGCTATAAAGTCGTTTCCCCGAGATGCTAATCTTGGCGACAAAAGAAATTTTCTAGACGGACCTCGAACTTTTAATCTATTTCTACTGGCTTCATGAACTTTCTGGAGATTACATCACTTCCTACGTAATGAAGTCACTTCCTGTCGAAAAAGTATAAAAGCAAGCTCTCAAGCCAAGAAGAGTCAGTTGGATTTTGATCAGCAAGGCAAGCTGGTGTGCTGATAAGAAACCTTTGAGAGCTGTGTTGAGATTTATTGGTAATCTCTGTTGTGATTTTTTATGAGTGCAGTTTTAATACTTGTGCTACGTTTCTTTTCTTAGAATATTTGTAAAATAAAGAGCTTTATTTTTTTATCCTGCTTATTGGACTGCATTAACGTACACCCACAAGACAATTTCATTACAATACTTTTGTTCCAGTCTAGAAATGGAACACAATTTTCTGATGCAGTACACGAAAACATTACAAAATACAAATATAAAAAAATTAATTTCAATATTTTGTTGAAACCTTTCAAGACTTAAGCAGCATGGATAAATGTTAATAAATTAAAGAGAGAAATGTTACAATATCTGCATCAAGAAAGTGGACTCACTTTGTAACCATTATCATCCTTTGGGTTATGAGAAGCAGTCACCATTACCCCAACCAGGCAATTCAGTTTTTTAACAGCAAAGGGAACAAATGGAGTGGGTGTTATAGAAGAAAAAATGTATACTTTGAAGCCTTTTAAAAGGAAGGATACAGCAGACAACTGAGCAAACCTAAAATTGTGTAAATAGAAGATTAAAAAAAGTGTGATAGAGAGAAGGCTCTATAGTAATAGTTCATTTTCAAAGACTGTTATATTAAAAACAGCATTATAAAGAAACTGGTGGTAAATTAATTCACTTTAGATTACAGCTAGCTAGCTACAATTATCTGCTAACATAAAGAATTCCAAAAGATGGAAACAAGTATTTTCAAACATTAAATAAATTCATAAACGTGAATAGGGCATGAAAACGCAAATTAGTATTATTTATAAAATAAATTTTTGCAGACACTATAAAAGTCTGGGCAATTATTATTAATAATAATATATGGCTTAAAAAAACAAAAATTTATATTTGACAAATTTCTTTCAATAGACTATTCACTTTTAGAAAAGCTTCACTTAATTTTAAAGAATTACTCAAATATTTACAGTTAGTGTACTGACAAAAGTAAGAAACACTCTGAAAATATACCTTTGACTATTATATCGATTATCAAAACTTATAACAACACCTCTGTCTTTTTCATTCTCATCTACTATTTCTTCAAGATAGGCAGCAAGACCTTGTGATGTTTGTATTATAACCAAATCGTTCATTGCAGCATACCCTGGTCCCATTTGACCCCGCAGTCCTACAACAAATTAACATATATCACAAAACAGCAATGCTAAACTATAAACTACTGTATATGAAAAAAAAAAAAAAAATCAAAATATTTTTACAATTGCTTTTTTATTAAGTTGCTACAAAATTTATAACTATGGAAAATTAATTGATGCACTCAAAACTAACCATACCTTTAAGTAGCAGGAGTTTACCTAAATATTAAAATAAATAAAAAATTCAAATTTAATGCATTAAAGTTGCAGGAAGGGGAAGAATATGCCTTAATTTTTTCATCCATTTTGGACTTCAAATCAATAATTTTGAACCTATTAATGCAAGTTAGAAACAATTATTAAAAATTAAATTAATTGCATTTTCATTTAACTTTTCAGCGGGCATGCTAAAATATTTTATATGAGTAGGCATGCGTCATACTTTTTACGACACAATTTTCTTTTTTACTATGGCAATTGTAAATTATTTAATAAGAGTAATAAAAGACACGTCAGAAAATCAGATCTATTCATCAAGAGTGAAAATTAATTTTAATATTATTTGCAAAATCTAAAAATTATACTGAAATACTGAAATCAGAGAAAGTAATGAGGTACAATACGATTTTTTTTGTAAAAAGGTATTTTCCAATCACTGTCCTGGCATTCTAAACATTGAACTTTTGTTAGAGAGTGATGCTTACATGTATATGTTGTTGTACCTACTGCATTTCATGGATTTTGATTATCGTTTTCTTTCTTTCAAACACAAGCTACAAGTTCTTCTTCTCAATGCTGGTTGCTATTCACTTGCTTTTTCAGGTTGTGATGTATAATTTAGACTTACAGACATAGTAATCTCATATGGTGATGATCAGCTTTTTGGGCTCGAGTAGCAAGGTGTTTTTTCATAAGAATGAATGTTAAGTTTTTCAAGAAAATTCTTTGGCTTGCTGGATTATTAGCAGGCTTATTACATATTAATTATTTTTGACAATGTAAAATGAAACATTAAATTGCCGTAATGTGTACAGGATATATAATTACCAAAATGAAACATTAAGATGTGAAAGAAATTATCAAATTAAACGAGCGAGCATGCAGCATAAACTTTACAACAGAAGCAAAAAAAAAAAAAAAACAGTACAAGATCATCTTGAAACTCAGACAAA
The DNA here is from genome assembly GCA_013235015.1 of Araneus ventricosus. Lineage (NCBI taxonomy): Eukaryota > Metazoa > Arthropoda > Arachnida > Araneae > Araneidae > Araneus > Araneus ventricosus. The sequence continues at coordinate 208,866 of BGPR01000097.1, forward strand.
CTCATTTTATCCTGAAGAGAGTGGTCGCATGAAGGAATAGCAATGACCTTCAGACAGTTTTGACTCTGAATCTGAGAACAGGATATGAAAAATCCTGTTTGTCGTAAAATTTTGTTAAAACCTATTTCTTTAAGAAATTAAAAAAAAAAAAAATTTTTTTTAGTTACAAACGCAAGATAGCCAAATTTGAGCCATATGTGTACAATTCAATAAGCATTTTTCAACAAAATTTATAAAAGCTTGGAGGACAACACAATTTCTAGATATCTTTCTGTACTATTACAAAAAAGTATGTAAAAATAAGAAAGGATCATTCCATTGTGACTAACGTAACTTTTTAAAGATTTTAACAAGCTATAATATGACAAAATACTCTTAAATAATCTATGATGAAACCTTTTATCCTTATATTTTATGTAACACTAGTCAGTATAACATATCCATGCAGAAATTTTAAAAGATAATGATTTAACCAAATTAAATTAAATTTTTAACTTTGTGATTAACATAACAATTTAATAACTATATTGTTACATTAGTCACAAATTTAAAAATTTAATTTAATTTGGTTAAATCATTATCTTTTAAAATAATTTCTGCATGGATATGTTATACTGACTAGTGTTACATAAAATATAAGGATAAAAGGTTTCATCAGAGATTATTTAAGATTATTTTGTCATATTATAGCTTGTTAAAATCTTTCAAAAGTTACGTTAGTCACAATGGAATGACCCGAAAGCAAAATCCAAAGCATAAAAATGTGCAATAGATAAAAAAAAGAAAATAATTCAAAAAGTTCAAATCTTCAAAATAACAGTGCTACTTTTTAAAAATTTGTGACTCAAAATCAAAGATTTAAATCGTTAATGCATTAAAAAGGTAGGGTTGAAGTCTACAGAAATTTCAAGTCTCATGAAAGAAAAACAAAATCTCATAATGAATATTTTGGTGAATAAACATTACCTATAGTTGTTAATTTAAGCATTCAGTAAATAAAATTAACATGGCTGAAAATGATTACATGAAAATAATTTTTTGTAACTATCTTTCTGTAATTGGTATATTGCAATTTAAATAAGAAAAATAAAATACCATCAGCAAATGTACAAAACAAAAGTTCTATATAGGATATTATAAATATAATTATAATCAAAATAAAGTATGTTTTTGATTTAATAATCATTTATTCTGACCTAATAATTATTTATGGGTGAAAAACAAATAGCTTTCTAAAATAAATAAAATTTTTGTTTGCAAGTAAAGGCTTAGAATGATGCTACCAACTGCAGCCTTTGTTCGAGTACAATGGGATTAAAGCCTGCCATTTTTTCAACTGTTTTAGATACACTGTAATACAATTACTTAGAAATAAATGGATTCATGATAGTTTCTTTGATTCTGTTTACAAAAATTAAATAAATACTTTTGTTTCTGTTATGCCTCATATTATGTTCATTATTAAAATAGCATTTTCTTTTTCTTACTATCTGTATGTTCAATATGTTATGATTCAGAAAGAAAAAAAAAAGAAACAAGTGGAAAAAAATAAAACTGCAGCTGATAGTTTACCGAGTCAAGGTCCGGATCTAACAAGTTAATGCTTGATGAAATTCTCAATTTAGTCAGCATTCTAAAGGAGCTCATAATGAAGTCTGAACTAGGCGAGCACTCCCATAAAATCAAAATGATTATGAAAATCAAAGACTGAATAAAACCTCCAAACAGCTTGACAGGCAAAAAATTAGACATTTTAATATCATTTTTAAAAAATACTTTCTTGATTGGTAAATACTGGTGTTTTGATAATTGGATAAGGTTTGACAAACAGTAGAAAAGTCAGATAAAAAAATAGAAGAATATAATCTCAATTTCTATATTTGTAGAATATAATTCTAATATTTATGAGAATTAAATGTTAGCTAATTTCATGGGAAAGAACTGATTTCAAGAAGAGAAAGACAAGTCATAATGGTGACAGGATGAAAAAAAAAAAGAAAATACAGTAGGTATTACCCGTCTTTTACACTTTTTCAAGGGACTAGAGAAATAGTCGCGAAAATCATGACAAAACATGAATTATGGGAAACTACAAACGTGGGTAAAAATGCTCTGGAAATCTGAGGGTATCAACAAAAAGAGCCGTAACCCATTAATCGCTGGTGTAGAGGCAAAGATCAAAATTAAATGCTTATAAAAAATTAACTACCTAATAAATTTTATATTAATAGCAGCTTTTGAGTACTCTGGCATCATCCGAAGGATACATATACCACTTTGATATTTATTCCAATAAATCGACGGGAACAAAATCATTAGAATACGAAGACTTCGGTCTTGGTGGAGAAGCGGTATTAAATTTGTTGAATCTTCTGATAATCACACTATTTACTTTGAGATTTTTTTTAACCTCTTTTCATCTTCTCTTATAGAGGTTTCTGTTCTACAGGTACAATCCAAGAAAAAGGCATAAAAATCTGTACACTGGAATAGTCAAAATGTGTTTGAAAGAAAGAGAGGGGTTATTATGATGTTCAGTACAAAGAGGAAAAAAAGATAATTGTTCAATGGAATGACAATTCTGTAGTGATTCTTGGCTCAATGTTTGGAAAAATTAATTCATTGAACAATGTTACCCGTTATTCGAAAATGCAAAAGAAAAAAGTTCTTGAGTATCAACCTCATCTTCTTGACCAGAACAATGACAAAATGGGAGGAGTCGATTTATGCAACAATTTAGTAGCCAATTACAGAATAGCTATTAGTGGGAAAAAAATGGTAGTGGCCAATATTTACAAATTACATTGATGTAACTTTGGTAAATGCATGGAAAATATCAAGATTGTCTACAAGTGAAAGTCAAGTCTCTCTTGAATTTTTTATGTGAGGTTGCATTACTTCTTCTGCATATTCCCTTTGAAAATGGAAAGTTGGCCAAATGTAAATCAGCAACTGGAGTACCTAGTAAATTTAGCATTCAAATGTCACTGCATGCAGAAGGTGCACATTTCATCATAAAGTCCGAAAAAAACAGAGGACTACACTACAAATAATGCCATACATAGACTGTTTATAGATGCAAAGTTTGCAGTGTAGCTTTACATCATGATTGTAGTGAAGCTTTTCATGTGTGAAACCATTTTTACAAATAAGTAGCAATTTGTAAAAGAAAAATATGCTACAATTTGAAAATAAATTAATTACCTGTAAAGTGATTTGTAGCTTTCTGAAATGTAACAAAACTTAGAAAAAAGTTTTCCCCAACATTCAACTCTAAGAAAATTCCTCACAATTTGAATTCAACTCATTTAAAATCCGTACCCTTATTCCGCTGATGTTGCTTGAACACAACAGTTGATTTTTCAAAAGGCAAGACAAGTTTTCTCATTTTTACTCTAAATTATTGTTATATATGTTCAAATTAATAACTGATACTTTTTGCATAGAAAAAATACATCCCTTACAGTTTTAGCAGTTAATGGGTTAGCAATGAGAACATAAATGTGAGGCAAGACTTTAATTAACAGTAGATTATTTGGTTAATCAATTGATCAACTCCATTAACTAGTCCCTTTTAAATAATTTCTAACGTGTCATTTCTTAAAGAAAATTTACGAGGAGTACATGAAAATTATTCTTAACAATAATAGGCATAACATATACCTGCAGTGCCAAAAGTTAGGCGCTTCATCAGGATCTTTTGGAGAACATCATACTTCTCTAATGTTACTAAACTTCTAATGTCATTGCTTGTACTTAAGCTCTAAAATAAAAAAATTTATTAGAAAATTGATTTAGTTTGCTAGATCAAACAAGATTTTTGAAATAATTACAAAAGTTTTTATGCTTTCTTTCCCAAACTTTTAAATTTCACAATTCATAATACAAGTTCTCTTCTAAATCTCAATGTTCATTTAATAAAGGAATTAAACATTTTTTTTTTTACAATTTTTGTCCATTTAGAAAAATAGGAAAAAAAAAATATATTCAATTCTATAACTTTCGAATATATTTTTGAGAGATATATAATTTTAATTTTCAACAAGCCTCATTGGAAAGGACTTTTTAAAAATTAAAAAAAGTAGCAATCATGAAATGAATGCCAATTTGATGAAAAAAAACCCTTCTGATGAGAGAAGTGCACTTATGATCCGACACTCTGGATTTCATCATCAAAGAACAACGAGCTTAAATTCAAATTAACTTCAATAAAAATAAGCATACAAAACCAGTAGAAGTGAAATTTAGACAATAATATTCCAGTTTTGACACAATTATTGCTGCCTGACTGGGTTCAGTATTATGAAAATCCATTCTAATATCTCTTGGAAATTAAATTTCTGAAATATTTTTGTACATTCTGAAATAATTAATAGATATATTTCTTTAAAAGCTTTTCAAAAAAAAAAAACTCTCATATCACACATGTATACATAAAAACAGAAACTAACAAATTAACAGCAAATTTAAGAGTCAGAATTAAGGTTACAATAAATTTTTGTGATATATCTAATGACAAGAAAATTTTTCCATTCAATGTAAAAACAGCAAAATATTATTCATTCAGAAATAGTTGTTTTTTACTTTTATTGAAAGGAATTTTGAAAATTAAAGAGAAAAATCTAATAATGAAGTTCTGTGTAACAAATTAAGAATTCAATGATGCAAGAAATTTAAATCGGCAATCGTACCAAGTTATTACATAATCAGAAAAAAGAGTTGTTCAGAAAACTGAAAACATGCTTAGAAAATAGCATACACCATTCAATAACCTTCTTCGATAACTTGACAAGTAATGTAACACATGAATGATTTAATATCACAAGATAATTCGGATATAAAAAATATTAGATATATCTTACATCAGCGTATTCCAAATACTCCTGGATCTTGTTATTTAATTCGGCACGAACTTCTTTATTTGCCGCCGACATAGTCAGATAACAAAAATAAGCAGATGAGCAGGTAACGGAGCTCAAATCACACTTCTATCATTTAACTTTTGTATACATTGAACACATATGCGTCACAGTTGCAGTTATTCTTTCTTGGCTAATCAAAAAGTTCAAAATAGCAGCCTTCATTTGATTTACAAGTTATTCAACAGTTGAGATTAGATTAGTAGTACATTCGGAACTTGAGATCTTAAGTTTTTCAAAGTTCTGTTAACACGACAACTGCTTGGCTTTATTTCACTCTCAAAGAGGCAATATTCATTTACACGAAGTTTCGGAGTGTAAAATAAATACTCCTGAAGAGATATCTTCTTTTCTATTAATGAGATACTCCTGATGATATATTTTCTTGTATTCAAATAATGAGACAGAATTCACAACGAACAACTTTACCAAAAAAAAAACCCTATTCAACAACTTTTAAAACTAATTGGTATGTAATTTATTTATTTTACTGCATAGTGTGGCAACTTATTAACACATACCATGGCCGCATCTCCCCAATTTTCGTTTTGAATTGGCCGTCGAAGATGTTTCAAATTTTGATGAAGCCAATCAGGAGTGCATTTTCTGTCCCATAAAACACTTATCCTTGTCCATCCAACCGGTTCGTTTACTGTAATGGCATCAGGCACGGGGGTATCCCAGATAGCATAGAAGGTTGCCATTTCACTTTCCACAGGCTGTCCACGAAAGCATTTCCGCTCAAACCGTTTCGGAAACCATTACCGCAAGGTTTACGTAGGAAAGCTTTTACCCAGATAGCAATTTTAGTTTGCAGAAAACTTGCACTGCTTGCAGCAAGATCGACACGACAAGAGTGCAAGTGTGAAACAAGTTTGCAGCAAGTTAACGCAAGCTTCGAAGTCACCACGTGACGAACTTGCAGCAAGTTTGTCATGACAAACTAATTGCAAACATAGAAAAAACAGAACGAACATAACCTCGGATTAGAACTCGCGATCTAGCGCTTAGGAAGCAGGCGCTCTAACCATTCGGCCAGAAAAACTCTGCGAGGAGAAGATAGATTTCGCTAATGCATCGTTCGATTCGATTTGTATACGATTTATTTTAAACTGTTTTCTTAATTTCGTTAATTTTTTGAGTTGAGAATATCATTTGAAGTCAAAGAGAGAGCGATTTTCGCTAATAACTACGTTTTGCTGGTAGAATAAATTATGAAATTAGAGTTCAAAAGTAATTACTTTAAAATAGGACGCCACCTTGTGTTTGGCGCAGCTTAGTCAAATATGGCTCTTGCGCCAATAAACCCCAACATCCATCCATTAAAATAGGACAAAATGTATAAGTTATTATTTTTCAACAAATATTGACTGTTTTTTCGGTTTAATTTTGTTTATAAACGTTAAAATTTCAACATTAAGAAAAAGGCGATATAGTTTTCTTTAAAGTGCGAGTGTTATATTTAGTAAAAAGATGGAAAATGTTTCAAAAATTTTTTTTATAAAAAAGTTTTTTTTACAAATTATTATTCATTTATTGAATTAATAAAAAGAAGGACGGTCTAGGAGATGCTATTAAAAATCGGATGTTTTTTAAAACAGAGACAAAGATAATTATCTCTTTGTGCTATCTTTGCATCAAGCTTGTTTTGCAAACTTGCATCAAATTTGCATCGCAAGGAGGTGACGCTAGTTGTCACGGCGAACTTGCTACAAGTTCGCTTCAAGCTTGACGCGTCAAATTTGCGATCACAATGTAATATCAAGTCAAAATCAAATTTGCTGCAAACTTACGTGCTATCTGGGTATGAACTACATCACCGACAAGGTTTGAACGACAAGTCCGCGAAAGCATTTCCGCGCAAACAGTTTCGGAAACCATTCCCGCAAAATTGACGTAGATAAGCTTTTTATGAACCACCTGTCCTATCATGGGTAGTCCCATGCAGTATAGTAGTTATCGCGTTTGACTTACAACTCAAGGAAGGCGAGTTCGATCCCCGGCTTGGAGGAGTTTGTAGGAGTACGGCTTTGAAAAGGGGCTGAAAAATGGGGGTTCCTCTCTGTAAGGATACGGCTTCGGAGGGGGTTCTTTTTTTGCGTCGAAGGAGGGCTCTTAACAATCTTTTGAAAAGGCATGAAACAAGCTTGTAATAAAAGCTTGGGGAAATCTTACTAAAAACCTTACAGAAAACCTTGTTTCATGTTGACTAGCGAACATTTCCGCTATCTTGCCGAAAGGTTCAACCCTTGTCATGGAAACCTTTGTGACAACCCTTTACCCTTGCTGACGACAAGGTTTCCAAAACCTTTTAGACAAGCTTTCCTTGCTATCTGGGATGGGGCGGCGTTCTGTCCCATAAAACCGAAACCACGATTTTCTAAACTGAAACTGAAGTTTTGAATTTCTTGGCTTGGGGATTGCCAGGGCCGGCCTTTAGCCGATTGGACCAATTGCTCCCAACTCTTAAGAGGCCCCGCGCCAGAATGCTCTTTACTCAGTTCAGTGGCGTAACTAGGTAGGGCTCGATGCATGGGCGCCATTACAAGAGGTAGTAAAATTGAGTTTAAGAGAGTTTTTTTTCTTAGTTTCAGACATACGACCCAGGTAGCACAACACTTTGCCCGATATTGTATAATATTGTTCGATATTATATAATATTGTATAATATTGTTCGATATTATATTATATGATATTGTATAATATTATACAATATAGTGAATATTGTTCAATATTGTACAAAATCTTTGTGCTTACTGGGGAGAAGTCTGCAAAGGGAAAGTTTTATGATCGTCAAAAAATTCGACCTCAAGATCCCAGATAGCATGTACACTTGCAACAAGTATGATATTTCTTGATATTAGCTTGTCATGACAAGCTTGATGCGGCGTCTTTGCAGCAAACTTCCTGCAAGGCAACAAAGCATAATCGACCAACGCACTTGCAAAACAAGTTTGCTGTGAAGTTGTTATGACAAACTTCACACCACAATTGCAAAACAAATTTTCTGTAAAGTTGCACGGCACACTTACACACCACGACCTGGATACAGGTTGTATATATCTGGTTTTGATCTTTGTCTCTGTTTTAAAAACATTCGATTTTTAATAGTATCTCCTAGACCGTCCTTCTTTTTATTAATTCAATAAATCAATGATAATTTGTAAAAAACTAACTAGATCTTTTCACAAAAAAAAATTGAAAATTTCTCCATCTTTTTACTAAATATAGAACTCGCACTTTAAAGTAAACTATATATCCCCTTTTTCTTAATGTTGAAATTTTAACGTTCATAAACAAAATTAAACCTAAAAAACAGTCAATATTTTGATGAATATCCACGTTTCAGACCTGTTTGTGAATGCAGTAACTCAAAAACGCGACAAGTTAGACAAATTAAATTTGGTTTGTGGTCATGCTAGTAAAATTGCATATCTATATAAGCTTTGGTTCCAATCGGAAGAAAAGGAAGATACCGAAAATATATACTCGGTTTCTTTCGCTGTACTACGATGCACAAAACGCGCCATATTTGTCAGTATACAAGAAAGTTAAAGAATCACTGGAGCTGTTTTTTTTAACTCTAAGTCTTTAGAGACCAAAATTGTTTCTTGTTGGGGCCCCGCACCTTCTAAGGCCTGCCCTGGAGATTGCGTATGGCGCCATTGCACTGATTGTTGCTTGGTTGCAGACAAGCGATGATAAAACAAAGTATCGTCCCTAGCTACAATGCGATCGGAAAACGCATCACGTTTTTGTGCGTAATTAGTGAAGAAACTCACCAGTTTCGTTTTGTTAACTTCTTTCAATATTTTCGGAACTCAACGCGCGCACAATTTCCTGCACCTTAAAACTATAGCCACAACTTCATAAAGAATTTTTTAGACACTTCAGTATTGTTTTATGCAGTTCTATTATTATAAGGTGCTGCTTTGCTCGAACATTAGCACAATATATTGTACGGTATCGCCACGATGTTGTTCGATATTCTGAATGCCTCACAATATCGTGAAGCTATCGTAGAAATATTGTAGATCATCTTGTGCTAATAGTGTTAGCTCTTTGAAGAAATCCGTTTGCTCATCAAACTGTTCATTGACCACAACAGTTACCGGCAGTGGGGGTATAAGGAGACGTTCTGAAGTCCATCATGAGATCATTAAACCTCTGACAGCTTATCCTGCGATTTCCACGGGTAGGAAGCAAGTCTATTTTCTGCTGGATCCTGCGATTTTCTCAAGCAAGTGTGTTTACTTAGTTCTATTATAGCGTTGAAACATATTACACTAATAAAGCTTTGCATATAACCCCTTTGAGGACGACCAGAGGCGGCCCAAAGGTAACTTTACCAACCGGACAAAGCAACAATATGGAGCCACCCCCAAAAAACACACAAACACAACAAACGAATTAAAAAAATTCTATTATGGCTGTATTCTAAAAACCAAAAAAAAAAAACTTTTACTTAGAAATGCCCATGTTTTTCTGCAAATAATAACGTAATAATATCATGGTGATAATTTTTAAACTTCAGATATATTTAAGATTATATAGTGGTCTTATAATATAAGACGTATAATATAAGGTAATCGTAGAGGTTTCCAACTCATATTAAAGTTGGAAACCATCTACGATTACCGTCAACCTAGGCCAAATGAAAGTCTATGAACATGGCTAAAATTAAGGTGATCAACCGTCCTCCTTTGTAAGTTCTGTCCTTCCTCGAAAAGTGAACACACGGGCGTGCCAGCTGCTTGGTAACGTTGAGCACGTGGCAGTCCTCAAAGGATTAACGGTCAACCACTCTTCTATTCGTTATGAACATCGATCCTACACCTCCAGAGAATCCATAACACCATTCCATTACATTTTATCGATGCATGATGTTGCAGTAAACGGAAACAATTTCTTTGTAAATATCTACTTGGCGCCCCACTTTTTCTTTAAGAGAAAGAATGACGGAGCGTATTTCACAATTTGAGAATTCTGAGTTAGCAGGAGTGGCGTGAGAGTCCGCCCAACGGGGGGAAGGGTCTCATAGACTTGGGGCACGACCTGCTGTACAAGGGGAGGGGTATAATGATGACTGTCTCAATTCTTCGTCAGATTTTATTTATCTATTACTTGAATAGCCCGTTGTGTGAATGGGGTACAAAAATTCTCCCCGAAGGGGGCCATCAGTGCAGTCATTGTAAACGCATTATGATAGAGCTAAAGAGATCACAGAAACGACAAACAGCAGAGAAAGGAAAGCGAACAGATCTGGGTCAAATCCAGGTTTAATAAAGGTCTTTAAACATTGCGTTTCCGCCTATACACATTGTATCTTTGCCTTTGGAACATGCATCGTAATATAACATGGGTGATGACATCTGTAGTATTGTCTGCTACAAGAAATGTTCTTTTTTCCTTTTTCGCTTCCTTGGTGCAAGATTGTCGAGTGCCTATGTGCAGGAGGACAGTTAAAAGGTCACTTTCTCCCCTCATTACGAGCAGGGGAGGCTATAAGGTCACTCTGAAATAGCGCCTAACAACAAGCGTGTCCAATCAGGCGTTGTTTTTTCTTGGACGCAAGGCCAGGATGTGAAGAGGGGTTAGATCTCTTCACTTGAAAAAAGATTATTCGAGAATCGAGACGCGCTGCTGGATGATCGGAAAAAAGAAAGAAAAAAAAATGGTGCATATACTTCGTTCCGGTGTGGACAGTTCGAATTGTGTTATTTTTGCTCAGTTTTTTGCACGAAAAAGAGTCTATAAATGCTCATTCCTGTAAAGTTCCCCCGTCTGGATTGTAGAATAAGGAGCGGAGGAGGAATCCGACCATTTTGGAGATCGCAGGGACAGAGCAGATAAGACCTTTTCCTTTATCAATATATTTTTTACGTATTTCATGGCGGACAACAATTTTTGCATCCAATTCTTACCCCCTTTCCATGAAAAAAAAGAGAGGAAACTTCAGGACTATGTTAAAAAGATTTCTCGGACTTTTTGAGTTTCTATGTTAATACAATACGTGTTTTTTTGCGAATGTTGATCAACATTATTAGTTTAAGAAAAGGGACCCCCTGATAATATGTAGTCTAAAGATATAAGTTAATGTCAATTATTGTTTTTGTGTATCAATATAAATAAATCTTTTAGTTCCTTTTTTTCAGGAGTAATTTTTTTTGGCATTCATGTCTGATATTGTTAACTCTTCCTTTTTTATATTTATGCGTGATATCTTTCCTTTGTTTTTTTATTTTTAGTAAAAAGGATACTTGAAATATATACGGACAAATTAATTTAGCAAATGCAATTTTTTAATCTAATGAACTGCAGTTTTATATATCTAAGTGTTTATATATTATATTATATAATATCAAGTTAACAATTTCACAGTTATATATATTTAAGTGTTTCAAACCATCAAGTAAACAACTTAACAATTTAGGTATATATGATATTATATTATAGATAATAACAATTTAGCAATTTATGTGTTTAAGTAATAAATTCATCAAGTAAACCACATAACATCTCAAAAATTCGGGTTTCGTATACGAGTTCGTTATGGATTTTAGGTCTACAAGTCCAACATTATTAACCATACACCATTCGAACCCATGCAACAAGCGATTAACAGAAGAATAAAGAGTTTTGTGCAGTTTAATTATAGCAACAGCATATACCAGTAATTTACATTAAATTATTTATAACATTAAAACAGAAACTGATAGCCATTGAAATGCCCAGAAATTTCACATTAAGAATAATTTGTGGTAAGATGTTTTGGTTTTTAAAGTTGTAGAAAGAAGATGGAACAAAACGAGATGATTTAGATGCATTAAAATAGTTTCCTCACTGCTTGCGAAATGATCCAGAAATCCTTTCAAGATAGTAAAAAGGTTGCAACGGTTCAAAATCTTATCCTGAAAAGGCAATGGCAAAAATTCTGATAATCTTCAAAGAGTGTAGGATATGTTGCACCAACGATGCCAAGCTTGTGCTTGTAGTAAAAGGTTTAGTAGAATGGTATGTTTCAGACAGTGGCGGACTGGCGAGGTTGCCAGCTTACCCGATGGCAAGTGGGCCCCTTAAACAGAAGACAATTTGGGCCCCCAGAAAGTGTGGGAGAGAAAAAAAAGATCTCATTCCCTATAGTAAGCTTTTCTAAAGTTTGAAATAAAATAGCCCTGTACCCAAGGCACATGTTTTGGGGATTTATTGCCGTCGTAATTCGACCAGCCAAACAGCGGGTGGTCGAATACCGACCCAAGACGCATACGCAATTACAATTGCCCGTAGGAACTGTACTGAGGTCTCTGTCCAGTCTACTTCATTTGACCTTCCGATCATTTAAAGATGTTTCTCCAGAATATTGCAGCCATCGCACAAACCCTCGGGCTGTTGGAACAGGGTAGCTCTTCGGTGCAAAGTCGAGCCGCAATACTCTAAGATTTTTTGTTGGTTTCGGAAGCCCCCGGAAAGACGGAAGGAATTGCATCCCTTTGTGCAGAAAGGGTGCGGTTCTTGTGAGAGATGGCTATAAGAGGCGCTTTTCTATTTCTTTTTTGTAGTTTAATTTTACTGTCATAAATCTTACAAACAAGGGAACTCGCCTGTAAGAAAAGGTTTTTTCGGCTAAAACTGTGACACTAAATGTCATCTATGAAAAGACGACACTCACGAATTTCTTTATGCGTTTGGGGGGGGATGGGTTGGAGTTTGTGTTTAGAAGAGTAAAGGGGTTTCGTTTAAAGAGGGCCTCAGTCGTATTGGTCTGTCTTTCATGGAAAATAATTGGTGAGAAAAGTGTTATTTCTGTTTTTAGTCTTAAGAGAGTAAAGACACATATTTAGCGTATCTTGCAAAAGGAAAGAAAAAAAAAAGAGGCAAGCTGAAACTATCATTTCTCTATTTTTACATTGCTTTTGTAGTATTAAACATTAGCCGCATTCGGCTACCAACCGACTTGTCCATCTTATTAATTGTCTTAATTTGATTATATTAACAAACTTTAAATTCGCCAACTTATATAATTTTTGTTAAGTTAAAAGTATTAATTGCTACAAAAGACTGAAAAAGAAATTAGTTGTGCAAAGAAAAAAAGAAGAAAAAAAAACAGTAGATAGGAAATGTATTAGCATTTGAGATAAATTTTGATGCAGTATGTTTTTGTGTCTCATGAAACCAATGACATAAGTTTTTACATTCCACTGTTAAAAAAGTCTAAAAAACACGAGATTCAATGAAAATTATTTTTTGAAATTTTGCATAATTATAATCTACAATTATAGCGCATTATTAAGCTTATTATAAAGCGAAAATTTAACCTCATCATCTCTAATACTAATAAAGATGAATGTCTGTGTGTCTGTTGGCGGTGTACAGAACAGACCGTAGAACATAGTGCTACCAAATTTGGCACAGATATACTTTGAATGCTGAAGATGTACACCTCGGAGCCGTTTTTAAAAAATTTTAATTCAAATTTAAATTATTTAAAAATTAAACCAAATTTCGTCGTTTTTCGCCAATAACTTCTGAATGAATTGATTGACAAAAAATTTTTTCATGTCATTTTAAAGAGCAAAAAATTATATTTCCAATGATACCGGTTTTATTATTGTAGAAAATTTTATATATATTTTTATAAATTTTTAAAGTTGACGGAACTTTAACGTCGCTGGTTGCGAGAGTAGAAATTGACGTAGGGGAGGCGGGGCGTAGCAGCTGTAATGACCGCGAGTACCTTCAAAACAAAATTATTATTGTTGTAATCGCTTCGGCAGTTCATATTCTAAAAATGGAACGATACAAAGAAGATTAGCATGGCCCCTTTCCAAGGATGCCACGCAAAATGGTGAAGCGTTCCACATTTTTAACACTGATCTGAGAAATGCGCTTAAGCTCCTAGCCTTAAAGAGTTCATTCTGAATCTAAAATTAGCCAAAAAAATTCTTTAAAAATCTTCCTAATTGTAAAAATCACTTCATCTAAATTGTAGGCGCTCCAGATAAATTTTATATAAATAATTCCCCTCTTTTCAGCATTCTTTACCCCGCTGCCCATTTTTTTTTTTATTTGCCTGCACTCCATTACAACTGATTCCAACATTCCCTCCCACTGACTCCGTAGCGTAACGGTAGCATATCTGTCTTATATCATTCCACCTCGAGTTCGATCCGCGCGTGAATTTTGCCTTCATCAG
>BGPR01000097.1:223377-354623 GCA_013235015.1 Araneus ventricosus
AAAAGACGACACTCACGAATTTCTTTATGCGTTTGGGGGGGGATGGGTTGGAGTTTGTGTTTAGAAGAGTAAAGGGGTTTCGTTTAAAGAGGGCCTCAGTCGTATTGGTCTGTCTTTCATGGAAAATAATTGGTGAGAAAAGTGTTATTTCTGTTTTTAGTCTTAAGAGAGTAAAGACACATATTTAGCGTATCTTGCAAAAGGAAAGGAAAAAAAAAGAGGCAAGCTGAAACTATCATTTCTCTATTTTTACATTGCTTTTGTAGTATTAAACATTAGCCGCATTCGGCTACCAACCGACTTGTCCATCTTATTAATTGTCTTAATTTGATTATATTAACAAACTTTAAATTCGCCAACTTATATAATTTTTGTTAAGTTAAAAGTATTAATTGCTACAAAAGACTGAAAAAGAAATTAGTTGTGCAAAGAAAAAAAGAAGGAAAAAAAAACAGTAGATAGGAAATGTATTAGCATTTGAGATAAATTTTGATGCAGTATGTTTTTGTGTCTCATGAAACCAATGACATAAGTTTTTACATTCCACTGTTAAAAAAGTCTAAAAAACACGAGATTCAATGAAAATTATTTTTTGAAATTTTGCATAATTATAATCTACAATTATTGCGCATTATTAAGCTTATTATAAAGCGAAAATTTAACCTCATCATCTCTAATACTAATAAAGATGAATGTCTGTGTGTCTGTTGGCGGTGTACAGAACAGACCGTAGAACATAGTGCTACCAAATTTGGCACAGATATACTTTGAATGCTGAAGATGTACACCTCGGAGCCGTTTTTTAAAAATTTTAATTCAAATTTAAATTATTTAAAAATTAAACCAAATTTCGTCGTTTTTCGCCAATAACTTCTGAATGAATTGATTGACAAAAAATTTTTTCATGTCATTTTAAAGAGCAAAAAATTATCTTTCCAATGATACCGGTTTTATTATTGTAGAAAATTTTATATATATTTTTATAAATTTTTAAAGTTGACGGAACTTTAACGTCGCTGGTTGCGAGAGTAGAAATTGACGTAGGGGAGGCGGGGCGTAGCAGCTGTAATGACCGCGAGTACCTTCAAAACAAAATTATTATTGTTGTAATCGCTTCGGCAGTTCATATTCTAAAAATGGAACGATACAAAGAAGATTAGCATGGCCCCTTTCCAAGGATGCCACGCAAAATGGTGAAGCGTTCCACATTTTTAACACTGATCTGAGAAATGCGCTTAAGCTCCTAGCCTTAAAGAGTTCATTCTGAATCTAAAATTAGCCAAAAAAATTCTTTAAAAATCTTCCTAATTGTAAAAATCACTTCATCTAAATTGTAGGCGCTCCAGATAAATTTTATATAAATAATTCCCCTCTTTTCAGCATTCTTTACCCCGCTGCCCATTTTTTTTTTATTTGCCTGCACTCCATTACAACTGATTCCAACATTCCCTCCCACTGACTCCGTAGCGTAACGGTAGCATATCTGTCTTATATCATTCCACCTCGAGTTCGATCCGCGCGTGAATTTTGCCTTCATCAGTGTCACAACAAATACTTCATCTTTTCCCCTCTTTTTTGCATACCTAAGGAAATATTAGATTTTAATTCTTCCAATACTCTCATTTAGCTTTTCCTTATTTTATTTAATACTATTTTCTCAGTAATTTTTAAACATTTTTTTTTAAGATTTAAAATTCTCTCCTCATCTAAATTTTTCTCAAATTTTACAAAATTTTTTCCACAATGTTATTTTCGGCAATTAATTAAGCCTAATAGATAGCTTTAGAATATTTTCATCTAAATTCTTCTCAAATTTTACAAAATTTTTTCCACAATGTTTCTATTGGCGATTAATTAAGCGTAATTGATAGCTTTAGAATAGTTTGTTGTTTTGTTATGCACAGAATAATTATTCAAGATTTGATATTTTTTTCATGCATTTCAATTCAATAATTTTTTAAATTTATACATGGATGTTTTAGTGACTATATTTAAATGGTTATCATTAATTTAGTTTTGCGCTTAGCAAAATGTAGTCAATTCTCTCTTTTTTTCACAGAAAAAACTTTATTTAGCTATTTTGAGTTTTAATTAGTTTTAATATGTAAATTATTTTTAGCTGATAAATTTAATTATTGTACTTCAAATTTTTCATTATTTATTATCTTTTCCATTTTTTAAAGAATCTTTTCACTTATCATTTTTTAACATTTAAATATAAGGGATTAATTCAAAGTTCATTATATGCAAAAACATCCTGTACATTTTCGTTTGTGTACAAAGAATTAAAATTCAGTTATACTAACTAACCTGTTCACTGTTTGTGTTTTTAAATTCATTTCTTTGTCCTTATTGCAATTATTGCTTTCAGCTTACAAACAATGAAATGTTGAAAATGTCAGCCTTAATTGCCTTATTTCTATTAATAAAAGACTGGCGAACCAGCTGGTCGCCGTAGGCGGCTAGTATCAAATAAATGAATTGGGTAATCTCCAGGAAGATTATCTTGCTTTAAGTGGAAAGATGAGCTTAATGTCATCGCTAAAAAGTAAATTTATTAAAATAGCATAGAAAATCTATCAAAAACTAAATTTATTTGAAGTAACCAAGAAAGAAAGAAAAAAGACTGGACTTAAAGAAAAAACAATAACTGGCGAAGCAATAAAAATGGACTGCATTTTAATACAACAAAAGAAGTTTTTTACATTAGATTTGTACAAAATACATCCTTATATAGTTTTATTCGATCTTTATGAAATTTGGTACACATGTTCTTCAAAAAAGATGAAAATAATTGTCAACTTTTTAAAGTCCAAAAGTAAATTAAGATTTCAGTTACTTAAAAATTAAGCAAACTTTTGGCGTTTTTTCGCTATATTTTCAAAAAATACTATCTAACAAAATGATTTTTGAATTACTTATAATTCAAAAATGTCTTTTTGATGATACCAGTTTAGTTACAAATTACTGAAACATTACCAGTTCAAATTACCAAACTCTAAATCATCCAAAGAAGTTTGTTTTAAAGGTTCCTGGCTTTTTCAACAGATGCCCTACCAATGGGCAGCATTTCTCCTGCATACTTTGTCTCTAAAACCGTATACGAAATATTTAACTTCCGGAATTTAAAATCAAATAGCTTTAATCATAATTTCGCTATTTTAAACGTAGAAAATTAAGGGGGTGTTAAAAGGGATTTATTTTGAAGACGCGGAAAAATTAAATATATTATAAAAATATTTAATTTAATAAGTAATTATTAAATATTATAAATTTAAATTAATATAACTAAATATAAAAAAATTAAAAATTAAATATAAAATTAAATAAAAAATAATATATATATATATGAATTAATATTATGATTGTAGATATGTGTGGGCCCTCACTGGCTCCTGGCAACCACTATTTTCAGACCCAGTCCGCAAGCATACGTCCCAGTTTAAGACGTATGCTTGCTATAAGGCCAATTTGTCTTTGCCGCTTTGTCTTCAATTGAAGAAAAAAAATTTGAGAACTAAGTCTCTTAATTGAGGACTGCACATGAGTCGGCATCACCTCTCACTCATTTAGCTGTCAGAAGGAGTTATTCTTTGTAGCAAAAGTTACAGCTCTGTACAGTAAATAAATAAATGTTACACCTTCGAATATTTTGCTTGTAAATTCTAAATATTTTGCTAATCTTTTGCACAAGAAAGTGTTTTTGAAGCCATGGATAATTAGACGAAGGAAACATCTTTCGGTCATACCTTTTTGCCTTAACTGATTTTTTGATGTTTAAGTTTAGTTATGTTGAAGTCCCGTTTAGAAACAACAAAAGGCGTATTTTGGGACGGACCTGGTAATTTTGAACCACGGTCAGATGATGAGACTGATATCATAGTCGGCACCCCCTCTCCAAATTTCCCCACTACTCCAGCGGGAAAACGTTTGACCGACGACGTCAGATTTAACGTGCACCAAGACCATATACACGGCGGATCTTCAGTGGAATCGGGTTTCGAACCTGGAATCCTCGGACCTCGAAGTCGGGACCTTACCACTAGGCCACCGTGGACCAATTTCTTGCGGAACAGTGGAAGAGAAGTACATTTTAGCAACCTAAATAGCATATCTTAACCTTCCAGCGGGCACGCCTGCACAAATTTTACGACATATCGTGCATCGTATTACATAAATATATCGTGCTATTTTACAAAAATAAATACAGCTTTTATTTATGTTATCTGTATTTATTTGCTTAAGAGTAAACAAAGATTTTATAAACAAAAATTGCACTTAAATTTATGAAAGAACGATAGAAATGTGTAATACGATGCGCAATACAAGTATCTCTTGAAAACGCGCGCCCGCTTGAAGGTTAAAGACAGATGCCAAAGTGGCCTGATGGCAAGGTCTCGAGTTCGGAGCCAGAGGATTCCATGCTCGAAACCCGATTCCACAGAAGAACAGCCGTGTAAGTGGGCCTGATTCACGTTAAATCTGTTGGAGTCAAATGTCCTCAGCTGGTGTGGGGCGGAAGCATGAAGAAGGGGCTGCCGATCAGTTATCGTCCTTGTCATCTGACCACGGTTCAAAATTACGATGTTGGTCCCCAAATACTCCTTGTGTTGCTTCAAAACGGGACGTTAATGTAACTAAACTGATTAAATATTTAAAGAATAATAGTACTCATCCTGAATTCCATAACATTATGCTCAATTTGAAAAACGTATTTATAAAAATGATTTGCACTAGCATGCATTGCTCAAGGAGTATTTACGATTCAGTGCAGCTTCTTTTCTAAATGGTAAAATTTCTTCATTTTGATTTTGAATCAATCCATTTTACCTTCCAGCAGTCGCGTGTATGCATGAGATACTTATATCGCGCGTTGTATTACATATTTATATCGTGTTCTGTCACAAAAATCAATGCAACTTTTACTTTTGTAAACTGTATTTATTACATACTGAACACAGTTATATAAATAAAAAATGCATTTAAATTTGTAAAATTAATAATATAATTTAATATATTTCAGTATGTATTTATTATATAACACAGATTATATAAATAAAAATTGCATTTTAATTTATAGAAGAATGATATAAATATGTAATACAATGCACGATATATGTATCTCCTACATACGCACGACTGCTGGAAGGTTAAAAAAAGTTTTCTGTATTTATTTAATATCGCACATAATAAGATGCTTTTAATCTCTTACGGTAACAGATTTTTATCGATTGATC
Organism: Araneus ventricosus; assembly: GCA_013235015.1. Taxonomy (NCBI): domain Eukaryota; kingdom Metazoa; phylum Arthropoda; class Arachnida; order Araneae; family Araneidae; genus Araneus; species Araneus ventricosus. The sequence continues at coordinate 228,615 of BGPR01000097.1, forward strand.
GTAAGAATTATCAAACTTTGGTTGGTTGATCTAGATTTGGCTATGCTGCGCCAAATCTAAAACTTTGGAGTGGTGTTTTTAAAAGGTTAAGATAGGAACAAAATGCTTCAAGAACTCCTTGTAAACGTTTGAAAGAAGGTGAAATTACAAAAATTTAAAGTCTTTGTTCTTTAACGAATAACAGAACAAGCTGTATCCGGCTTGACATAGAAAGTAATATCGTAGAGTGTATGACGACAAGTAGTTGGCGGTTTAATGATTTGTAAAAATTCCCAAAAAACTTTCATCTAACTGTTGCATATGTAAAATAGGGAGCTTTTTCTTATTCGAGCTGGGCAACAGGATTTCATTTTACGCCATTATTATTCCCATCGTTTACAACGTGTCTGACACGTGCATCGAATTACAGAATTTGATATTTAAATTGGTAATAAAGTCGACGTAAAAATTAATTTTAAATACAAAAATCACTTGGACACGCTTAAATGTCTCGAGTATCCATTACCATCTTAAATAGATTGAAATAATAAAAAATATCCCAAATGGGTGGTGTCATCTAATTGGAGATTAAATAAATTCGTAGGGCTTAAAGAAATCTTCAGGAAATAGCCGATCCTTTATAAGTCTAATTTTTCATTGCAATAGAATCATTTGCACAGCTTGAAACTCTGTGGATATTGATTATTCCCTTAATCCAATCTGAATGCTAGTATCTTGCCATTACAAAGACTGTTTTAAATAAATTTTTCGAGATATTTTAAATGATTTTTACTCAATTTTATTTGACTTGATATGGTTCACGTTTAAACATGGAATTTGTTATCGATGGTTGGTTATCGATTTTTCACTCACTTCCTGATGTGCTAGAGGACTAAAATTTTATATATACTTATATATTCTTAAGGATAATACACTATTTTAAAATTTCAAGATCTTAATTATCAGTTAATCATTAATAAAATAAAATTTTGATTCCGTATTACTGAATCCTCCTGAATTCGAGAAAATTTGATTTCAAGATTCCATTATATTTATAATAATGAATTATTAATTAAAGAGTAAAAAGTAGAAAATAATTAAAATAAAAAATTCTGCTCTTAAAATAAGCTTATAAAAATGTGTTTTTAAAAACTGTTTTTATTCAATTTATTATAAGCCTTCACTTTTGAATGAGAATATAATTAGTATGGATTTGCCTTGTTCGTTTTGTATTGTCTATCTTCGGCTCCCTTTGTTTTGATTAAATTATTTCTTAATAGATACCATACAATTTTCATTCTTTCCCTTTAGTGTCTTTATCATTCGAATCACTCCACCGGGGAGGCACCACGAGTACACTGATGAATTGCCGCCGGATAAGTAAGCGGAACTCGCTTTCCCTGGGGGTATAGTGATGTGGGGATTGTGTTACCTCCCACCAATGATAGTAAGTACTCCTGCAGGAGAAATCGGGCCGTGGCCAGGTGATTGGCTACTAGGACTTCGGCCTCAGTACTCGAGCTATTGAGGCGGCTGTCATTAAGTACCCCGGGTGCTTCGGAGTGACGGGGGCAACACGGTGTGCGGTTATCATTTGTATCACCACCTTACACCTTTGGACAGGGTGGTGGCAGTCCTTGTAGTTATCCGAGTGCAGCTGCACCCCGAACCGGACCCTGTAGAGACTATACGCTATAAAAGTTTCGCTCCTCCCGCCCCAACTTCCAAAATCAAATATTTTTTTTATTGGTTTTAATTTGATCTCTATCTAAGCAGTTTTTAAATTACAAATATTATGACAACTTGAGACAAAAAAAAAAACCATTTAATTGCAGGTCGCCTTCAGGAGAGTTGTTTTCAATACCTCGAGTATAACCAGAAGGTTTTTCCGTCCAACCGAAGCATGCGGAAAGTCCGATGTGTCCGATCGAGCGTGTAGAATGCTCTAACATGGGAACAGAGGGGACAAACTAAACCACCATCCGGGGTGACAACACACCCAGCCAAAACCCATCAACACTCACAGCACCATCAATTCCTTGCCCCCTCATATTGGGCGACCTGGCGCAAAGCCCCGCAGACAAATACCTCGAGTATAAAAAATTCTTAAATTTAAAAGTAATTTTATACAATATGGTAAAAAAAATCATACAACTTTTTTGACTCAATCTAAATACTCTAATGCAAAGTTTGCCAGGGCTGTTGCCTTGTGGGTCAGTCAGTCAACTTCAAAACGAATTGGACCACATTAATTTGCAAGTGAATTTGAAAATATGAAAAAAGTCCTTAGAGAAATGTTCTGAAATTTAAAGGAGATTTGAATTTAATTTGAATAAATTTGGTTTGAATAAATTTGTTTTTTTAAATAAAATGAAAGGACAAAATAAAATTACACTGAAAATAATTCACAAAAAAAATCCATAGGCCTCGGGCCCTCCTAAAGTCGCAGAGGCCCCTAGGCAGTTGCCTACTTTGATAATCTGGTCCGAAAAACATTTCTGAAATAGGGTAGATCGGGGCTGGTTGGCCCGTTTGTTCATCTAAGAATTTTTTGAAAAAGGGAATTCAAAATTTTTAAGCTGACACCATTTAGTGTATCTTCAGAAAGAATTCACCATAGTAAAATTTGAATATATTAACTATCAGTATTAATATAGAACCTCAAACTAGTTTAATTACCAAAAACACCAAGTAGCTTGGGCCAACCTGCCCCGACTGCGGGGTAAGTTGACCCACTACTAGCAGTGGCGGACTGGGTCTGAAAATAATGATTTCCATGAGTCAGTAGGGGCCCTATCACATCTACCGTGCCATCTTACAATATATTCCTTGCATTATATTTTTTAATTTTATTTCTTACATATATAATAAATGAAATTAATAATAAATTATTATATTATTATTAAATAATAATTATAATAATTTAATCTCTTCCTAATCTAAAAATGTATTATATTTATTACTAATTATAGTATTACATGTATTATACATATTATTTTTATGATTGAATATTAAGCAATTTTGGTAGTTGTATTAGAATACTGTAATTTTGGAACTATATTGTAATTTTGAGAATTTTTTTAACCAAACTGAAAATAAAGTGCAAATCATTTACCAATTTCAATGTTTTTTAAAAAAATATTTCTTACTTCAAAGATTAACAACTCAAATTACAGAAGTGTATTTATTACGTGCGGTCCATTTCATTAAGGGCAAGTCGACACACTTATGAGTTCACTAGATGCAGGGGTGGCGCCAGAGGAGGGACCGTGGGGCCAGGGAAAGATTTTGTATCCCGTCGGGGAAAATATTTGTACGGGGTATTCAACTGTAGTTGATAAATAATAATCCGGCGAAAATTTGAGACAAATTTCATTACACTCGTCCCCCATACAGCAGGTCGTGCCCCAGGTCGGGGAGACCATGCCCCCCTGTCGGGCAAATAGGGCCTCCAGTCGAGCAAACTCTAGCGCCATTCCCGACTAGATGACTATTAAAATTTATCAATAATTAATCTGCATCCAAATAATCTAACAAGTTCATTTGAAAAGAGAGTAATATATAGGTTTCCAAGTACTCCTCAGACAATGACTTTCTTAATATGGTCTAATATTTAATAGCATTCGGTAGCGATCTTTAGCTACGAAATTCCAATAATATCATTACGTTATTCCTCACTCAAAACTGGATTTCAAACTCCATAAATACAAAGTTTTTTAAATTTAATTTAATATTTTCAATACAAGGACTATTTGGATACAACTGTGACAGGAAAACGAAATTTCTGAGTAAAAACAAGCATTATGGTGAGCCTAGAATTACTAAATGTGGTGCAAACATATTATGGAGGATGAGAGTGGGCACCTCGGAGACATTTTTTTCTTTTACTTTAGAAGACAGACGAGTTCGCTTGTCTCTCAGTTTTACGACAGTACAATGCACAAATAACAACAAAAAGTGCGTTGTTTAGCCACCTGCAAGGACCAAATCCTTCCTGCACAAAGGGGTTATGCCCTCCTTTTTGCCGGGAGCCTCCAAGAAGAATAAAAATCTTGTGGTTATTTCGTCCCGGCCCTGAACAGAAAAGGTTGTGTGGTTTTAACATAAAACTATTTGCTATTTTGCTTAGAAAAAGCGCAGATAATTTAGTAGAAAAAGAATTCTTCCTTTCTCTTTGATACATACACATCCTGAGGGCCCATATTGACTTATGTCTAAGGGGGCCCACTTGTCATCGGGCAAGCTGGCAACCTCGCCAGTCCGCCACTGACTACTAGTATGAAGTGACAATCACAAAACATTTTTCTATATTATTATATTTTATTAAGTAACATAGTTGTTTCATTATCCAAATTATGTGTATTATATACAAATTTGGTGCATTTCTACTCAATAGAAACTGAGATACAGTTTTTATGGTAATCGTCAAATAGTATTGTGCAATTATAATCAAAATTGAGTTCGCATGACTTTTCATAACAAGTATCTTGCACAGGGTCGACCCGAGGGGGGTGCGAACGGTGCAACCGCACAAGGACCCGTGCCGTATTTTGCAAAATTCAATAAATTTTTTTTTATCCTTTTTAAAAAGTCATTTCAACCAATTTTTATGTAAAAAAGGCATAAAATATTAATAACTTTTCTAAAAAGAAATATCTTGCAATTTTTTTCTGGTTTTGAAAATTTCCTTCAAAGATCTGTTAAAAAAGTAATTGGTGGATCTAGTGGATAAGAATCCAACAATTCCCTTTGTTGCCTGGAGGTCCACGTGTTTCTGATTCCTTTGCAGAGCAAAAGGTAAAAAGTGATAACATTGTTCAGTCCTAAACCAGGTTCGATTGCTCTAGGCATCTCTCTTTTCGGTGCGGGGGCACCCCAAAGTGGATGTCCGTCATTTGAAGATAAATTGCAGGTGATAATATTCAATACATTCCTTGTTCCCGAGACTATTACTTTCTGGGTATACAGGGGGTAATTCTTGTGTGCGGATCCACATCTGTTCCCCTAATGGCCCGCAGATAATCTTTCCCAGGGCAGCTTAAAGAAACACCTCTAGAGGAATACTTTGTCTGCTTATCTAGTTCTAAATTGAACACATCTGTTCCCTGGACTGCTAAGCGATAATGAAGCACTAGGGGTTTCTCGCTTTTCTTGTCAAAAGTGTGGTTTTCCAGAATCTATGAATTTATCGTAGGTACTTGTTCGTACATGTAGTACTACATCGTAACATGTAGTATGTTACACACATGTAGTTTATACTACATCGTAACATGTAGTATGTTACATATATTCCTCAGAGTTTAATCAATAGTAGTGAATCTGAATATTGGGTTGTGTGAAACACGACAGGTAACCCAAGGAGTTTTCTCAGAAGCTTAATTTTCCATTGAACAGTTCGTTCGCATTCGGAGTAACAGCCGTACAGAAAAATAAAATATTCTGCATTTGTTCTTGGAGAGAAATTTCAAGTATGCTAATTTTTGTCTCTTTTTTTATAGCTATTTATTAAACAAACTTTCCTTTTATATTTCCAAAAAGAAAATCTTAATATTATAACAAGTTATCAATTTACAAAAAACAATGTAGTTCTTTTTTCCCCCTTTTTTCTATTTCAACATTTTTGCTATTTGTTATTATTGTATACATTTCAGATAAAACATTTTTTTTTTTATTAGCAAACGAAAATTTGTGTTTTCTACTTTTTTACATTGGGCATTTTTCATTATAAAATGTTGCTTATTTGGAACCTTTTATTGTTTTGGGAACTACATATCAAAGTTATTTGGATAAGTTTTAAAATATAAGTATTTTGAAGATTGATTCAATTTAAATATCCTAAAACCGAAACTATCAGTAGTTTGTGTATAATTGTAAATAAGTTCGTGATTAGTCGATTATCTTTTTTTATATGAAGAAATAATTGTTTGTTAATATGTAGAAATAATGAGTTAAGCTTTTTTTTTACTGAAGAAATAATGAGTTCAACTTTTAAGAATTCACTTGATAATCCAAAATACAAGAAAATCCCATTCATACAACATAATATTTTATTTCAATACTGAATGCATGTGCTGACATCGTAAATCGACAGAAAAATTGAAAGGGGGTATTTTCTCTTTCAATTGACTGCAAAGTTAAAAGTTATTTTAAGTTTCTTCAGATTTCATGTTTTAAAACTCTAATTGAAATTATTTTCGCATTTTATAATTTTAATTTTAGCACTGAAAGTTTTCAAACTGAACAGTTTTTAATATTTCTTCATAAAATCTGGAAATCAGGACACATGACATGACAGGACTACAACATGAGTTTGCAAAAAAAATAATCGGAGGGATTTTATCTCTTATTTAGAAAGGAATGCTTGAATTCAGGGCCAGAGCGAGGGGGTTTCGAAAGGTGCCAGTGCACAAGGCCCCACGCCGCTGTCAGATTGCGTAAAACGAAAATGAATTGCATTCATTTATTTAACGAAATCAAAATTTGGCGGCAAGTTTTACCTTCCAGGTCACAATATTGCAAATATTTACAATATTTATTTAAATTGTATCCAAATTTTACTTCTGTTCTACAATTATATTGACCTTGCCAATAACGCTCGCGTCTGCAGAAAAAACTTCCTCAAGGTTAAAAATAATAAAAAATTACTTGAGATTTAGCATTAGAGGCGAACAATTAATTTGCTTAGTAATTTTATCTATCGAATCCGCATTAACCAAAAATCTAAATCTTAATAGTATTATCAACGTATTTGCTATAAAACTTATAACAAAATGAAACAAAAATCACATATTGTAAATTTATTTTAGTAAGTTGAAAACCAAATTTTATATATGAAGCAATTATTTTTGTTGTTTGATTTATTAACGAATTTTTTGTGTCATTAAAATATTAACTTTATAAAAATAATTTAATTATTTATTATTTTCATGTATTTTTTTAGTCTTTACTTAACCAAATTGTGAAATGTAATAAATAGCAAAAAGCAATAAATCATTTTCTCAAGGCCCCGCAAGTCAACTTTGCACCGGGCCCCGCTTTTGTTCGGACAGGCTCTGATCTTGCATAATAAATCTGATGCAACTTCATCCCACATATTCAGAGATATTTCTATAACGCACATGCTGAAAAATCATGCGCACCAAACCATTTCGCATGGGCCAACTAGCCCCATATCGCCATTTTTGTTCCTCATGAGTGTAGGGATTTATTGTGAAAGCATTTCGATAAACAAACAAGCCCTCAAGTAACAATGAAGAATCATCTTTCTAAACATTATTTGTAAAAATGGGAATTTTATAAGCAAAGAAAAAATTATTTATAAGTGAGGAAATTTACCTAGCTTAGTAAAAATTGGAAAATTCTAGCTGATTCTTAAACGAACGCTACTTCTTCAATGAAGCTAATGTGGAAGAAGGGATGATTCACATTTGTCTGGTATGACAGCGTTAAATACTGGAAAGCTTTAAATATATCGCGACTGGGCCATCTAGCCCCGGTCTACCCTAATCCTCAATACGTTCACTGCCGTTATTCATTCCCTGTGATCCGGACCTTCTGTCTTATTAGGTGACCCTTCTTTACTCTCTCTTAACTATAGTAGAGAAGTGGTTATCTAATTAGATAAGTGTTAATCACGGGCGAGGTTCAAATGGCGGCAGCAGCGAATGGGTTAATTTTGTATATCAATATACATAATTTTTGAATATGAATTTATTTGGAATTTCGGATGCTTCGCTATTCGCTTTAAATTCTTTTTCTAATAGTATCTACTTCTTTTCCTTTGAATAAAACAATTCGTACATAATGAGAAATAATAAAAATAAAAATGTTTTTAAAAATGCACTTTTATTAGTGTGCTAAAATGTATAATTGTTTTAAAAATTAGAAATATCGACGTCAAAACACAATCATAAAAGGGTGAAGGGCTGAAACAATATTTTGAAGATATTAAATCATAATGAATATCAAAGAAAATTTCTGATCATTTTTGGAAAAGTAAAATTACAAATATTATTAAAATTCCTGTTTTCTTAGAATATTTCTTTCAGCGTCCCCACGCATTTACGATTTTGTTTTGACGTCTATATTTTTGGTTAAAAATTATACCTTTCAATGGACTAACAAAAGCGCCTTTTTAAAAAACATTTTTATTATTTGAAATTTCTCTTTTTTACCTCTTTCGTTCATTAAGCTACCTCGCGGTCAGCACCCTCTCTAGCTTTAGCTAATGAGTTGAATTTTACTCCAATATCATTGTCAGTGCGCCAGATAGCGTTGCACTGAAATATAAGCTCCATCGACAGTTGTTCTCGGACAGCAAATGTACAAAAGATTCTTTTGTATGTTCCAAATGTACGGTATATCCACATTAGAAGCTCGTTTCTCCAAGTTGAAAAAACATTAGATCAAAATAACTGTTTTCTTGGTGGATTCATTTCAGGTTATTACCCCTATATATATTTGCTATCCGCCTTCGGCGACCAGTTTGTTCGCCGGGAATATAATTTCAATTGAATCTCTTATGCATAATTTGATATTCATGGTTTCCTTAACAATTTCAAATTGTAATAGACATTTAATACGTGTTCTTTCAGTAGTTTTGCATCTGTTCTTTTCGTTGTCTGCATGAACGTCCATAATAGAGTTAAGTAGCTGGCTGTGTCATGCAACATCAAATTGCACACTGTCGGCATCAACTTCACTCTTATTCCTCTTGCAAAATACGCACTTGATTTTAACTTTAAAATGGCGCAGCACATTTTACTTCCAGCCGCGTGTTAGCTGGATGAAAATATGCTGATTAAATCATAGCATTAAACATCAAGATATTACCTTATCTTTCAAGAATGATAGAAAAACACGCAAATAAATGTTTGTTTAAACAATGAAAACAGTTTGAATTGCGTTGCAACAATGAAAAGTATTGCTGTAAATTATGCCAAAAAATATATTTAAAAATTCATTAAAATAAGAGAAAACATTGTACGGCAACTTAATTGATATCATTTAAAAGGCAATTTTTTGCACTTTCAGGTGGTGTAAAAATAATTTTTAAGCTGTAATATTTTCGGAAGTTATTAAGGAAAAACGCCAAAGTTTCGCTTAATTTTTAATTAAAATTCTAATTAAAATTTCAAAAAAAGTTCTCCGAGGTGCACATTCCCACCCTCCAAAGTATGTTTGTGCCAAATTTCATGATTCTAAGTCCAGTGGTCTGCCCTGTAGAGAGCCAACACATACACACATACATTCTCTTTTATTATTAGTAGATATATCCAAAATTTTTAAATTGTATTCTTGTAATTTAAACCTCATAAGTTACAAATTTAATATTAATAAGCCACAATTGACAAAATCATCTTCATTTAAAACACGAACCAAAACACGCAATTGTACCTAATAAGTTTTAGTAACGTTTGAATAATTTTCATTAGTGTATTTTATTTTGTTATATGTAAATGCACAATTGGAATTGGAAAAGGAAAAAAATATTTAAAAACCATGATAATTCATAATTTAAATGTTGCGTATCTTAGTGCAAGTTAATCTTCCACCAGGTGGGCGTATGCAGGAGACATATATTGTGCATCGTATTATATATATCGTTCTTTTATAAATTTAAGTGCAATTTTTAATTAGATAATCTTTGTTTAGTATAAAGCTAATAAATACAGATTTCATAAATAAAAGTTGCACTTATTTTTGCAAAACAACACGATATAAATATGTAACACGATGCATGATATAAGCGTCTCTTACATACGCGCGCCGGCTGGAAGGTTAAAGGATTCTATGAGAAAGTAGATGTAAAAATCATGTTTCTGAACACCTTAGAGAATTCTGCATAAAAGTTAAAACTTTTATCGGTAATTGATATACTAATTCAGAAATAAATCTGTAGATTAATTAAACAAAATTTAGTTTAACATTTTTTCAACACATGAAGAAAGAATATGTATAAAAACATTCAAAGAAAGCAAAAAACTAAGAAATACTATGAGGTAATCGAATTAAACAAACAAGGAATCCATTCTAGTCCATTTTATCAAGGGCTAAGGACTATATTCGAAATGGATTCAAAATATTTGGTAAATTTTTCTGTAAGAAGCTTGCATTACGCCAAATATAACTTCTCTTAGCCCGAAATTTCCCAACAAAAGACAAAGGAGTTCAATACCATCTAAAAAGCATTATTTTAAAAGAAAAAGGAAAACGAAACACAAACATAAAGACGCTAATAAGATTGATTTAAAAATATCTTTAGCCTTCCGGCCGACAGTGGCGGATTTTGACGATATGAGACCCCAGGTGCAAAATTATTTTGAGGCCCCCTTCCAAGAAAACTTTATTGATGATAAAAATGTAATGTAAAATAACTTATTTATGCTTTTAATTTTTGGTCTTCTTTATTCAATTTGAATTATATATATATAATTTAATATTTTTAATAATTTATATAATTAATATTTAATAATTTATATATAATATTTTTCTATTATTTTTTGCTTCTTTTATATATATGATTCTAAATATATAAAGAAATCTTTTTTTATTCAAAACAGAGATTTTTTTGTTTGAAATTTAAAATAATTAAGTGACAGTGATATCTTTCGGTCTTTAATTCTATCTAGTGGGTAGGACATCGCAGTATCCAAGTGTTCAAATTTTATATTAAACAGGAACCAAGTTTCAAAATTGTTTTTAATAAATATAGTTTTTGTTTTTCTTCACTTAAATTTAATAAAGGTAACTTATTCATTTATAAAATGGTAAATGAGCTCATAAATAATCAATTTATCTTTATGAAATATAATGAATTTTACCATAAACTGAGAATCATTTATAGCCATCTAAGTTTGGAGCTGGAATAAGCAGTGTCTACTCTTTTGTCCCAAACGATAGAATGGTATATTTTAATAACAATACAGGCAAAAAAAGAGGGAAACTATAGAATTACTCTCCCGAAAAATTTTAAAAAATTTTTAATGTAAATTAAGATGATTATTCAAAAAACAATATTGTATAGTTTTTAAGCTCTATAAAGTAAATCATTATTATTATTTTTTTTACTGTTCCTTTCTTTTAAACTGTTCTGTTCTTTAAAAAAATGAGAATGGGAATTCTAAAGCAAATCAATATGTTTTATATATAATATGACTAATCAAAAGTGTACCATGAAAAATTTGTTTACTGATTCAATTTATTCACACGTTCTCTGACATAAAAAATATAATTAAATAAACATTCTTCAATGGTAATAAAACAAATTACAGTGCTAAAGGGTAACAAAAAATGAAATTAAACTTTAGAAGGAGATACAAAAATAAATATTATATCAGATATATTAGTAGCAGCAATGAAATGCTACTTTTGAAATTCGGAGTAAAATTTTATGAACACAGAAACAGGTGTGGAAACACATAAAATTACTAAAAAGTCACTTTTCTTGCTTTTAATTTTGAGAATTTGTCTATAATTTTTTCATAATCCAATTCCTGTACTACATCATTTTCAATAAATAAAAGCGACAGTTCATTTAAATGCGGTTGGCTCATACTATTCCGCAAATAGTTCTTGACGCGTTTCAGAACTGAAAAACGATCTCTCTCCGCTTGCATTACAAATTGGTAGAGTGAGAAAAAAAATTTTAAAATTGTTTCCGCGTTGGGAAATGTTGATTGTAGACCATCTTTAATCAATTTATACATATCCATTGGATTTGTTACTTTTTCATTTTTTGTGTATTTAATAAAATGTTTCACTTCGTCCTTGAAATAATGTGCTCCGATATCATCAGCATATTTTGTGGTTAAGTTTGTTACGCAAGTTTCAAATGCCTTTTCTTCTAATTTGCCGTAAAAAAAATGAAAGCCATTTAGAATATTGTTATAGGTAGTGCTTCTTTGCGTAAAGCAGAAAAGCATTCGTGTTGTCTTTTATTTTGAATCCACTCAGGTTGAGTGAGGTCTTGAGAAAGTCATCTGGTGGATTCTCTTTAATCCGTTACTTTGTTCAATCTTTATTTCTTAATAATTTTTATTTTGTTTCTTGCTGATTTATTATATTTATAATAAAAATTAATATAATACAAATTAAAGTATTTATTATAATAATGAATCATAAAGTACCGGTTATAATAGCGAGCAAACATAACTTAGCTTAAGACAAATTTTATAAATTTGTATACAAGTGTTTTAACTTTTTAATAATTTAAAAATCAACTTTATTAAAAAAAAACAATTTACGAAATCATTTACTTCCTCAAGATTTAAATGTATTTAGAAATAAAACTATGCATGAAATGATTTGAAATAAATTAAAGAGATACCCAATGAAATGCAGTAAAACATATTCTGAATCAATAGCTATAGCACACAACAAAGGCATACGAATCTTGTGTAGAAGTTCAGTAATTAAATCAATTTCAATAATTTTTTGTTAAAGAAATTGGAATTGACATAAGCAGTATAGAAGATTCGAGATGCACTGGATTATAAAATATTTAATTTCTTAAAGTTTCTTTCTTACTAAAAAAAATTTGAAAATTCTTACTTTTCTCTTCAAATATCTTTTATCTTTAAAAATATATGCATAATCAATCTTTTGACTTAAACGTCCGAATTAAAATTTCTTAGCGAATTACGAAATGCGCAAAAAAGTTCTTTTAGGTTACAGTATTAATTTTTAATTTTGGTAAGAAAAAGAATTAAGAAGAACTAAAAAAAAGGCTATTCCCTAATTATGAATTAAAATCATCACTTTATAATTTCAACGTCGTGTAATGCTGTTGACATATCGTGGCAATCCCGAAACGAGTTTTAGTGATAATAAACATACACTGAATAAAAATTATTTAGTGTTTAAATAAATGGCAGCATTCGCATTGAATTTAATACATTTTTGCATTTTGATCGCTGCGAATCAGATAAATATTTAATGTTTTATGACAGAATTATTTTACTATTCTCATTATTGTAGCTACTTTTCAACCAACGCGGCATACGAGTGGTTAACATCTACAAAAGTATCTGGAATTACATACAAATTATATTTTTTTTCTTTCAATTTTTAAGTTATAAATAGAAATGTAGGTACTCGCCGGCTTTTGTGTTGATATTGCTTTCATATTTGGTAGTCGAACATGGATCTTTTGACCACTTCCATCTCAAGACGCTATAAAGTCTCTCTGAGAAAGAAAGAAGAATTTTTCCTTTCTTTTTACAAGATGCGTTACGCACGTTCTACTTTCTTCTAACTAAAAACAGAGAAGCACAACTTTTCTCTCCAGTTATTTTCCACGAAAGAAAGACCAATAAGACTGAGGCCCCTCAACTAAAACGTTGTAAACATGGCTATATAAACGCTCCCCAAAACGCTTAAAGAAAAGCGTGAGTGTCGCCTTTTCAATGATGCCAATTGGTTTCTTCAAGAGGAAAAATTTCCCCCCCTTCCTCTCTAGTAACAGTTCCAGCCAAGAAAACCGTTTCTTTTAAAGATAGGCGAATTCCCCTGTTTGTCAGCTTTATGACAGTAAAATGAAACTATAAAAAAAGCATGTCTTATAGCCATCTCTCAAAAGAACTGCACCCTTTTCACACAAAGGGATGCAATCCCTTCAGTCTTTCCGGTCGCTTCCGACACCAATAAAAAAATTTAAATGATTCCTTGCGGCTGGACTTTGCACAGAAGAGGTGTCCTGTTCCAAAAGTCGGAGGGTTGCTCGAGGGTTTCTAGATCGGTTTCAACATTTTGGAGAAACATCGGTAAATGCGGGTGGTCGAATTTAGACGGCAATAAATCCCCAAGGCTTATTTCCTCCCAATGCTTCGTTCCAATGTTTTCACTCCTTTATTTTTTTAAAGAGAAGAGGGAGAATCTTTTCTGTGAATTGAATTAAAGCTGCAATATCGTAAATTCGACACCGGCTTAGCACTTCGATGTATGTTGCATAGATTTTGAGGCCCCCTATATTCTCGAAGCACGAGGCGGTCGCCTCTAACACCTGTGCGGAAAACCGCCACTGCCGGCCAAATAAAAACCTTCATGAAAACAAACTTACCCTATACTTAAAAGAGAGAAAAAATGTCGCCACGCCATCCTAAACCAATGCTAATTTCTCGCCCAAACAAGGAATCACCCCCTTTTTTTTAAAAGGAAAACTAGAACCATGGCGCCATCTGTATTCGAAAAGACAAAACAGGAAGGGTAAGGAATCAAACCATTTAGACAAATTAATAAAAAAACCCCTTAGTTTCCATCTAGGCCCCAATCAAAAGTGAAAGTTTTTTTTTAGATTTTACATCCCAGACTGCTTTCAAGGATAAGATCTTTAATGCCGTGAATATTAAAAGGGAAATGGTTACAAAGAATATTTAATACGGGTTGCAACTGCATATTCAAGACATTGAAGACATAGTATAAACTCTAATTTATAATATATAGTTTTTGTTTTTATGTGATTTTAATTTAAAATTTTACAGTGTATAACATTCTGTATAAAAATAACTATTCATTTAAGATATCTGAAGAAATGTTTTGGAAGGATATAAGTTTTTTTTTTGAAATCTCCAATCTTTTCAGTTCACACACACGCACACGCACACCTAATTAAAAAAAAACACTACTGAAAATTTAATCCGTAAAATTATTTCTACTCAAACTCTAACACACAATTAACTGTCACTTTAACTGGCTGAAATCCAGTTTCAACCGCTCTCTAACGATCGGGAATTCCCCTCTTTTTCCAATACTACTTAATCTCGCTGCGATGGCGCAACTTTCTCTTTTTAAAACCATGTAGCCTTCCTAGCAGACGCCCGTTTCGGCGTGGCTTATGTCTTTCATCCCCGGTGACCGCTCTTTGCGTCTATTTATACTTTAACAATGGCTTGATATTTTTCCGAATTATTTAAAATTACCTTAAAACTATCGATTAAAGCATGATTGAATAAAATAAACTCATCTTCATTCGTCAAAGACTGCCTCTTCATTGGATTAACCAACACTAGTTGAAATGATGTTTCATATATATATATATATATTTAGAATCCTGTTCTTTATTTTCCATCCCATCTTTCACTTACCAAGAATTATGCATAAAAACCTTTCCGCACTAAGCTTCAATGATATCTGTAATTCTACATAAGATCTACACATTATATGCAATGTTTGTACAAAATATACAATAACAAAGTCATTAATAATTTGCCTGAAAACATTGCATATAATAAGGGCTACTTTATAAAGTGCGCATATTTCATACTTCGATAGTAAAACGTACTTAAGATCTACACATTATATGCAATGTTTATAAATATTTACACTAACAAAGTCATTTCATACCTCGCATGAAAACATTTTAAATTATACAAAATGAATGTATTTTATGCTACAATAGTAACACACATACAAGACATAAATGCGCAAAGGTACAGACGATAATTTCCCATTATGCTAATTAGAAACACAAAAGCTAGAGAAAAATTTCCATTTACCGATGAATTTCAATTAAAAATATTCAAATTAGCCAAGTTACACTTCAACTATATAAAGAAACGTGAATGCATGCTACATGCATTAGGCAGAAAGTAAAAAGAATCAGTAAGATTTATCCTCCACATTATTAATTAATGCAAAAAATGAGTAGTTAAGATTTTAATTACGAGCTTTGTTATAAATATATCAAGTTGTGTCCATACCTTCATCAATATCTAAAAGTTCTCTTATTTCTGTCTGTCCACGATACTTGCGTTTACGATCTTTACCAATGTCTCGGTACGTTTCCAAATCAAGAAGATTTAATTTAGGACAATTCTGAATGATGAGTTTTACTGTATACATTGTCACTGCAGT
The DNA here is from genome assembly GCA_013235015.1 of Araneus ventricosus. NCBI lineage: Eukaryota > Metazoa > Arthropoda > Arachnida > Araneae > Araneidae > Araneus > Araneus ventricosus. The sequence continues at coordinate 244,446 of BGPR01000097.1, forward strand.
ATTATTTAAGTATAAAATTTCTAAGTTTTGTAGACTGCCAAGTGAGACAAGCGACCAGAAAAGACTATTTATTTCATTTTCTTTCGTCTCAGAGACATCAAGGCGAACCAAACTGTGGCCCCCTTTTAAAAGGATATCGATAAACCCACGATGCTCATATTACTCTCGTATTAGAAACATAAAGGCCTTCTAAGTTTCTAGTAGGTAAATTATAAAGAATAGTAAGTGTTACAAGAAAACATCCCTTGATATCAAGCACTCTCAAATCTGGAGATTTCATAAAAAGTTTTGTGAAACTCAAATAATTCAAGGAAAAGTCTCTTCTAGCCGGACGAGTAAAAGTATCTAAGTTTGGAAAACCAACAGTTGGTACTGAAGTTTCATTTCTCATCTTAACTGCCCTTCCTAATCGAAGAATTTTCAATTTCTTCAAAACATTCTGGATACGTCTCAATCGGGAAATAACCTTTACTGAAATTGCGGATGTGCCGAGCTCTCAGGTCTTCTAAATTTAGACAATAAGATGCGATAGTTGTGAATAATTCTTTCAAACCCGATTCACACGTATTTGAAAAGTTAATACTAATTAAGTTTGATCCACGAATCTGTAAAAATACTCCCAGCAATTTGTAATCAAAGCATGGTGATTGTTTTGATCGTTTTCCTTCAATAATGATTTCAGATAAATTAGGACAATGAGTAAATAAGTTCAATAAAACACTTGCATTCCTTTTTTGCCAATATCCAACTTACTTTAGAAAAATTGATGGAGTTTAGGCAAGTAAGATTTTTATAAATACTTTGAAGTTGTCTTCTTGTCGGAGATCTTTCACTATTACAAAATTTAAGTAATTCAGTATTCTTTAAGCAGCCCTTCCTACAGAATTTTTTCAAAAAATATAAAGGTAGCGTACCATCCATTGTGTGCCATAATGAACTGTCCATGAAAACTTATCTCCAGGCCTGGCAGACATGTGATATATTATAAATGAAGTCTATCTATGTTTCAGTTTCCAAATAATAGGAGAAAATGTGGACGAGAATTTCTCTTGGGAGGCTGTGGGTGGATGCTAGTCATTAGTGATTCCCGTTTATGCAGCACTGACTAATTTATTTTTAAGTAACACTGGATTAATAATGCCAATGACACAGCTTTGATTTTAAATTTTACCGGGCATGAAAAAAAAGCAAAGACTAACTCAAACGTCAATTTATTCAGTTCACTTCATAGTTATTTTAATGGGTTTTATTTTACGTGATGGCTGGCAGCCTTAAACAGCTCTTTCTCTGATAGAAGTAATTTTATTATTGCCTGAAAATAACCTGACACCTACAGGTTTTTCGCTTAAGAAAATGGAGGTGAAAAAAGAGAAAGGTTTGAGAGATTTGCCCTCGCATTAGGATGTCTCGGCGGATAGAGTTTTAACCAAAAAGCGGATCGTTGGCATTTATTGCCAAGGATGGTAATTTTCTTGACATATTCGCGGACGGTAAAAATTTTAATTAGATGCAAAAATAGACATGCGATTTATTTTTAAATTAGATGTGGCTTATAAATTTGAATACTATAACATTCATGCTATTTTGAATCACAATGAAAATGAATGCTATAGCATTAACGTCCGCGAACATGTTAATGATGTTGCATGAATAATAGATGTCTATTGAAGCTAAACCTTATATAATCACTTTCGATTTTCCTTTATTACTTAACGTGCTGTCTATCAAGCTTGATTATTTTGTCTCTTGCGCTCCAACAGCTGTTTATTCACCCCTTAACCTACAACAACGTGTCCGACACGTGCATCGAATTATAGAATTTTTGCTATTTAAATCCGTAATTAAGTCAACGTAACAATTAATTTTAAATACAAAAATCACTCGTATACACGCTTAAATGTCTCAAGTATCCTTTACTATCTTAAATAGATTAAAATAATAAAAAAATATCCCAAATAGGTGGTGTCATCTAATTAGGAGATTAAATAAAATCGTAAGGCAAGGGTTTAATAATTTCAAATCCAAACGCTATCTAATCTCAACTGGAAGGCCTTGGTAGTCTGTTGGTAGATAGTCCAGGCAACGAAGGAAAAATATAAAAAAAAATGGTGTAGTTTTGAAATTTGGCACAGTTGTAGGGATTAGTGTCCTAAACAACATACTAAAAGTCCCCGACCGTGGGGTTTACGCAGGGGGTACGGGGGATTTAAAGGGGCGTTTTCAGTTTTTCTTAAATATCTCGAAAACTATGGGTTCTAGCGAAAAATACTCAATTACAAAAATAAACTACATTAAATTTCCTACAAAAATAGTCCTTCATTTTTTCTTAGGAAGAATGACTTAGAATATAGACAGAGAATTACAATAAATGGTTGAAAAAGCTAGCTTTATTTTTAAGAAAGAAAGTTTTTATTTCAAATTGGCGGCTATCTATTATAACATTATATCTATAACGACCTAAACACCTAATAATAATCTATAACACCTAATATTATATATATAATTATACATACCTACATAAAAATATGCATAAACACTTTTGACACTTGTTCGTAATTAAATTTCATTCGATTCTTCTGCTTCTCGATCAAGTTCAAACTCCTCTTCTTCTAGAGGTGCACCATTAGTACAGATACCATTTAAAGCACATAAGCACTTACTTTTAAAATCAAATTCAAGTTGGGATGAACGCAAACAGGGGGTAGGACTTGATGTTAAAGGCTGTTCATCTAAAACAGCTATTTTCAAGTCTCTTGTAATTGATTGAGGTCTCATGTATTTTTTCCTGCAAGAAGCATGAAGAACAATCTTTTTCTGTCCTCTGAATAGTTCAGGCTTCCCATCTTTTCTTGCAATACTTGCCTTAATTAACCTATCTATTCCTTTCCCCCCTACACCACACTTATCAGTCACAGCATAATATTCACATAATAAACACTTTTCAGCCATTGCCTCGTACTGTGTATCTATAAATAATGTTAATATAACGCACGAGCACTAACACACACAGGAAACGTCTGTATTCGTTTGTTCTACTAAAACTGTTATTCCAGTATTCGCCCAGAGTTATACATTCTAATAAAATCTGGAATTCCCCCACACATTTTTACAGTGAGTCCGCTCAACCACATCCGGTCAGTTCACTACCAGTGTCCATCTTCAAATGGCCACCGATGTCTGGGAACGAAATTAAAATACCATTCTCACCCGTGAATTACAATGATACTTAGTGGTAGGACACAAAATACCTCCCAAAGAGCAAGAGTGTCGCTAACGACTTAAACCGAAAAATTTATTACTTTCGCCGTGATCAGCAAATGTCTCGGTAATGACTGTCCCGCATCGGAGCTCGATAGGGGACGTATCTGTACTACCCATCTCGTATCAATGCACTTCAATTCGTTAATCGATTCTCCGGCATTTTATACTAATGACTTTTCCGACAGAAATAGCATGTGTGTACCGGGCGTTAGTGTTCGTGTTTATATGTTGACTAGGTGTTGAAAAACATGTTGTGAATGTGGAATGTTGCGAGCTTTTATGTTAAACTCATCATATTATGTATATTTAGATTATACTGTCTTAATATACTCATTTGAGGCGTTTACAGAACCAAACGACTGAGTAGAAATGATCTTGTGGAGGGGAACGCATGTGAGGGGAGGAAGTGATGACGACTGTTCATCAAATATATTTGTCTCCCCCCGGACCGACACCACAACTACTCTCAACACATACAATACTACCTTTATAAAATTATTATATAGGTATGAGGTGCTTCTGAAGGCTGTTGCTTCGGCATTTTTTATTGATTTTACCATTACAATAAGGAATTTAAGAAATACTCACTTTTTCAAAAAACTCCCCATATCTTCTAAACTATTGATGCTAAAATAAAGATCTAGGACTTGATCTCTTTTCTTGTAGGGAATTTAATGTATTTTATTTTTGTAACTGAGAATTTTTCTCTAGAGCCCATAGTTTTTGAGATATTTAAGAAAAACTGAAAAAGCCCCCTTTAAACCCCGTGCAACCCCCATGGGCGGGGACTTTTAGTATGTTGTTTAGGACACTATGCCCAACAACTGTGCCAAATTTCAAAACTGCACCATTTTTTTTTTCTATTCGTCAATTTTTGGCCTTCGTTGACCGGACTAAGAGTCTTTACTTCGGGATTGGAAGATCGAGGATTTGAATTCGGATTTCACCGTTGATCTGCCGGGCATGTGGGCTCGATGCATATTAACTTTGTAGTTGGAGTTGAGCATCCTTACCGCTGGAGTGTCTGAAAATATGTCGAGTGAGCTACCGACTCAAATGTCGTCTTCTTCACTTCATCGTGGCTCAAAATTATACTGATCATTATAGGCCTCGGGTAGTTTCAAAGCGGATCGTCAATCTAGCAAATAAATCAAGTTCAGAAGACCGTACATGAAATACGTAGAGTATAAGACGAGGAAAAATATAACTTTGCAAAAGAATATTAAATCGCTGATTCAGCATTGAAAAACCATAATTTCTAAATATGAATTAAATCCTTTGAATTAATCTTTTAGATTAAAATAATTTGGTAATATTTAAGGTCATAAGATATTAATAATGTATCTAACTTTATTACATTGCGTTGTACATGTGTCCGATGATGACCATGGGAACAATTTGTCTCGAAAGATTAACATTTTTTTTCTCTAAATGCAATGATATTTAACTCTATTACGTTGACAGCTTGGAAGCTAGCGCCGATTCTTAACAGGATATTTTTAAAGAAAAATTTATTATAAATATATCAAAAATTCTGTCACTGCATGTGCCGAAGATAACATAACTACGTTATCAGATAGAAAGATTCTTCCCTCGTTCCTAGCTTATCATTCTAGAAGGACGTTGATAAAAGAATTAAATTTTAGGATACAAAATTTACTAGTGTCGTAAAACTCGCATCTTTTGATATATATCTGTGATAAAGCCGACAAGTGATTAAGAGATACTGTGCTTTTAAGTCAGAGATGCGTCACAAAATAAAACTGTTTCTACTTGCTGAGAAGAAAGCTCCACAGCGTCAATTTAAACTATAAAAATTGTGGGGATGAATTTAAGACACAAAATTTACTAGTGTCGCAAAATTTATACTTTTTGATATTGAGATAAAGCTGCCAGGTGATTGAGAAATAACATAACCAATCCCGGTACAAAATCAAAAAACTTTTTTCTGCTTACTTTGAAAAAAAAACTGTAAAAAGTTAACTTATACTAAAAAAGTGTGGAGATGAAGGGGCAATGTTTCATAATGTAAAAGATAAGCTCAAAATGAGATGATAATTTTTCCTCCCAACATCAGAGATTCAGTTCCGCACTAAGTATGATAAATTATTAATTATTTTAAATTATATGGATGCATCATTAACAAAGTTCTTGTAAAAGAAGTACATTGCAAAATTATTTGAATTCCTGATTTATGTTTATAAAACCATTTCAATTTTTATTTACTTGATTACAGAAGGAAAAATATTATGGGGAACATCGTGTTAATCATATCGTAAAAATACTGAATTTGCTTTTTATTAGGATGTATCAAAAGTATTTTCATTCTTTGAATGCCTATAAGTCAAAGCCAATAGCTGGCGCTTGCTTATAAATATTGATGAATGCAAATTGTTAGATTAAATAGTATATGTTCCTCTAAAGTAATACCGGTACCTATTCTAAAGTAATATCGATACCTATTCTAAAGTAATAACGATCCATTTTATTTATTTATAGGTTATATAATGGCTGATACAAATATTAAAATTTTATAAATCTTAAGACATTATTTTAAATTGAAGTCATAAAGATACCGTAGCAGCTCGTCAGATTCGAGAAGTTGAAGGACACTTCTTCTTCTTGATTACGGGACACCTCGCCCCTGGTCCCGGAGGCATATTTACAAACCCTACCCTGATAGAACTGAGGTAGGAAATCAGTCAATATCATTGGCTACGAGGAGCAGTGACGTCGTTTTCAGCTCCCGCACGTAACGTACGGCAATCATAACAAAACAAGAGTCGTCCTACTTTTCTTCTCCGCTTTTCCACAGTTGAGCACAGAAAAAATTCTTCCGTGGGTTGTAATATTTTTTAAAATGAAAATATTTTTCAAAATATCATAAAAATAAAACATCCCACACTGTAAGAAATTATACTAATGAAAAGTACACGCACGAGAGCAAAGAACGACGTCATCGGCTCTCGGCGAAGCGAGCCAATCATATTGTCCGATTTCCTGCCACAGTTCTTACAGGGTAGGGTTTGTAAATATGCGTCCCGGAGAGGAGTCCATTGTCAGGATAGTGCTGAGGGCCCGTGAGATGTTTTCGTTCTATATATATACTTTCTCGTACATCGATGCTTCTTCCATCCGGAGGATCACCAAAATGTGCAAGACACTTTAGATGACGTGGTTTCATGCTGCCGCAGACTTGGTCGGCTCTAAATTCTTACAGAAATTGACAAGCAGAAAAAAAGAGAAAGAGAGAGAGAAAAAAAAAACAGGATTAAACCTGTGGAACGAGGTTATTAACCTCCTGATAAACAGAATGAAGGAGACGTAAATTTTCCTCTCTGTTTAAAATTGTGGACAGATTGTCTTTATCATAAATTAGTTTTTTTGCATACTTTTCCGTGAATGGGTAATTCACTACATAGTGTAAAGTATCTCCCACGGCGCCACAAGGGCAGTTGATGTTCAAGCTCCTTCCAAATCGTACAAAGTACGCTGCGAATCTACCGTATCCACTCAAAAATTGTACAATAAAATGACTAAATTTTTTCGTATGAATTGATACCGCCGGTATTAGTTTTTCTGTATGTCTGCCGTTTTTTGTTGTGGACGAAGCCCAACGCTCTTGCCAAATCTGTATTTGCACATTGGAAATTGCATTTTTTAATTGTTTAAAGGATTTCTTTGGAATTTTTTCAATGTTAGGTCTCGTTGTATCTTTTTTAGCATAACTATCGGCTGTTTCATTCCCCTGAATTCCAGTGTGAGCTGGAATCCAGTGGAGTGTAATGGATTTTTCTTTGCTCATTTCTAAGATGTCGTTTTTAATTGCAAGAATTTCTTGTTTACTTGTTTTAAAAGTGTTGAGTGCTTCAAGCACCGAAAGAGAATCTGTGTATAAGTTGATTTTATTCCATGGTCCAATGGTGGAAATGAATTCTAGGGCCATTTGTATTCCTGTGACCTCCGCCTGGTACACTGTGGCAAAATCTGACAACCTAATTGTTCTATTGAAAATCTCTGCGTTATAATAGAATACAACTATAGCTGCACCAACCTGATCGTTAATCTTTGATCCGTCTGTATAGATCTCAATCTCTTCCCCGGAAGGTTTGTGTTTATCGTAAGTAATTGAAATATTATCCGCTGGATGGATATTATGTGGATCTAGTCTGGTTTCGTAATCTTCCCATTTAAAATTTTTTGATCCAAACTTTATGTCGTTATTTATTGTCGTGAGTAGGAATTTGCCAAAAACTCCCTTTGCCTTAATGTCTAGCAGTACAACTCCCGCGATAACTTGTAAAACTTCCGTAGAAATTGTACGGTATGCTTTGATAATTTTTATAAGTGGTCTACGCTGTAGACTATTTAGGGAATCCCTGATCTTTTTTAGTTTTAATCGATTGCCCCATGCTCCTACTCCAAAAAGAAGGTAAGGCTCTATAGCTCCATAATAAATTTTTCTGAAAAGACCCGAACGCTTAGAATAGAATTCATTAGCTACTGTTGATAGTTTGTAGGTTAATGAATACGTTTTGTCTCTGAGTGCTTTAAAGTGTTTGGTGAAAGTGAGACAGCAGTCCCAAGTCACACCGAGGTATTTTATGTTATTTACAACTTGTATTATATGATTATTAATTGAAATAATGGGAGGGTTTCTGAGATTAAGTCTTCCCCCAAAAGTAATAGGCATTTGAAATGTTTTTTGTATATTAAAGGAAAGCTTATGCTCTGCACCCCAGGCAAGTAATTTTTCGAGAATTGCATTTCCCTTTGTTTCGATTTCCTCTTTATCCTTACCTCTAATTACAACAATTATGTCGTCGGCATAGGCTTGGATGTGACTTCCCTGTGGTAGGGGTAAATCAAGGGCAGTGTCCATAACAAGGTTCCAAAAGAGAGGCCCGCTACACGAACCTTGCGGGACCCCTCTCTGGTTATCAAAATCCCATACTTCCTCATCCTGAAAGTAATGTATTGATCTATTTGTGAAATAGTTTCTCACCAAATTAAAAAATATTCTGAGGGCAGTTTGCCTGTGTAAGTTGAAATAAGATGCTTGTGCGCCAGACTGTGTCAAACGCACCTTGTACGTCTAAAGATAAAAGTGTAACTGGTACACGCTCTTGTAATGACATGTTTATGGCCTGCCATAAGCGGAAGTTTGCAGTCTCGCAAGATCTGCCATTTCGAAAACCGTGCTGTTGTTTATGTAATCTGTTATTTTTATGGAGCAAGTGGGTTATCCTAAAGACTAAAAGCTTGTCTAAAATTTTTCCCAGTACCGATAATAAACAAACTGGGCGATACGCATTGGGTAAAGATGGGTCTTTGCCAGGTTTGTTAAAAATTATAAGTTTTCCTTTCTTCCAAGTCTCTGGAAAAATTCCCAATTCCAGACATTTATTGTATATGTAATGCAGTATGTCTGGATTCATGTCATGGAGTTCCTTGATGATTTCTATAGAGATGCCATCAATCCCAGGCGCCTTCTTCTTTTACATCGTTGAAATAGCATAAGTAATTTCTTGCTTCGTAAATTGTTTATCCAGGATCGTACTAGAGTAAGTACTTACTGTTTCACGTTTTTTCCGTTGTGCATGAGTCTCCTGCGTTGAATCATCAGTGGGAAACAATGCCTGAGCTATTGTTTGAATAGTTTCTTCTATAGTATTTGTGAACTGTCCATTGCTAGTTTTCACCGATTGAAGAACTGTTTGTTTTCTTATTTTACCGGCGGCAATTTTGTACGGAAGATCGAATGCGTTATTTGCAACTAGTTGTTGGCAGAACAACTCAAAAGATGCTCTACACTTTTGTTTTATTAACCATTTGTAATGAGCTTCCTGTTTCTTGTAAACGATTCGTCGCATCGATCGTTCCTCTTCTTTTCGACATCTTTGATATCTGGACCTCAGTGCCCGTGTTTTCTTTCTGTTTACCTCAAGCTTGGAGTACCACCAGGGAACTCTAAGATGTTTAATAACTTTCCTTGGGAAACTTTGACTAATTTGATTGATGGTATTTGTTAACTATTCTATCCATTTCTCCAATTTTTGTTTGCTATCTATAGTTTGTATTTTTTCCTGTAATTCAAGAAATTTTTGATGCACTGCCTTACAAATTTTTAAAATTTGCCTATGATTAAAAAATATTCTAGGAGGACCCCGTGTTGCATTAAAAGATTCGACATTAAAAACCAGATAATTATGATCACTAAAATTATTTTTTATGACTTGCCAGTTCATTTTCTTGTTAGCCAGGTTGGCTGAGGACATAGTAATGTCGATCCAGCTTTTGCCATTTACCGTTTCGAATGTTGGTTCTGAATCTTTGTCATTCCAAGTAATAAGATCATACTTGAGTATAAAAGATACCAGAGGAGCAGCCTGATCAGAAATGCGATGATTATGGATTTCAGGACCCCATAATTCGTGCCTCATATTGAAATCTCCCCCAATTAAAATGTGGCTAAAATTAATGTTTCTAAAAACATCTTCAAGTTTTAGAATTTCGCTATTTTTATTACTGGAATGTGGAATATATACAGAAACCACTGTTATAGTCTGAGTACCGTCTGAAATATCTGCAATCACAGTGTTTTGACTGGCATAACGGGTAAGGATTGAAATATTTTTATTTCGAATAATTATAATTGCCTTGCCATTGAGTGCAGCGACTATTATCCAATTCAAAGGAAGCCCTATGACCTTCCCTTTACGGTTCCTGTAAAAGGAATACATCTGGGATTTTATTCGAAAAACAAAGGTTTGGCAACTTTTGAGTCGCCATACGTGAACGACCCAAGTTTGCCTGCAAAAAACACAAGAAAAAAACAACCGGGGGCACACTACCCATAAATGGTATGTTTTACAATAAACTCTATCTCACGGAGATACATGGGGCATAAGTTTGAATTTGACATATGGTCAGCTCTGACTTTAAGATTAGTACTTTTGTTGTACAGAACACGATTTCTGCAAATAGGATGCGGTTTTGTACATCCTTTCAGATCATGGTTTACAGTACACTTAGTACAAGTCGGTTTTGTTTCTCTACAATTCCTTTTTAAGAGACCAAATCGGTAACAGCCAAAGCACCTCAGTGGTTCAAGAAATTCTTTGAAACGATAGGAGTTAAAACCGCAACGCAATCGTTTCTTATCTTTTATTTCCTGATAATTTTTTGGTTGCATTGCAAGAATCCAGTTCTGTAAACTGCCTCTCCCTTTTTTCTTGAAAACAACCTCTATTTCTTGGTCAGTTAGTTCATTACTCTCTTTTAATTGTAAGATAAAGTTATTCTCGTAAGCTGCTTGATCTCCGTCTTGTGGAGGTATGTCAAATATTATAATGTTTGGTACTCTGGGCTTTGGTATATACACTTGACATTTGTCCCTAAGTGTCAGATGGTTCATAATCGTTGTTTTTAATTTTTCAAGCATTTCAGGGGTTTTGGTCTTTACAACAATACCATTTCCCTGTATTGGGCGACATGATAGAACTTCTACTTGTGTATCTTTTAGTTTGATTTTTCCCTCAAGTGCTGTCTTCAGCATAACTGAAGTTTTTATTTCCTCATTTGCCGGTTTTATGATTAAAGTAGGCAGAGTGGATTTAGACCTGGCATTATTGACAATTTTTGATTGTGCCAAATTAGTAGTTGTGCTCTCACTAGCGAGCTTGGAGGGTCCTGGCGGTAGCACCTTTTTGATAATGGCTCCTTTAAAGGAGATATTTGTCACTGGTTTGGGTGCATTATTCTCTAACATTTTAGCATATGTTGTCTTAATTCAATCTGTTTATTGACTTCCATGTTTCGTGGAATTTTACTCTATTCCGTTGTTTGCTTCACATCTTTATTTACTCGTATAGGGCAGAGTCTGTTTTGCGTAATCATAAGAAATTCAAGAATGTCCCGCTTCGCATGTCCTTTTATCTTATGTATTCTTATAATAGCTTCAATTTCGTCTCTAAAGATGAGATCATCATAATCCCTTTCCGTGAGAGGCGCATAACTTTTACAATCGGATAGGTGAGAGGGCTGTCCTCTAATGTTTGAAAAAGGTACTGGTTGCTCTAGAGCTTGTCGTTTACTATCTACACTTGTGTCGTTTTGTTTTACAAAAGTCCCTGTACTATCAATGGACGTAGCTGGGGAATGTTTGTGTTTTCGTTTAATTGGAACCCCACTGACAGGAGGGCCTGCCTCTCTGTAGAATTTTTCCAGATCAGCGGGTTTTGAAATTGCTACCACTCCTTCGGAGTCCATTATGCTACCATTAAAGTTACTTTCTGTATCATCATCTAAGGAACATGGCACTTCCCCTTTTTCACACATCATACCCAAGTTGTTATAAACACTATTAATATCATTTTGGGTATTTTCCACAAAAACTTCACATTGCGAATTTTGTACACTAGAAAACTCACTAGACATAATGTAATAAGTAGAAAAGAAAACAATTTAAAACAAAACCAATTGCAGCTATATTTCTGGCAACAAAATTTAAAAATCCGGTAACTGTTTCTTGTTCCCGAGATTAATTTCTAAACATAGAGCCTTCTCTAATTAACTAATTAGTTATTGTGCAAATTAGATGCAACCATGTTGCCAGCAGAGAGGGCCATACCATAAAGCAATATCAATGAAACTATTTTAAATTTACAAATTGATAAAAAGATATAAGCTCAGAAAGAAACTGTTGGCAACTACTTGTAGCCACTAAATCAAAAATATCAAAAATTATCGAAATGCGGACCCTAGTCCAACAAAAAAGGGATCAATCAATCACTATTTGAATCTTGAATGAAACCAGTGAATGCGCTCAAACGTCCGACATGCGCACGACACCAAAACAAGACAACATGGCGGAAGCTAAGTGGGTCTTGCACACTACTGAAGAGAAGAACATAACATAGAAACACAATCAATCAAAGAATCCAAAAAATAACTTCACCGCAATGCACCGGAACACCCCCAAAGTAGAAAGCAATAAGAAATAACTGTAATATACAAAATAAAGGGCGAAAAACGAACACAAAAAGAAGAGGAATAAAAATCGCAACCTCGTCCGCGGCAGCAAGAATGCGTTCCTCAGTTGAAGGACACTATAAGATCAGTGATCGTACAGCCCAAAATTGGTATAAACGTTTTAAGGGAGGAGTCTTGTCCCTTGAAATTAAGCCTAGAAGTGGGAGGCCTTCAGTTGTTAATCTTCAAGATTTGAAACAAAAAGTAGGGATGAATCCAACCACCAGCACCCACAAACTTTCAGAGGAGTTAGGACCCTCCAAGGGCACTATATGCCGAGCCTTGTATAAGCTTTAGAAAACTTATAAGAACTCTAGGTAAGTTCCTTATGAACTGACTCCTCAGCAAGCGAATCAACGAGTAGAATTTTGTAAAACTCTACTGGAAAACCCACAAGATTGGCGGTTTTTTAAACGCATAGTTACATGTGATGAGAAATGGGTTTATCTACGAAACCCAGATAATCGAAAGCAATGGTTAGATGTGGGCCAATCAGCCGAACCTGTTGCAACAAAGACGGTTTGAAAAGCAGTTATGATTTAGGCGAAATCAGTTGTTTCACTGCTAGGTATGTTTTGCAAGAAAAAAGCAGGAGTTAATGACTTCAGACCTTCCGAATTGTCTTCAATATATGTGAGTGGCCTGGAATTTATTGTGGCCTCACAGTCGCAGAGGATATTTTCCAACTCTTCATAGTTAACACTTTTTCTGCCCAAAATTCTCCTTAACATTTATTTAGCATTCGGATCACCCACTCCCACCATCCACTCCACTTTCGGCAGTTGGAGGGTTAAAATTCCATTTGATTTTATTGATAGTGGACATTAACCGTTTCGTGTCTAATTTTTTGTTGAATTCTAATTCTGGACATCTACTTTACACGGCAAACATTCTTCATACCTTTTATCTTCATTTCTTTTAACAGTTTTACGGAAAAAATCAACCGTTTCTTCATTGGTTACCTGCCTTGACTTGACTTCTGCAGGATCTCTTATACTGATGGCATCTAGACTCCATAATTCCGTCAAATCTAAATTGGTAGCATAAGTAATGCTCTCCAAAGGTTTTGAGTAGTTTCTTTGTTTACCTTGGAGTGTCCATCAAAGTTTTGTTTTGATGGTTACCAAATTATTATCAATGGGCTCAATCGTTCCAGTCAATAATGCACGAAGGTAACCTGCCCCTATTAATAAACCTATTTCTGGCGTATCCTCTCCCATATCACTTAAATGCACATTTTCCCTTTTCAAAATGGGATAAATATTAGGATCCTGCACATGTGGAATATAACCACATATTTCCTTTTAATCCAAAACGGAAATATTGTGCCTGAGATTTGAACACAAGCTTTGTAATGTAATATCATAGACATTGTGGGACTCTTTTTTAGTTTCACTGCCCCCCAAAATTCCATGGCTCATTTTTCAACATTTCTTGATCTACTGGTTTCAATCCTAGTTTATCAGCAATATCTTTCCTTATGAAAGATCGCTGAGCATCAGTATCAAACAATCCTCGGACGATTCCGGACCTGTCATTGTTTATGATTGTCACTAATACCGTTAGCAATAAAGTTGACGAATTCCTCGGTGACAAGAGAACCTCTGCGTCGAATTCAGGTTGCTTACATTGTTTCGTTTGATTTATATTTGGACACATAATACTATGATGTTTTTTCTAGCATATAATGAAATAGGTTTGGGAGACCTTCGAATTGTGACGACCTGGTTTCAAACAGATGAAACACGCACCTTTCTTCTTCAATGCTTCTCTTTTCTCCTACAGTGACATATCAGGAGCTTTAAAGCATTCTGACGTATTATGAAACGACTTATTACAAAATGAGCATTACTTGTCATTTCCCTCAGCTCTTTTCCTTTCACTAGATACAATACAAGCTTCAGTAGGAATTTTATCCGTCAGTTTAAACATTTGAAACTCTTGATCTTTCGCGAAACATGATCGAGCAAGTTGTAACCTCTCATCACTTTCAACTTCCGATCGAAGAAATTCTAACAAGTTTCCAAAAATGTTTGCCTTGTTTTTATTTTCAACTGTACTACGCGTTCGTTCCCACCCCTTGATACGATCTTCTGGTAGAGTTGACTCTACTAAGAAGTATAACATTGCTTCGTACTTTTCAGACGTCATACACTAAGGTCTCCAGTGCTCGTAGCTGAGTCTCTAATTTTTTCATAAAGAACACGCAAAGTAAAATTTTCACCATTCTTTGCTTGCGCTGAAACAAGATTTAAAAGTTCACGAACATAAATTTGGATCAGTAACTCATCTTTTCAAAATGAGATTTCAGTTGTTCAATAACTTTATAATAGTTTGTCCCCTATGGCGGAAAACTTTCTACTAAATCTCTTGCCGATGAACCAACTTCTGTTGCTTGAAGAAGAAACTGAAATTTGTCATCTGAATCGATACTATCATCCTCATGATTTTTTTTGAATTGTCCCCAGAATCCAAGCCAATTCTTTTTATCGCCGTCAAAACGTTTTAATTCCAACTTAGGAAGACAAAAATTCGCTTTGTTTCATTTACTACATTGGAAATCTCATAATTTCCTTTATTTGTTGATAAAATCAAATCAACTTTAGTCTTCATAGCAATCCACTGATCGCGATAATTTTCTGTTAAATCAATATCACTAGAAAATTCATTTTCATCAAAATTTTCCATTTCTAGCCATATTACTCTTATTTTTTTCATCTAATTGAAATAACCTGTCAGTTTTATCATTTAAAATATTGAATACAGGCATCAATTCAATCTTACTTACCGGTTCCGTTTTCACAACGGATTCCACTTCCTTCAAATATTTCGTAAATAATCGCCGGAGTTGTGTTTCCTCCCGTTTTAAATGATCCATTGTCCTGCTCACGGACGCCACTTTGTTAAAAGGTTTTATAAATACTATGGATTAAATATGAGAAAACACTTTAATTACAGATATTGACAGAAATTTTGGAAACGTGTATTTACATCAAACAACAGACAATAAATCCATATTAAATTACTCCAAGTGGCTTTGAGTTGTAGCTAGTATGACGTAAACAATCTGTGTCTGGTGGAATTTTGAGCAAGTGTTTCATTTCGAAATCATTCCACAGTGTCTGTCGGTCAACTCTGAAATTTACTGTGAACAGCTGGACAGGATGTATGCTTCTGTGAAAAGCAAATACCTGCTTTTGTCAACCGAGAGAGAGCTCTTCTCCAACAAGATAACGCGAGACCACACACATCCTGTATCACTCGAGATAAAATATAGGAGCTCCAAGGAATCGAACTTTTACCTCATCCTGAATATGGTACAGACCTTGCTCTTTCTGACTTATCTATGTGTGAGTTTTTACCACATGAGTGACATATCGCGTAATAATACAATAAGCCATCAACGCAATAAGGTTATAAACATATAATTGAATTGTTTTATTCAGTGATCTGACATCTTGTCTTTTTTCTTTTTGCAAGATGGGCATTGAATTTCTAAATTTAATTGGCACACCGCACTTGACAGGCATGGCGTGAACATAAATCGACCTCATTGATATCAAAATATATCTTTTGTTTTACTTGCATCTATCAACCTACTCTTAGGCATGAAATTTATTTTGGTGTTAACTGGATCAATCTTTTCTTATTTTGGATCCATTTGGTGGTTTTTAATTTTTTTTTCATGTCTCCTCTCCACTCGTTCTATTGTTTATCCACTTTTAGGTTGATTATCATAGGAAGTGGTGTAACGAGGGTAAATGGCGCCCGGGGAATAATATATTTTTCGGCCTCGGTCGTATTTGACTGTGACATTGACTGTAGCATGAAATGAAAACGGTGATGGTTTTCCATTGCAGAACTCCCTAAGACTCTCCAGGGGCACTATTACAGCAATACTCCGACTTCCCTACCTCGACTTACGCGATCTCTTATTTTCCCCTTCGAATATTTCCCATTTTAGAATATGATACAAAGGCAAAAATTGGAAATAAAAAGAAAATTTGTCTATCCTTTTCCAATGGGTCGGGAACAAGGCTAGAAACTGATCAAGTTGCTCATGTAATAGAAGCTGTTAATCTTTCCGGGCAATTAAATTTGGAATTTGATAAATAATGACATCAATTAGTTGTTGCACTCACGTAGCAAAGAGCTTTAAGTTGACGAGCTTGTAGAGATACTCGAGCAAATCACTACTATAAAAGCCGGTACTTTAGATCCAGATCCACCAGAAAAGCAAATGACGATTGCAAGCTGGGAAGAAGGTCTTGGCTCATTTAAAAAAATAGGGTTGCAAATTTTGTAGATAATAGATTGTAATGAGGAATGTATTTAGGTATTAGGCAAGGAATTAAAAAATATTATCTTGATATAAAGAAATTTTACGTGAAGAAAAGTCATGAGTCGTCAGACGAGTTTGTTAGGTTTTATGAATCCAACATAGAGGAAACTCCCTTTTGTGTAACGCTTTTATATTGATATTTAAAATTTTGTATCGATAATAATGTAAAATGTTTTCTTTTATTACATGCTGTTCTTCCAAACAGCTATTTTCCTAGCCCTTGCATTTAATTTCGCATGTATTTTTATGCGAAACTACACCCCGACTCAAGCGCTTTTCGGCGGTCCCACCTATCTCGTTAACTTCGAAGTATTTATTGTACACGCCTTGCCCACTTCTCGCTACATCACTGACAGGGGTAGATCCTAGACTTTGATGCATACCTGGAAGAAGAGGTGTTCAATAGAAACGTTCTCTAGTGTATTTGGGATGAACTGTATTATTCCTTTGGAATGAATCATATTATGCTGACACAAACGATTTGTCTAAGCGCGGTTTACTAGTAGATTCCTCATAACTTTATTTCTCAAACTTTAAGAAATATGTATTAGAAAAAGAATTAAACGTTTAGGATACATACATACAGTTTCAGTTTCATCAAGGCTTTGAAATGGTGCGTTTCTTTTGTATTAATTCTGCAGAATAAATTTTTTAATACATTATAACCGCTTTCTTTATAATAATATTAATAATTAATTAAATCGTGAATATTCATCAATAATATTGCGAATATTTTCAATTCTTAGGAAGAATTCTTTCATAAGCATTTCATAGGTATTGTTATCAGAATCATTTTTCAAGCATGTGTCTTGAATAACAGACATTTTTTAATAAGATTTTTGTTGTTGTTTTCTTTTTAAGTACACATTTTTATCTATTTTTGTTTAGAATTTTCGTATGTCATATGGTATGGTAGAATAGAAATTTGAAATAGTTTTGTATTTTATCTTTGAGAAAAGAGATGAAAGACCTGAAGTGTCTAAATGGAGTGCAATAAATAAGCTTAAAATATTTCCGAATACAAAGGTTGAAGGAATTCAAATCCTTTTCCTTGAATCATAGAAGGACGTTTCTATTCGTCTTAATTTGCATAGATGATAACATTTTATAATCGATTTCAAAGAACTATCGATTTCAATTATCTATAAAGCACTTAAATGTGATCACAAGTCTTTTTATCTTACTAAAGGGGAAAAAATGAAACTTTTCAAAGAATCCCCGATTTTTAAAAAAGTGATGCTCTGTTTTCAACAGATCATACATTAAGCTAAGCCACTGTAAATTATGTGGCGAAAAATAAGCAGTTACTCTGTAGGCATATATTCTTTCACTTAGTAACGTTATAAATGAACTGAAAATTGCTGAGATTAGTTCCTACAACATAAACGTTAATTTTTATGCCTTGTCTTTTAAAGCTAGCTGTCTGTTATTACTGTGAAGCAAGATTTATTTCCTTCATGAATTAGAAAAGTGAATTAGTTTGAAATTCACTATCAGAATGGTAGATGTGTGATACAATAAACATATTACAGACAAATAGAATAAAGAATATTCTTTTAAACTAAAGAATGAGCCAACAGAGATAGAAAACTTTTTATTTTGGACTGTGCACAATCACAAAACTCTCTACTGATTTTATTTACATGGATTTTAATGATGGTAATAATTTCTTCATTGTCATCTCTATTTTTTAGGTTGGAAAAAAGAAAAATATTAAAGGTAAAAATGGAAACAATTGGAAAGTTTGAAATTAGACAAAAAAAGTTAGTTCAGAGTGCCTTCTAAATATTAAATATTTTGAAAATTCAATAATGAAAAGGCAAAACTTTGATTCATATCAGATTTTGGAGTTATTCAATTCTGAAAATATTTATATTTTTATTGTTCTTTTTTAATTTTAGTTTGATTCTTATAATTAAAAATGGAATGAATGCAAAGGACTGATTTTTCGCAAAATAAACATTGTCATTGATAAAAGTAAGTCTAGTGCAAATTGACCAAGATTCCCCATAGACATTTGACAAAAATATATTATTACAAACTGAATATAGTGTATCTATCAAATGCATTTTAAGCATCCATATAATGGACTATTAAATTAGTACTTCTGTAACGCAACTCATGTATGATTTTTTTCTATTTATTAAGTTCAATAAAACAGTACCTGTAGCTGCTGAATCTAGACACAATGTGATGAAAAAAATTAACATATTGCTTCGTGCTAATCCTGTGTATTTTAGAGAATGTAAATCAATTTTTGTTGATTTAAATTTTAAAAAATCATGTTTGAATAGCATGAATATAAATGATTCCACTATAATGTATATTGGCACTTTATGAATACGCAATAATTCTTTCAATATTTTTTTCTTCACAACATTATTAAATAATATTTCTTATCATGTTAACGATAAAAAATGAGACTGCAGGATTCTTTGATACTGATTTCACTTTTAATAATATTGTATTAAGGAAATTATCCCAACAGAGTATCTTTGACATTTCCTTGTGGATTGTTGTTATTCATTTTACTAATTGGACATTGAAATTCAATATTAGTGAAAATTAACTTTTACGAAACCTGCCACACATTTTTTTCATAATACGACCAGCAACAGTTTACATTAATGCACTCACATCTGCTTTGCAAATATGCAAATAAAGTATCAATACAGACAAATGAAAAGCACAGTGGGAAAGATTAAAATAACTAAATCAGTTCAAGCATAGACAGAGTGAACATGTTATCAACATATTTGACACAAATGTTTCGCAACTGCAAACACTGAAGAGATGATCTTGAACATAAAATGACTAAAATACATTTATGACAGTTTAAATATACATAAAAAACTCTAGTTTTAAAAGCATACGCTGTTCTGTGTAATAAGCATTCAAGTGTTTATATTGATGGGCATCTGTTATTTGACACAATGCAGACCACACAATAAGTATAACTTTTTACAGTAAATGTGAAATCTCTTTCCTAATAACGTATCTTGAATACACGATACATCACATCTGTGTTGTCATTGTTCTACCAAACTCTATCTTCACCATGACAAATAAAAATTACAATTCATAAATATAAGAATCTGTGACAACATCGGTCTCCAATGCGATTACCTTGTTTGAACACCACAACATTAGTTTATGCAGTGCATGTGATAAAATGATGCATTCATCATGAATCATATGATTTTGGTTAATGAACTCTCAATGATTCCAGGGTGTGACGAATCCACTGGACGTGCTCAAAGGTATGATGATATCTTCTTTGTTTATTCGAGCTTGGACATGTGACTTTTTGATTGCTGACTCCTAAGATGTACCATTTGTCATTGATGTTGCACAACAGAGGACTACCTTCAGCTTCGTCGCCCTAAAAAAAATCGGAGAAATTTTAAATTCTTCAATATTAGACACAAACAATTGGTGAAGCTTGTAACAGAATTTTAAATTTAACATAGATTAATAACTTATCATTGATTTTTGAAATATAAATGTTGTGTTAGCATCATGCAGAGATTATTCCATCTTATAATTGTAGCTAATAGAATACAAAAAAGAAAAAATACAGAAGAAACAGAAGAAACAGAAGAACTGAACACAATAGTGATAACAATACACCTCTTGAGCGCCAACGCAGCAGCATCCAGTGTTGCATCAACAATATTGTCCATTATTAACTAACGAATTACTATAGAATCAAATAACAAAAAAACCCACGCTTTAATAATTAAAACACATAAAGATTTATCTATATTAGAATTCCGATGGCGAGTGGCCTTTGAAAACGTTCGCCATTCGAGTTCTCCTCCATTTCTTCCATTCTAATTATTTCCTTTTATGTGTTTTAATTATTAAAGCATGATTTTTTTGTTGTTTGATTCTATAGTAATTCGTTAGTTAATATTGGACAATATTGTTGATGCAATCACTGGATGCTGCTGCGTTGGCGCAAAAAAGGTATATTGTTATCGCTATTGTGTGTTTACTTCTTCTGTTTCTTCTGTATTTTTCATTTTTTGCATTCGATTATATGTATTTTGTATTTTATTGGAAGTTGCAGCATTTGCGCCATTCTGTCTAAGAAAAAAGTTTAATTAATTTTTCAATTTTTAATATCTTTTATTAATATATATTAATTGTAATTGTCATAGTTGTATCCTTTTATTTGTGATGGAAGATGATCGACTGAAAATTCATGTTGCAAGTGGACTCTACAGAAAATCCTAATCCTGCTTCCGAAACTATGCGGACGGTTGTAGTGTCAGGTGTTCCCATCATGGCGCAAGCTATCACCAGATAATATCTGCAATAGGGTCCGGCTATCAGTAGATCTGCCATCAGTAGACAACAGGATAGGAAAGTTAAGAAATATTTGGAAATAGTAAGTGGGGGTAAAAGTGTTAATCAACTTTCCCAGAGATATAAGAAAGTTATGGACCGAAGGAACGAAAGAACTATGGGGGTATATCTCCAGCCAGCGCAATAAGCTCTTGGCGTATGTGAGTTCAGTAATTGGACCTTGCTATATCTATGAATAAATGTGATTAAAGTGTTTGAGATCTTCCATCTCAGCTGCTGTAAGTTCTTTATGAGGAACTTAAACACACCTTTTAGACGAAAGTTTGGAGAAAAATCTATCTTTGGATAATCTGTGGGGATTAAGCCCTTATGTCAGCACATTTAAAAATAATTACAGATATTTACCAGAGAGACCCATTGATAAGTAGGAATGTATTTCTCTTATTTTCAAGATTATTCTATTTTTACGCATAAAAAATGAGGCCAGGCATGAGTTGAACTATAGTTTTACCTTTATTTTCTCTGAATGGTTCATAGAATGGGCAGAGGGAACATGCATGAAGTGGACAGAGTGAGGGTGAAGGAGAGAGAGAATTGATAGGATTACTGGGACGTAGTTAAAGGGATTGTGTCAAGGACAGCTTATTAGGGAAGTTTTGTGCGTGTGGCTTGCACGCCAGTATTTTGCCCCAGAGTCTGGCTTGGCTTCGGTGGTTGCCACGTCAGTAAACATCTGGTTTTTACTTTAGGTTGGATATAAAAAAGGAGGCAAGGATTTATGGTTTTCTCCAGAAAGGGGCTTCTTGTGATGTTAAAAGATTTCCTGGCCAGATGTTCCTCAAAGGTCTGTTAGCGACCTGGATATGAAACGTCGATATTGGGAACGAATGCTATCTCTTAAATAAGAAGCAAGTTGGGTCCAAAGGTAGATTCAGCAAAGAAAAAAAGCAGTACTTCATTTTAAAATGGAACATTTTGTAATAAATTGTTTCTAAAAATTATATATACTTAAAATGATACTTTCTGAATTTTTCAATAAAGTTATTTTAATTGGATTAAATCATAATAATCACCAACCTGGCATTCTTCGTCTTCCATAACATCGCTTTCCACGGCACAAATTAATTTTTGCCTGGATGATGTATTGTTAAGAGTTTCATCAGTGCAGTCATTGCCAGTAATAGTCAACTTTACTTCAAAAAGGTGATTCTCTACAATAACAAAATGCATGGATACACTTATTAAAATGTAATTATCTCATATCAATGAAGGATACTTAAACTTTCTTAACAGTAATGATACAATTTAATTTTTTTCTTAAGATGCTATATTTGAAAACGCCTTATCGTTAAAGAAGAATAAAACTACCTATGATGAAAGACATGCTATTTAAATTTATTGCATGACATACATCATATTTCTTTTTTTATAACACAAAAATTAGAAATTATAAGGTTCTTCAAGGCTATCAAAAGCTGCGCAAATGTTTGAATTCCAAATTTTAAAAGAAAAAATTAATATTGTTTTAATTCATTAAATATTATCTATCTATAATAGAATTGTCCAGAGAAGTCCGTAACGCTGGGCGGAGCTTAAAATAACCTCACCCCTTTTGTCTGCGTCTTTATTGAACGAGCAAATCGTATGGTTGTATAAGAATATTACCTCAGCTTTGAACAATGAAAGAAAAACACGCAATTAAATATATTTGTTTAAACAATGAAAAAAGATTGAATTGCGTTTCAACAATGAAAAGTATTGTTGTAAATTATGTCAAAATATTTTTAAAAATTTATTAAAAATCGAGAAAAAATTGTAAAGCAACTTAATTGATATCATTAAAAAGGTAATTTTGTGTACTTTTTTTTCATTTATTTCTTACGCACTCTGCCAATGTGCATGAGATTTTGTATTGCATCTTTCGTGTCTAAATCTGTTAAAATTAGTTCTGAGACATTGTTTGCAGGCTAAAAGCCCGTCTTAGACGGGCACAAACCTTCTAGTATATATAGAAAAACAATCTTTTTGAGTATGTGTGTATATTCGTTTTTTTGTTCTTTATGCACGCCCAGACCGTTGGATTTGCCTGGACCGAATTTTGCACAGTGATTGTTTAATGACATAAAAAGTTAAAAAAATTCTAATTAGATTTTTATTTATTTAATTTTAAAGTGATAAATTCTGGTATTTTTTGCCTATTTACGCGGAATTTCTTTTTTATCCATGAAGAAAAGTTATACTTCCGGTGTTTTAATATATTAGTTTTTTCATTTTTCTCTCTTTTTTGGTCTTTTGATGTTTTATTTTATTTATTTCTCTTTAAATATTATTTTTGAGCCATATTAAAGGCAGTTGGTTCTTGCATTTCCCCCAATTTTATTTTACTTTATTTACATTTATTTCTCTTCATACACTATTCTTTTTGAGCCGTACTAAAGTAAGTTGATTGGAATAAAAAGTTTTATTTTGAAGATGAATTTTTGTTTCATCGATTGTCTATATATTTGGAGAAAAAGAAACTGATTGGGGGCCATATTAAAATATCTGGATCCTTGAGGAATGCCGAGTTGTCAGCTAGTTAATAATAAAATGTCTAATTAATGCCGTTTCAAATTTATGAGTTAGGTAGTTTTGATAATTTTTTTCGCATTATTAAATATTTCGGATGTATTCACCTGAAATTTAAAAAATAATTTTTTCATAGCTATTAAATAAAAAAAAACATAAAAAAATAACTGAGTGCGCAAAAGATCTGTTTTCTGTACTATTTAAGGTCAATCAATTTTTCTCATAGACATTTTTTTAACAAATACATTTCATGGCCTATATAACAATAATATACGCTTATATAATACCAGGATATACCTTGTATCATCGCGTATTTCTTGCTACAATAACTGATTAGTTACAGAGATCTCTTAACGCATTATCCGTCGGGTTGTTATGTAAATTATTACATTCCATTACAATATGTTCAATACCAGTTGTGGCATGAGTGCACTCACTTCGAACGCTCCACCGTAACGTATTGCAAGGGATTCCAGCAAGCGAGTAATTGTGGCTTGGTAGGCAGGAGGGCCTAACGTAATCTGATCCGTTTATGGATTGTTCCAGTTTCAAGATTGACAGCACTCCAGATCCAATTGGGGACTTGACCATTCCAGTAATTCTCGATTCCTGATCAAATGGAGACTTCGAAGAGAGGCGTATTATGCCAATACGGGCCACCCACACTGCATGCGGATCACTGCACAAACAGAATAATTTAATGAATTCGTGCAGGCGATAATAATTAAAGCGAATTACTAAATATCTGAAGAAAAAGTAATTTACTACATATTTGAAGAAGAAATGTAACTTACTACATATTTGAAGAAGAAATGTAACTTACTACATAGTTGAAGAAAAAAGTAGCTTATATATTTGAAGAAATCACTGCAGTTATGCTATAGGGATTAGTTGCTTATTCTTCGAGTTTTGTTATTTAGCCTTTTCTTTACGGGCTTACAGATGCTCTATTAGTGGATACTTTATCTCTGTGTATGGGTTGGTACAGCTGTTGTACCACTAAAAGATTCGGTTTTCTCTCTCCTAGTGAAACAAATCTGTCTTTCCTTTGTTAATTTTATAAATTCATAGACCCGGAGGTATAGGCGTTAGACAACAAAATTTATAAATTTAGTTAAAAAATTAGCTAGTTTTCTCGAACACTATCGCTTTTTTTGTAATTCCTAGTTTTAGGTAGCTATAAAGAAATAAAAATTTAATTTTTTCTTGAAAAAGTAGAGGGGGGGGGACGACTGCCCTCCCGATTCGGCGCCACTTTTTGTAGGTGCATTCATTTCCACCATAACCTCGTCCCCTCCGTTCTAGAGCATCTCAGCGCGTTATTTTGATCTGGATTTTTTCAGGTTAAATGATACGACAAGGGGATATACTTCAATGTTTATCTCGCACAAATGAAGGTATAGTTCGTGTCAATATTCCGAGACTAGCACTTTTGGACGATTTTACACAGGAAAGAGGTGTCAGGCAATGAGTAAGATGAGCGCATTTCCGGTGTTCTTTGTTAGATCACGCTAAGTAAAATGTAAGCAACTCCCCTTCCATTCTTCACTTTGGTGAAAATAACTCCGACTGGCGCATGTGCAAAAGCACGGATTTTTCGGAATCCGATAAAATACAATATCAGATCTGAAAATATTATTTCGTCAATGTTGACAAATACCTCTCAAAACAGGCAGTAGATGTTAGAATCCAGTCATCTGACACAAGTGTGGCATCGCAGGCATATTCTCCATTCTTAAAAAGGGCAACGTGCCATGGCCACTGTCCATGGATGGCGCCAAATTTTCCCTCTGGAAGGTTTAATGCGTAGCTCCTAGCCACTCTAGCAGAATGTGCTGGTCTCAGGCCACATGCTACAGTGAATAATAAAATATGATTACTTTTGTGCTTATTTAGTAATCATAAAATGTAACAATTTACGAAGAAAACTAACCGTCGGAATTGTTCTCAATTATTACTAGGAAGTGATATCATAAGATATAAAAATTTCCATAGAAACATTTGTATTTATTGATATTTTCTAATACTTATAAAGGAGCATAATCATAAAGAATGAAATCTTAATAAAATATCCAAAAAAATCACATGGAGTGCTTTTGGCGGTCGCCACAAGTAATTGACCCTTACAGTTAATGGTATTATTAGATTTCTGAAGTTTATTTAAACATACACAAATCTTTATCGAATAAATACAGTTTTCATTATCTTAACTGTGCCATTTTTACCATATACGCGAGATAAACAAGGCTGAAATGTTAAGTTTTGAATTATGCTCACTTTTATAATGGCGCATTAATTTTATTGAGAATCAATTTATATCAATCAATACAAACACGCTGGTCACCAAAGGCGACTAGTTTAAAATAAAGCCATGCCACTATACTTATTAAGTACGTAGTTATCTATAGTGCTTTTTCATGAAGTATATGATTTGGACGAATTATTGCCATGTTTATTACTACTCTATTACCGTGCCTACTACTACTTGCCTATTACTCACGAGCAATTAAAATAGCAAAGTAAGTTTTTTCAAAAATTAAACTTTATTTCAACTAAGTTACATTGTTTTTAAAGTTTTTGTTGTTTCATGGAAATGTATTTTTAAAAAGTTTTTTTTAAATAAATTATAATACTGCAATTAAAAAGCAAATACAAGATTGATTGTTTTCTAAAGTAGGATTTTCTGAGTCAAAATTTCTATTCACTTTTTAATGATTTTAAAAGTGAGATTCGTGTGTACAGCATAAACAAAGACATTAAATATTCTGACACAAAAAGTAACACCGATTTAAAGGACAGGAAAATCGGAGAAGCAAAATACAGAACCGAAATATCAAAGTTAACCTTGAGCAAGTCCTTGAGTGCTAAATTTAACCCTGGGTGATCATTTTACCACTTAAAAACTAATTATCTCAAAC
The DNA here is from genome assembly GCA_013235015.1 of Araneus ventricosus. Classification (NCBI taxonomy): domain Eukaryota; kingdom Metazoa; phylum Arthropoda; class Arachnida; order Araneae; family Araneidae; genus Araneus; species Araneus ventricosus. The sequence continues at coordinate 270,879 of BGPR01000097.1, forward strand.
TTTCTCCAGCTTAATTATGTTTTTAATTGCTTGCTATATTTCTAAAGAATGTGACACAATATTCTTTATATTGTTATTTCGCCTTCTTGAATAGTTACGAGTTCTGTTACTTGAAAACCTGTTCGTTCCCAAAAAGAACTAGAAGAAATTTCAACCTTTCTATTTTCGATAACAGCTAAGTTTTCAGGGAACTAGCATTTCTTGACAAGGCACAATTATCATTGAAAAACAATTCATCTCTTCTAAGAATTTTGTTACAGACTAATTTAAAGGCTGAAGTTTTACTTATGAAATGAATAATATATGTGTGAGTCATACCTAATTTTATATTGTACTAGTTGCCTTTGGAGACCAACTTTTTCACCTTTTTTTTAAAAAGTTGGTTGTATTTAAATTAACTTAACCCTTTATTTCCAGACGGTACTTAAAAGTACTACTTTAATCACGCTTATATTTTTGTAATTTGTCCATTTTTTCTGACAGTATTCACATGAACACGAGGAATGTAGTTCTGACAGCTAGCAGCAGATGGTAGATGAAGACAAAAATTAAATTTTTTAATTATTAATTAAATTATTGTATTTAATTAAAAAAGTTTTTTCATCTTTCCTGGGGTAATGCTGCATTAAAACGTACCTAATGATGCCAAAATAAAATTGAAAAGTTGCTAGTAAGTTAATTCAGTAATTAAAGGGTTAAATCTAAATGTGCATTGTACATTCTTCATGATTCCCTCAATATAATACTTTCAAAGTACAAGTTGTGATAGAAATTTAATACTTGTGCTATTTATGAAGACTTTAATTTGCTCTTGAATAAATATATGAGCTTTATCGTGAAAGCATAGATGGTGAATATTCAACCAATCCAATAATGTGCTTGTTTATTGAAACACATTAATGAAAAGACAGACAAGTAAATAGAATCCTTCAGTTTCGGTGTAGGTTGCATTTTACTGATTATGTTTTTCAATTTACTTAATATCTCAGTGAAGTTTCATTTACAAAGTTACTGAAAAATTTAGTGGACTGCAATTAGAAAAAACAAATAGGACTAATAATAATAATATACAAAATATAATCATTCAGTTACGGAGTTGCTTGTATTTTAACGATTGTGTTTTATAATTTAGTTGATATCTCAGTGAAGTTTCTTTTAATAATAATTTAGTTATTAATTTTTCTTTATAATAATTTAGTTATTAATTTTTCTTTTAATAATAATTTAGTTATTAATTTTTCTTTTAATACTAATTTAGTTATTAATTTTCCTTTTAATAATAATTTAGTTATTAATTTTTCTTTTAATAAAAATTTAGTTATTAATTTTTCTTTTAATAATAATTTAGTTATTAATTTTTTTAATAATAATTTAGTTTATTTTAGTTAATAAAAAATTTAGTGGACTTCAATAAGAGAGCAAAATAAGAAAAAAAATCGTGCTCATTTGGGACAATTTAATGCAATGTATATGTAACTATTCCTTTCTGAAGTAACTGAAACCTTTGTTGCTATTAAGGTGTTTCTTTCCATACAGTAACCAATTAGTGCATAATTAGAAGAGAATATACTAAAAGTAACTTATGAATATTTTATTGCTATCATGCAAGTAAATGGCTTCTTACCACTTGCTCCGCATTTGACGTAGACAACATTTTGACTGTCACAGGACACTTGCACGAATCTGGGAAATGAGTTGAAAATAGTTCAGTTCATATAAAAAAGTAACTAAAATAAAAACATAACAAAGTATGCTAAAACAAAGATTCGTATGAATAAATTTCAGTTAATATATTAATTTAATTAGCTAAAATTTTTATCTTTATTTAAGTCCATAATTAATTAGTTTGTGATATTTAATTGATAAAATTACTGATAACAGAAATGGTTTAAGGAGTTGGAAAATAATTTTAATAAAATAAAAGCAAAGATATGTTAATTAGACATTTAGTTTAGATAAACATGTTATATTTATTTATATATCATTAAGGTAGTAAAAATGCCCTTTAAAATGATTATTTAGATCGAGTCCACATTTCAATAACTCATAAGCAAAAGAAACGTTGTTCACAACTCTAAGAATTTTAGAGCATTCTGTCTTTTAATAAAAAAACAAAAACAAGCAATGGAGCCGATTTATGCTCAAGTGACAAGCGTCAAATTCGCTGCGCCACTTTAATAATACGGTGCGCCTTTTGCAGGAGGAAAAAGGACACAGCACAACGTAAAACAACGTAGACGTTAAATGACAAGCGCAATTAAGTTTGTCGTGTGGTTTTGACGTCACGTTTGGTCACGTGACTCTAGTTTGAAAAACTGGGTCAACACCAAGCTATTACTGACGTCACCAAGATGATTTTTTTCGGTTGTTTCGCCAAAGGTTTAACGTTTTTTTAATATTCAAACATACCACAAATTTTTCAGTTTCCTGCATGGTGGTTGGTTCTAATACCATTTAATCTAGCGTGTATCTAACCAAGTCTACGAGTCAAGAACTCGGGATGAAGGGTATGTGTGGCATATTTTGTTGGTCAAAGAGACACGAAGCATTTAAGAAGTCTGACTTCAGTTTCCATGCATATATAGGTGCACATTGGTTTCTCGGAGGATTTGCAAAGGAAACGGGCCTTCATTTGTATTTCGCCTGGAGAAAAACCTGCAGCAGCCAGCCTGACCGCAGCGAGAAATTTGTTTCTAAAGTGTACGTTTGTCTACTAGTTTTTGAATAATGATAGATAGGAGTACATCCAGAGGATAGAACCCATATCTTTCTTCCTCCGATGCTATATCTGAACCCACTAGGCAATTCACAGGATTGTTTCCTATATATGAGAATTAAACTAAAAATTAGTTTAAAAAATTACTGTATAGATGAATACTTACGTTATGCTTGATGCCAGGGGATCCAACAATTGAACATAATCAGTTTCTACTGCATTAACATCTTTTCTCATTTCAACATTTTCAGTAACTCTGCCAAAAGATATATGTTATTGGAATTTCGAAAAGAATAAATTTCAGTATGCAATATGATGAAGAAAAATATGACAACTTCAAATATAACATGATAAATCAAACGTTCCATTGATCGTTTAAAACTAGCAAAAATAAATACTTATATATCCTATTTATTTTCCTAATTTACATATAATTTATTTTAGCTATTAGAATAAAATTTCAAATTGTAAGATTTGAAGATATATGTGTAATTTAAGCACAACGTATATAAATGATATTTTCTTTATTTAATACTTAAAATAACTAGACAATACAATATGCTGCACGATATTGTATATTATTGTTCAATATTATATAATATCAGGCGGTATTGTCCACAATTATGCAATATTGCGAATCTATATATTTAAAATAATTTGGTAAAAAAAAACCTTCACCGAGTCCGCTAGCCTCAACCACTCGACCGATTTCGACATTTTTTTTTTAATTGAAAGATTATGACGCCTAGATATGTCGTCAAAGGTCGCCTGCCCTCTACTCCCCCTTTTCGATCGAAATCGAAAAAACACTTGTCCACCATACATTCTCTATATGTTTTTTCGATTTCGTTCGAAAAGGGGGGGGGGTGAGGGGCAGGCGACTCTTGATGACATATATAGAGGTCATAACCTTTCAAATGAAAAAAAAGTGTCTAAATCCGTCGCGTGGTTGGGGCTGGGGGATTTCTACAAGGTTTAATAATTTGGTAGGTTAATAATTTGGCCTCCACCGAGTCTGCTAGCCTCAACCAGCCTAAGACGTCTAGACATGTTATCAAGGTTTGCCTGCCCCCACACCCATTTTCGAACGAAATCAAAAAACCACTTCTCCTCTGTACATTGCCTATGGGTAAATCTTGTGAAATCCCCCAGCCCCAATCCGAAATCGAAAAAAACATTTCTCCACCATACATTCTCGATATGTTTTTTCTATTTCGTTCAAAAATGGGTGAGGGACAGAAGATCCTTCATGACATATCTAGACGTCATAAGCTTTTATATGAAATAAAAATTATCGAAATCCGTCGAGTGGTTGGAGCTGGCGAACTTTCTGAAGGTTTTGCCATATTATTTTAAATATATATATATCTCAGCAGTTGAATCAAAATGGCGTGTGAAAAATATTGTAAAATACCTATTGTGGATGATGGAAACTGTTTATTTAGGGCTATATCATTCTGTATTTATGGATCTGAAGACTTACAACTAGATGAGGTTTATTGAAATATTTTACAATTTTAAAGGAATCTGTTGTCTACAAAGAATATGAAATCTACTATGGTTTTATGTTCTGTTCCACTGATCTTCATGCAGTATTTAAAACTGAAAAAAGTAGTGACTGAGAGCCTCAAAGCAGCGAGGCGACAGGGTCAGTGCTGAGCAAAGTGGGTGCTGGCCGCGAACCCGCCCGGAGAGAGGCGAGAGCTGCTAGTATTGTTTAATATGATACAATGATATCTTTGCGCTACTGGGGAAAGCAGTTTATATTTTATCGTGAATTTTTTTTTATTATCATGACTTGCAAAGATCATAGTATAAGGTTTCATAAAGATGTTTATTTTCTTACTTATGGAATTAAATTCTTAGAAAATAGTTGCAAAATGAAAACATATTTAATGGAGCTTTATTACAGGTTGCATTGTCATAGGTCGCAAGCGTTTTGGTCAGGCTGTACAAAAGTTCAAACTCGTTAGATTGAGCAAAGAAGATATTTTGAAATATGAGATCGTCGTTCTATTTCTTACACAGTTTTTCAAATGGATACATCATATTACCAGTTTCAACTTTTGTTTACTTAACAAATTAACGAATTTTTTAAGAAAAGAAGGAGGAGATTAATAAAACTCTAAATTTCTTTTAAGTATATCAAATAAAACTTTGTGATTTATAAGAGAGCTACAAGTTTTTGTACATGAGCAAAATACTTATAAAAACATTGTAACTTTACGATTTGTGTTGTATGTCTTTGAACTTAAAAGCTGATTAGTTCTAAAACGGAATGAAAATTTTGAAAGTAATAGGATGTAAACATATATGGAAAGTTTCAACTAAAATTTTTATTTTTTATAGATTTTGGTTTTATTTTCGAGTAATTTTGACATTATTAAGTCTTCTTCAAATTTGGGGGAACAATTTATTCCTTTCCAGATTTGTGAATTTAAAAAAGGATCTTCAATTGTTGTTGGCATTTGGAACATCGAAGTGTAGTCCTATGCAATGTATGTGTGAATTCACAGGGCATATAAGTTAGCAGTTGAATTTATAAGCCATGCATTATCCCTGATACAGGCAGAATACTGAGCAATTTATTCTTATTTTCATGTTACCGGATCTCAACAGCATCATAATGAACTATTAGACAACGGAAAAGGAAAATTACCGCCGTTGTTAGCGTACTAGAAAATAAAGCAGTAATATTCATTTTCTGGTCTGCAGCCTTTCAGGGTAAATAGTGCTGTCAAATTCCCAACTATTTCTGTTACAATTTTGGTCGGAGTTTCTGTCATTGGTATGGGCCTTCTAGATAAATACCAAGAAATCCAATATGATTTACTTAGTTTTCGGGGAAAATATTAAACTGCAACGCTGAACAGCTCAATAGTGATTAGAGCTGATTAAAAATCCAGAGAGAAAAAAATTATTTCAAAAACATTTTATGATAATGGATGCAAAAACTTTACAAAGTGACTAAACATAATTTTTGTCTGCTTGAGACATGAATTTCATGAAAAGGAATGAATAATTCTTTGTTTGACCTTTAGTTCGGTATCGCTAGTTAGTAGGATGAAATTCTCACTTTCGTTGGGGGTCTTGTTAAGTTAGAAATACTGTGTGATCATCAATGGTTTTTAAACCATTTGTTATAGTAATTTTGAATCGCGGTCAGATTATGAGAAAGACAAAAATGAACGACTAATGCTCTTCTCTCCAAGCTTCCTCACCATACCAACGGGGGGGCATTTAACCCACGGCGTCAGATTTGGCGCTCACCAGGCCCACTTACACGGAGGCTCTTCAAGTGGAATTGCGTTTCGGGCCTGGAGCTCTCAGCCCCTGAGCCGAGACCTTACCACTAGGCCACCTTGGTCCCCAGTCATCAATGGAACGAAATAATGAAATTTCATTGTGAAATATTAGAATATGACAGTAACCCTGTAAAATACTAAAATTATTTTTTCTGTTTAATATACACAGACAATTCTTTTCTGCGTAACGTCATACTGTAGGTGAAAGTTGAAAGAAAATGAAATTGAGATCAATATTGCCTATTATATGTTTATATGTTTATTATATAATATTAATTGGATATGTTTTGTTAAAAACTTTTTACGACAGATTCAATTCAGAAAAAAAATTGTGAAATTAGTGAAGGATTTATTAATATATAGACCGCTTAGAACAGTAGAGGTGGTTTATTCTAAGACTCTCTAATTTCCCTATTTGAAGAAAGCTGTAATCTCAACAACAATATAAAATTCTGAATTTTACAGCGTTTCAAATTTGCTGTACTTATTATGTAATTATGTGTACGCTCAAACTTTCTATGACAGATTCAATACAGAATCAAGAAAAAAATGTGGAATTAGTGAAGGAGTTGTTATATATAGACCATTGAGAACAGGAGAGGTTGTTAATATATAATTATCCTATAATTGTCGAGCTTTCAGAAGCGAAATCTCCTTAACTGAAGAATATAGTAGTCTTAGCTGTCATCGAAAATTCAGAATTTCACGGCGCTTCGAATTCATCGTATTATATATTTATGCATGCGCTCAAATCTTCTATGACAGATTCAATCGGGAATTCAAAAAATTATGGAATGAGGTAAAAAGTTATGTATAGAAGGGTCGATGAGAAAAGGAGAAGTGGTTTATATATTTATCCTGCCGAGCTTTAAGATGTGACATTTCCCTGATTGAAAAATGCAGAAAAGTTAATTATCATCCGATATTCTATTTTTGATGGAATTTTGGATTCATCGTATTATATATTTATGCATATCCTCAGATGAATCTACTATTTGAACAAACTTTTACAGACTCATCTAAGAATATATTCGATTACAAAGTCTATAACCCTTATACTACACATGCAATACAGTTATGCTACGAAAATAAGCTTTTGTCTGCAAGATGAACAACGCCCAAAGGAGTCATTCACGTCTAATAAGCGTCTTGTATTAACGCCTACAGGCGTTGTCTGCATTTGAGAGCTGAAAAGATAAAAAAAGGGGGTGGGTGTCCTTTTTTTAATCTAATTATTTTAAACTAAACTGAATAGTCTATTCACAGAGTTTTCTAAATCGGTGAAAGCTATAAAAAGATATTTTAACTATGCATTTTCTTATATCTATTACTTCTCTGCATTTTTTGTTACATACTTTTCCACGCTAAATGAAGGCTAAAGTCATTAGCAAACTTGACTACTTTGTATTTTTTGGAGAGACAATGTTAAAAATAAGAAAATTCTTACAAAGCAATTAGTCTTATCCTTGACTTTTATTGAAAAGAATCTATGGAATGAATAAATAAGTTTTTTTTTAAATCTGAATAATGCATCTCGATGAAAAGTACTATTCATCGAAAAGTAAACATCTTGTAGACATTGTAAGTATTATATAAGAGGATCACGCTACTTTCTTAATGTTGGTAGAATGAAGAATATTCTTCTACAGAATCTGTTAGCTATTCTTCTCAGGGAAAAAAAAAGCGTGACAATTTAATCCTGTATAATGAAGTGGAAAACCATTTTTTATTTTTAAGTTAAGAACAGAATTAAATTTTATATATCTCAGCAAAAACTTTAGTTTATTGTACTCAGGCGGTGAATAATACGAAAAGATGTTCGGTAAAAAGTTCAAAAGATAAAAGTTTGAGTAGTATGTTTACCCTTGCTGATTAATGACAAGAAAATGTTTGCTTATTTTTTCACCTTACAAATATTAAAGCAAATCAGGAACTCACCACAATTAATTAAAGTGGGTAATCTGATACTTGCAGCCAGGTATATCAAATTGTATGCTACGCTACAGCTTTTTATGCCTATGAAATATTAAAAATAATTTCTATCTCTTGTTTTTTAGAATTTTTAAATATATGAAAGATCTTTTAAATTGGTGCAGCGATGCGATGAAACGAATTTATTTTTTTTTTCGTTTTTAGGAAATATTTTTAAAGAATTACTGCCTTTCTTAGTTTTCCTTTTTTGAATAAAAATTAATCCCCATGAAATTTATGCACTTCATTAAAGGTAAAACACTGCAGAATAAATTCGCCACTAATGTTCCAAAAGTCTAATAAAAAACGTTGGAGTGCTGGCAAAAAAATTAACCCTACAACGCGCATATTTATGTCACTTACGGTTTTGCCTTTTAATATTAATTTTGAATAATGCGATATTTTATTCATAATATACAGTCACTCAAAAAAGTATTGGGACACTTGGCATGCATAACATGTAAAGCTATTTATAAAAATATTAATCACATTAAAACAAAAACAAAATTAATCAAGAAATGATTTAACATTTGGTATGCAGTATATAAGGAAAATTTTCTTACTGTTTTAGAATTACAATTTGATCTAGCCTTTTAAATATAATTTAAACACAAACAGTTGTTAAAAAATATTGGGACAATTTGGAAATGAGAAATTCAAGAAATATATAGCGCATCAATAAAATTTAATTTACTATTACTTTTATAGACTATAATTTTAGACATAAAGTATCAGCAGAAAAGGTTGCGTATGGAGCAGTGGCGAGAAACAAAGATATTAATTACGGTTGATGTGCGAAATCTGGTAATAAGTCATTGGAAAAATGGAAAATCAGTTCGTTGTATAGGACAAATCTTGAAGCTCAGTAAGTCTAGTGTTTTTAATATCATTCGCAGGTTCAAGAAAACAAATAGTGTTGAAAACAAGCAAAGATCAGGGCGTGCAAGGACATTTAGTGAAAGTGAAGAGAGGTGGATTGTGAGACAAGTTCACATTAATCCAAGAACTAGCGCAGTAAAATTGACTCTGAAATGTAAAAGTAGGTTCCAGAAATTTTTAAATCCTGAAACTGTCAGAAATATTTTAAGAAAACATAAGTATCATGGCAGAGTACCTCGGAGAAAGCCCTACATCAGCAAAGCAAATCGAAAAGCTAGACTGGCATTTGTTAAAATGTACGTAAAGCAGCCAACAGAATTTGGGGAAAATGTAATTTTTGTGGATGAAAGCAAATATAACATTTTCGGATCGGATGGCAAGCAAAAAGTGCGGCGCACACCAAATACAGCATTGCATATCAAAAATTTGCGGCCTACTATAAAATATGGAGATGGTAACAAATTAGTCTGGGTTTTTTTTGGCAAGCTCTGGTGTGGGGAACTTAAACTTTATAGATGATACAATGAATAAATATGTCTACCTTGATATTCTGAAACGAAATTTAAAGCAAAGTGCGAGCAACTTCGGAATCTCAAGACATTTTAAATTGCACCAGGATAATGACACAAAACATACTGCTGATATTTGCAAGTTATGGGTCCTCTACCACTGTCCTGGTGTGATTAAGACCCCTGCACAGAGTCCAGGCCTTAATCCCATTGAACATGTGTGGGATTATTTGCAGCAAAAAATCAATGAACACATTATTTCTAACAAGCAGGAGTTACCAAAACATTTGATCGAAGAGTGGGCCAAAATCAACGGATAATTTTGCGCAAAATTGATCAAATCCATGTCAAATCGACGGAGGGAGGTCATAAAGTACAAGGGTGGCCCAACAAGATATTAACTATGAAGTTCATATTTTTTTCTTAATTTATTGGACAGTGTCCCAATACTTTTTTGAGCAGATTTTCTGACTTGATTTCTTTTACTTTAAATTGTAATCATAATTGCATTAATAAATGAATTTTGTTTGAGTTACTATGATTTGCATTTATCAAAATGTGATATACTTCTTTTTTTGTTACATTTGCATATTTAAGTTATATATTATGATAAAATCCTGTGAACTTGTATTGTGTCCTAATACTTTTTTGAGTGTGTATGTAACTTATTGCATTTTGACTTGAAGTAGGAAGGATTTTTAATAAAGAAATTTTAATTTGAGAATTTTTAAAATTAATTAATTGTAATTAAAAATTGAAGCTCAAAATTAATTTTTTAAATTACAGTTTATGTGTTCCTTGGACACATTAGAGTTGCAGAACTGCGGTTGCCAAAAAAAAAACCGTGCACGTTAGGGCTAATGGCTAATTTATTATGGAACTTTCCTAAGCTTTTAAAATTGTTCATTTACTATTCTTATTCTCCAATGCATGAGAATGGCGTACATATAACACAAATTGAAAATATAAAGTGATTAAGAACATAAATAATATTATTAAGATTTTAAATAATGAGATTATTAAAATATTAAGGTTATTATTAATGAGAAAAAAATATTAAGATTATAATTAATGAGATTAAAAATATTAAGAATATAAATTATTAGTATATATTAGTGGTTAAGATTATAAATAATTGTATTTTAGGTAAGGAGTGCAAAATTCCTCGCTAAATAAGACTCATTATGAAAGCTTAACTTTCATGAAAAAGTTACAAAGATAAATACGATTTTTATCTATCATAGAATCATAACCCCTCCCTCCAATTATAAAGAAGTGCTTTTATGAAAAAAATCTGTGTAGAAAAGAGAAAGATGAAGGTCAAAAATGTGCTTGTTAGTTTCCACGTTCACAAGATTCGAAACCGGAGAATTCTTTCAAGTTGGAGCCGTGTAAGTGGTATCTTAAGTGCTTGACCGGTTATCTACGAATGACGTCTATCGATTTCTTTGAGACAGCAAAAAATAATCTATCAAGAGACCGACTAAGAACATTTAGTTGATTACATTTTATTTCTAACCTTTTTGACCTTTTTGCGTCTAACTATATGATAACCTAATTAATTACAGAAGAAAGCGAAAAACTTTTTATTGCGTGTTAAGTAAAATACAGAATACAAAGAAGCCTCATTCGTATAGATATTTTACCTTAAGAAATAATTATCTACAAGCAAGTTTTAAAAATTGCCTTTTATTTTATTTAAAAGTTGAGTTTTTATTACTTGAATTGAATACATTAATAATAAAATTGTAAAATTATTCTAAATATCCAATGTCTGTACCATAAATAGCTATAATAAATAATAAAAAACAACTCTCGAAATTCGGTCAAATATTTTAATAAATTTATATTGCATATGAATTTACCACATCATTCAACCAACAGCAATAAATATGGTGTCCTACTAATATGCAGCGTTTAAGTTTTTATGTGTCCTTCTTTCTGTGGATCTCTCTATATATTTTCTTATCATACATTGGTGTGATGTGGAAATATGAAGAGGGGATGCCAGCTCAGGTGTTGATATCTGAACAGGCTTCAAAATCAAGTGGACTGTACCAAAATAGCTTTCGTGTAACATGAAGATGGAAAGTTAACCGTACTATTTAACTTAACTATATTTTACCTTCACTATAGGCGTTAGATGCATTTCCGTAGACTCTGCGCAAGTAACTCGTAATTTGTTATTATTTCTTAACTACACATTTTATAAATTTCATGTTGTACATATATAAATTTTGGTACTTTATAAATTCTGTATCTAATTGCATTTGATCTAACTTTCACCTTTTTGCTACACGAGTTAAATATTCGCCAGTAGCACCTATACTTGTTACTGTTAATAATCCCACAGCGTTTTGATCAGAAAATATCAGGAAGTACGCGGCTGTCGACAGTTAATTGAAAATGTGAACAGCTCCAAAGCAATTTTGAAGGTCATTCAAGTGAACATTTCTCCATCTACTTACTCGAAATTGAGGGCAGAACAAGTTGAGACGGCCAGACTTTGAAGAATGACATCTCGCCGAGTTTCGGGGAGGCTGTAATTGAGATTATCGGAGCATATTCGAGCATTTTCGCCAGAATCGGAGTAAAGTAAAAATCCGGAGCTACTGTAGGAGTAGAAACTTTCCTTGGTACCCCAATTACTTGGGCTGATGGACACTAAAAAAAAACACCGCAAAATACATCATTTGCATAAATTTCATTTTTATTAATCGCAAACAACTTTTTAAAAAATCTATATAGGTTTCACATGTGAATGGCTTGATAATAAATTTGATTTTTTAAAGATGGTAGCAGTTACGTTTGGTCCGAACAAAATTTTAGAAATACTTTTAAAAACTATGATTATTTTCCAATTTTCTTTGCATATTTGATCCACCTATTTTCTCCGGCAATATGCTTTTTGTAGAGCAGCGAATTGATAGAATCAAACATTTGGCAAATTGAGTCAAAATTAACTAATTAAAAATAAAGCAAAGTGAAAATAATTCTGTTTAATATACATCTTATCAACGTTATCATACCAGCTAATCTGTTTTTATAATGTACTGATATAAAGAGCATTTATTTAGAAGTTTTAAATAGAATTACGTGTCTCCACACACATTAAAATGAAAGAAAAATAAACTATAATTTTTTGTTTTTCTTCTATCTATAGGCATTATCCTATGAACTGAAATAAAAGGAACAAAATTAATCTATTTCTCTATAAGACTCTTTTTCTAAAGTTATTAAATTGCCAACATTTACTTCAATGGACCCTTGTAACAACTATTTTATTACTTTTCTTAAAAGAGCGCAATAAAAGATATTAAATATATCCATTAAATATTTAGCTTGAAAACATAGTTTATATTTAAAAAAATTAGACTTTTTCATCGAAGACTGAAAACATTTTTTGATCAAAATCACTTCAAAACTTTATTGAAGATTTCGTAAAGTAAAATTTAAACCTTCATGAGAGATGTGAGACATTTTGCGATTCGATAGTTTTTCAAAAAATTTCTGACATAATATTAAAAATTCTTGACATGCATATTTTACGTTTATGTGTTGTTATGTTTAATTTTAGATACATGAGGTACATGCGACTGATATATAACTCCATTTTTCTTTGCACTTATGAATTATATAACTATGCCCGACATATATTGAAATTCAAACGTTTCCATTCTCTTTCAATACATAATTGGTATTCAAGTCTAGATTAGACGAAAGCTTCTTGAACGAAGGGTGACGATCACATTTGGAATCGCCCATAAAATATTGAGGTCGCGAAAATTTTCGCAGGGCTTTCTTCTTTCAGAATCCTCAACATTTTATAATAAAATAGTTAAGAAAATCATATTGACTTGAAAGACCCCATTAAAATTTGATGTGGAACTATATTTAAATGAATTTTCTTCTAGATATTATTGATTAATACTTCATTTTCTTGTCCAGTTTCCAACTTTGAAGTCACAGCACAATTATTTTGATGGAAAAGAGGTCACAAAATTTTTTTCTAGCCGAAAAGAGGTTGCAAGTGAAGTTCTAGATTAGACCAAAGATCCACCTTATAACAAGTGCAGGAAAATGTGGCCATCTTTCATGATGCGGCCGCTGAGGTATCGTCTAATCTTTTGACTTTGAATTAAAAATGCGAGTGCTGCCCCTAGCAACTCACGAGGAAAATTTTAAAAAGGATGATACATCTAATAAACGATTTTAAGTTAATTCATAAATCTAATCCAATCTACATCAAATTATAACAAAAAGATGATACTCTTTTAAAGTGAGATAATTTTCATCCTTAATACCTTTTCCCCAAGGTATTTGACTGAATTTTAAATTAAACAATTATTTTAAATAAAGTAAAAATTTTATCGGTATAAAAAATCATATCAGTGAAGATTCCATATTCCATATAATCTTGCACTGCAAATTATAGCCACCCTTAATTTCTTAGTTCTGTGGTATTTGATTGGATTTTAAATCAAAGATACTTTCTCGGTACAAACACAATCATATCAGTGAAGGTTCTATATGATTCTGCATTGTAAATTACAGTTATATGTAACTGTGTTCATATGCTTTAAGTACTAGTTACTTACTGCAGTTTCTCTCATCCACTCCATTTAAGCAGTCTTCTCGAAGATCGCATCTCCTGTCCTTGTCCACGCACTGGCGATCACCGCAAATGAACTGACCAGGCTTGCAGTAATCTGGAATACAATTTCCATGTACTTAAATGCTCATTGTTAAAGGTTGAAGTAAACTGCTTCAGAATGCTCCTGCCCATATCAAAGCATTTAGTGCTCGATATCGAAAGAGGTATTAGATTTCACAAGTTTCTATTCAATTATTCGCGGTGAAGCATATATCTAATTTAAAAATAAGGCACTGTTATTTTTTGACGGAGTAAAGCAGATTAATATTGCTGATTCCACCAGAATGTTAATGAATCTATTGTGGTTTCTAAATTTCTTTGAAGAGATTCGCTTTTCTGCAACTTTTGGTTTTAAGGACTTGTGAAAAATAAGGGCAATTTCAAGTTCTTATAAATGTAGGGTCAGATGGGGTAATTGGGGACGAAATTTGCAGACTCGGACGCAGTGGCGTACCTACATAAAATGGCGCCCAGGGCAAATACCAAATCTGCGCCCCCCTCTTCTTATTTTGAAATGAGATTCCCATTTCCTTTTTGGAAACTTTATGCCGGGGAGTGCAAAAATTAAAAGTGCAAATAAACTTAAAAAATAACATATAAAACATTTTTGAGTTGATCGTGAGTTGAAAATAACATATAAAACACTTTTGAGGGGCCTTCAGCCGCCGATTCTTTCTTCTTCATTGCTGCATATTTTATGAATACAAACAAAGCTAAAATAAGAAAAATCACGCTTTTAACTAGAAGAGTTAAAAAATTTCATAAATAAATTATATATTCTTAAATATTTCTCTGACTTATGAAGGTAAGCGAAAGAATTTCCAGTTTTATTTTGGACCATATTATTATTATTATTATTATTTTTTTACCACTGAGGCAAATTTTTGCGACATAATGAATAACAAATGATTCATTTCATGCTGGAGTGTATTTAAAAGTAGCTAAATATTTTCATTCAAAAATCAGGTGAAGTTGTGAAATAAACATACAAAAGATGCCTGCAGCAAAGTTTCGAATAGAATTATAAAAGTGCAATTTTATAAATTTAGATTCATTCATTTTATGCTATGTAAAACTGAAGTTAACAAAAACTGCCAAGAGGAATTTCGTGCTTTATAATTAAATCATATAAAAAATGAAGATGGTTAACTTGATAATAGTATAATAATTTCAATTTTTTCAGATTTAATGGGTTTTGCAAAACAAACGGAGGAGAGGGGGAATCTGACAGAAAAGTTATGTCTGCTTGCTGGTGAAATTAAGTTTCTAAATGCCGAAGGTTTCATGGGCAAAGACATCATTCCAGATTTTATCGGTACAAAAGCTTGAACAAGACATCTTAATTAAAATTAATAAACACTAAAATTGAAGTAATCAGTCTAAAATTTAAATTTAGAATATATACATTATTGAAAATATATACATTATCGTCATCATATACAAAAAAACTTCAGGCATGGGTATTTCTTAGAATTATTATCATGATCATTATAATAATCTACAAAACTACCTATTCGCAATATACAAAAGAACAGTGCATGCAAAAGGCATTAATGCTTTATTTGAAAATAATTTTGTTGGAAAAAAAATCTGGTGTAAACCTAGCAGAACATTTGAGATGTACTTCATAATTTAATTTTAAATTTTCTTACATGTTATTTAATTCTTTGGCATTTTAAATATAAATTCTTTTAGAAAATCCTTGCTATTTTAAAGAAAATTAAGTTTAAAAAATTTTAATGTCAATTTAAGATCTGTTTGCAAGGTCTGGAAGATCTGCTAATTTTTACTAGAAATTTCAAAACTTTATGCGGTCCTTTATCTCTCTCTCAGGTTCTTTTTGCGTTTGACAGAACAACTGCATCTACATTCTATAAACACTATCGCATTTTCATCATACAAATTATGCAAATATTCAGTACTAAAAACAATGTAAAGATAGCGAACATACGTCTTTTAAAGTTGCTGGAGTTCTCTTACTTTGCGCAAAAAAAAAATGAACGTATATTTCCCCTTCTTCACTCTTTGCTGATTGAAAACAGGAATGACACTTGCTAACCATTTATCACCAATTTCCGAAGAAACTGATGTCCATTCAGTGTTTTTCATGCATAACGTGAGAAACCATAAGAAACATCAGGACAGAAGAAAGTATCAGGAACTCTGCGGAGATAATCATGCCTAACCATCCGCCCTTATCCCACCCAGGCCCGGCCTTAGCAAGTGCGGGGCCCAATTGGAAACAATTTTTGATAGAGCTGATTCCCAGCCAGCTTGCGTCAAAGCTGGTAGGTCATTAGCATTTAAAATAAACTTAATTAAAATTAAAGTTTAATTAATTAATTAAATTAAAATTAATTTTTAACACATCTTTGAGTAATACTAAAAAGAATAATTTTTTAGTTTAATTATTATCTACTTTTATTTATATTATACATATTATGGAATTATTTTTTGAATGGAACACTTCTATTATTATGGGATACTTTTAAACTTCGTACTAATTATTATTACACATATTAACGAATCTTAAAATCAATTTTCCTCAAATTCACAACCAGGTGGCACCCCTCATATAGAATCAAATTTTAATTAAATTAATAGATCACTTCATAATTCTGAAAATATTAGAAAAATTAAGCTGGTTTGTTCAGACTATCAAGTACAATAATTAAAAAGAAGGGCCGCAGATTTTTTGCAGTAGCTAAAAAAATTTAGTTATTATTTTAAATAAGCTCAGCAGAGATTATATTAAAATAATTACATTAAGATATGAATCAATGGAAGGAAAACAACGAAATTTTAAAGTACTAATTTGTACTCACCCCAAAAAACTGATTGAAATAAAATAAAAGTTATCTATATACGTCGCTTTTTATGATTTCAATGAGCTTTCATGCCGACTTCGAAGAAAGTCGAACAACGCGTTTGGGCGTGGCTGGATAACAAACGAATTTACAGATAAACGCAATGTTGAAAACTCAATTTAAAACAGAGTTCGCTTGGTTCAGTCAAGAAAAGCGCATTTATGAGTATGTGACTGTCTTTTTGCTTTCTAGAAGACACACCGCTGAGCCTAGACTTACCAAATTTGGTACAAATACACTATGAAGGATGGGAATGTGCACCTCAGATAGCTTTTTTTAAATTTTATTATTTAAAAATTAAGCAAGAATATGGTATGTTTCAGCGTTAAATGCAAAAAAAATTATGACACTAAAAACTTGTAAAGACATACACTGTCTTGAATTCAAAAATACATCTTTAAAATCTAATTTACAAGTTTATTTGTTGGACAATTTTTCTTCTTAAATTGAAAAAAAAATTATGCATAATTTTCAACAATAGATTGCAATGTTGTAATGAAAGTCGAACCAATTTCATTAATTCATCAAATCTTTAAATCTAATGTTTCTCTTGCGTTAAAAAACGAGATATAAAATTTATTTTGTTTTGATTATAGTAATGTAACACCTTCATTTGTTATAATAGAATACAGTCCATTTTCCTTGCTTTGCTAGTTTTTTTTTTAAATTAATTTCTTGTTATTTCAACTAAATTTACTTTTTGGATAGATTTACTTTATTATTTTGATAAATTTAAATTTTAGCTATGAACCTATACCTATTTTTTTTACTTAAGGCAGGATAATCCTCTCTGGAAATTATGACATTTGTTTATTTCTTATAATTAGGTTAAACAATCACGTTATAATTAGTTAAATGATGTGTAATAATTGCAATTTCAATCTGAACAAACCATCTCTTGCATGATCAGAACGAAAATTAATCTTCATTCAATTTCATGATTTTAAAGAGCCAACCTAATACTTTTTTAACAATTTAATGTAAAGATCTAAATCTTTAATTTGATAAGATGCAAAACACACTGCCTCAAAATTTAGTTTCAAGTATTCATACATTTCCTGTTTACTGTTTTTCTTTTCCTTGTATTACTAATTCATTCTTTTGAAGCAATCAATGCTTTCAGCTTACCAAAAATTAAATAATTTGACGCGTTTAAAGTAAGTTGGCATAATTAATATACAGTTAATAAAATGGGCGAATCATTCGGTCGATGAATACAGCTAGTATTTAATACGACAAAAGCAATTTTTAAAAAAAGGGAACCCAAATAAAAAATTAATCTGAGCTCACCTTTTAAAAGTACGAAAATGTGTAAGAATTCCTTATTCCTTTGTGCGCCCTGTTTCTCTCGGGTGACTGAAAACAGAAATGTTACAACTTCCTCTCAATTATTTGCAACTAAAGAAGTGGGCGGTGTTCAAAAAGGGTGATAGCTCCCCCCCCCCCGGAAACACATAACATCCTTTTCCCTTCGTGCCTTTAGACTCCAAATTGCATGATCTTTTTACCTCCCTTGTCAGGGCTGTTCGAAGAAGACAATAGTAAAATGAGCTGCAGAAAAAGAAAGAAAGAAAAGAAAAAATATGTCATTGTGTCCTCTCTAGCAAGAACCCCATACTTCTTGCAAAGAGAGATTCTTCGGACATGCTGGGAGCCTGCAGGAACAATAAAATGTCAGCGGCATCAGTTTGTTGTAATACTAGCGATTTTGTTCAAGAATTCCTCACTTTCCAGGGCCCCTCCGGTAGTATAATGTCTCATTCCTACTCCAACGAAATACGCAGAGTTCTCGACCACCCCCTTTGCTACAGTTTCAAAGGCACTCCCTTTTCTCTAGTATTTATGTGTATAGCAGGGAAAGTCTTAGAGCGTTGTTGACTTGTGAGTACTGTAAAAAAATTGGACCACACTGTTCTGCAAGTAAATTTCAAAGGACGAAATAAATCCTAAGAATAATGTTTTGAAATTTAAACGATACTTGATTTTAATTAGAATATGTTCGTGTACAATGTGATTGTGAATCAAATGAAAGCACAAAATTAAATTACCCAAAAAATGCCTGAAAAAATTCCACGGGAACCCAAAAGTTACGGGGTCCATAGGCAGTTGCCTATATTGGCTATTTGATAATCCGGCTTATATATAAGGAGTTTTTGGGCAACAATATTATGATAAGCTGAAACAAAAAAACATTATTACGAAACTGAGATAACTAATCATTCAAGAATAATCGTTTCAGTAGTTTGTTTATAAAAAAATACAAAATTATAATTGACAATTGATTTCAGACAAAACGGTTAACAATTTACAAAACTTTTTCTGTCAATCAATCTCAATATCATTTATTTATAGGATCGAATTTTTAAGTTATAGAACAACATGACATAAAACTACAAAAAGGTTATTAGAAAAAATCACGAAGACGAAGGTTTCAGAAACTACCTTTCCTTTTTTTCCCCCCTGCTAATTCTTTCAAAATATCTCTAGCTATATTTATAATTGCAGTATAAAGAATACAGTTTAAGACTACAAATTTAAGATCAGCTAATTAAACTTTCATTTGCAAAATTTTAATAAACATAATTAAAAAGATTATTTATTTCCGATTAAGGTTATGATTGGAGTACTAATAATTTATTCTACAAAAATGAACTTTTCTCCAGTAAGCAAATTACTTGTAATTTTTATAAAACACTCATCGTAAAAGACTGACTGCAATAGAAAGAAATATGCAATGGTTTCAAATGGCATGTTTTATTAAAAAAATAATAACCAGATTTAAATCAACATTTTCATCATTATTTTAATGATTGTGTAGAAAAGAGATAAATCTTTTTATATCAGACAATCAAAATAAGAGACAAAAAAATCTTCTCGATGTTCAAAAAAATTGCTCGTAAATTCAACTCAAACTGAATTTCCAGTAATTATTATTATGTCCACGACATTCAAATGGAAGTATATACTCTTATTTCGCATCTGAACATTTGAAAAAACTTATTTTATTTTATCGTGAACATCCGCTAGTAATTTATATTTTCATATATTTGCAAAACTTTCTTAGATCTATTAAAACAAATCATGTTTTTGTAATAAAACCAAAACATGTTTTTAAAAATAATTTGTTAAAAACAATAATTAATTTATTTTAATTCGGATAAATTCGATTGCTTTCTTTGTAGCACGCTAACGCGGGGCCCCTTAGGCGCGGGTCCCTATTTGGAGCTATCGGTCCAATCGGCTTAAGGCCGGCCCTGATCCCACCCTACCGGGTGGGAGCTCTAAACGAACTTTTAATTTCGCGATGAGGGTTTCGCTCAGCAAATCTCTGAAATATAATATTACTTGTTATTTTGTCGCAGTTTGAGGTTTCCGGGTTGTAAAAATGAGTGTATCTTTAAGATTTTCCCACGCTTTGTTGAAATCATCTCAATTTTTAAGAATTTTAGGAATAAGAGCTTAAAAAAAACCCTACTTTTATATTAAATACAACCAATTGATTTCTTAATTTTGCGCCCCCTTGCAATTGCGCCCAGGGCACTAGCCCCACCTGCTCCACCCTTGTTACGCCACTGCTCGGACGCTTTTTTCTCTTTGAAAGTCTAGTATGCGATGGAGAAGATAACTTTATTTTTGTGACTGCATAAGCATAGTCTGCTGGATTCATTTAACAATATACACTTTTCAAAAATAATTTATTAATTAATCAACCTCACTTTTAGGAGCGTTCTTAATTTTCCCCGAAGCGTTCCCAATTACCCCAGAGACTATGGGGTAATTGGGAACACGTATTTTGGCTTCTGATCACAATAACGAATTAATTTGAAAAGAATATTTTTGAAATTATTTGAAATTACTGTATATAGAGTATTTTTGAAATGATTTGAAATTACTGTATATAGCTTCAAAATGCATTTAATTGCCTTTTCCTAATTATCACAAAATACTGTTTTTTGAATGTTTTTCAACAAAAACATCTTCTATTTCATGGAATATCGCATATAAACAATTATAACTATTTACTAACTTCAATTTGGAGTAATTTATAATTATTCTAACTCAAATTTTGTCGGGAAAGTTGAGAAATGAATTTTTATGGGAACTGAAATGAGACTGAATATTATGACACACGAAAAGGAAATACTAAAAACTTAAAAACCACACATAAAAATTAGTAAAACCAAATATTTCAATTTAGTAGTAGAAAGTAGATTTTCCAATTGAAATCGAACGTTCAATTCAATGCTCTACTAATTTTTCTTTGACATTTACACTACCTGAAAACCAAATATTTCTTCCCTACAACCTAATTCAAATTAAGATATGGAATTATAGCTTTTAACTGATTATCGGAAATCGCAAACTAAACATTCACCACTTACAGAAATTTTGATTTAGCCAAATTGGTGGTTCTCAAACCTGTCTTATACAATTGAATCCCGCAGACCTGAAAATAATTTCCCTTCATTCTGGAACCTCCAACGTTATAAATCAAATCAAACATATTTGTTGAAAATCAGCCGTGGATGATACCACATAAATTACTTCCTCGATTTCCGCAGCCTCCGTTTCTTGTTGAAATGAGCCAAAATCCTCATCTTCAGATTCCTCCATCATTTTTATCTTTCTCGTCATCATTTTTCTTGTTTTCTTCTATACTTGGTGTCAAACAGCTTCATATCATTATTAAAAAACAATTTTCATACGTTAAAAGTAATATGTATGGAAATCACATGGTAAAATGTTTTAAAATGTCAGTCATTAATTTGACATGAAACAGCGAACTTTTCTGACGGGACATAACGCAACCGCGTTTCTAGATCTAAAATTGCTACTATCAAATAATAAATTATTCCAAATACATAAAAATCCAAGTTTTTGTAAGCTTAGAAGCCTGTTCCCAATTACACAGCAGTGAAAATTGTTAGGGGTAAATAAGAACACTAATCTGTTCCTCAAAATGAAATTCAAAAATGAGAAAAAAGTTTCCTCGTAATTATTATATTCTATAAATCTGAGAAATATATAACTCCGCAACTCAGCTTGTATATAACTGGCGTAAAGAACGAAATATGAAACTTAAGAAATTTTGATTTCACTTTTCTAAACATGTGATTAAAAAAAAAAACTAAACAAGCAATTAAAGGTAAAAAACGCTACTAAATACCATTGAAAAAATTAGGAAAGAATATGTCTTCTTTCTTTAGAATGTATTAACCAAAGCACATGCTTTTCAGTTCGATAGGGCTTCAACAGTGCACACTGGAGTCACCGTTCCCAATTCCTACTTATTCCCAATTTCCCCGCCTAACTCTACCTAGCATTTCATATGATGACAATTAAGAATAGATATTACAGTAATGGTCAACAAATCGTACCATTTCCTTTTTTTTGAATATGACAAATATTACTGTTTCAAAGAAGGTAATTTTGATTGGTTTGCAACAGTAATGCATAACTGAATCATCATTTTTGCTATTGTGTCATCCTTTAAGTGATTACGTCAGCCTCGTTTATAAAATATGACAAAATCTAAGGTGGTGAGTTTTGATTGATCATTACTGTATTAAATAAGAGAAAGGTATACTGTGTTCTGTATCGGAATGCTTGGGAAGTAGTAACAGTTTTTAAAAATATATTTAAGTAGATAATTTTGGTAAAAATGTTCTGAAAATGCGTTTGGGATCTTTTGGAGTTTGATGAAATGTAAGTATTTTTACATTTATTGATATTGAAATTGAGACCCACACCAGTAGTACTTTGAATTATTATTCAATTTTTTAAAAACCTTTTAAGCGTATAAGCATGTCTTTTTGTTCATTTTACTCAGTGTTAACAAATCATTGCAATCTCTTCTAAGATTTATTTATTAGTAAGGTTAAATGAAATAAAAATATCCACAAATACCGAGAGCACATCATGATGAGCATAATCAAATTAAAGCATGCTAAAATTCGTGCATTAGTATATCATAACTTAGAAACCCAGAACTGTTCATCTAGTAAAGTCTTTGACAATGCACTATACAGTGTCTAAGCAATGATCTTTCACATACAAGGATGCTTTATTAGAATCATGTATGATTATGTGTATTGTTGATATTATTCCTTAGTTTTAAAGTTCTCAAGTAAGCCGAAAGGGAAAGGGTGTAAAGAAAGGAAATTGAAAATCGATAATTTTTCAGTCGAATTAAGCGTGCCAGGGAAAGAAGAATTCAAGAAGTACAGAAAAAAAAAATCAAACTACAGGACAGGCTAAGTTGTATTTTACCTTGTGCTTTTCTTATGCTCCCGACAGAAGCGAGTACATTTTTTAACTTTAATTTTATCAAAATAATTTTTTTACCTCAAAGAAATACCTTCTCAGAATTTGGAAGTTTAAAAAAGGTTTGAATTTCGCATCCTTGTTTATAGCATCATATTACAAGATTTAATATAGAAGTTTTTTATTGTTCGTAAAAATGATAGGAAGCAGTTTGGTAGCATGAAGTTAGACAAGACTATTTTGTGTCTTAAACAAATTTAAAGTCATTGCAAATGAAAGCTTTGAAAAAATAACTGAATGCTGCTTAAAAAGGTTTATGCGGGTTTGCTATGCCGTTATTGCCATTCTTTCAGCATTTAGATTCGGGGAGACCGACAGAGTCATCACTATGAGGACGTTTATATAGTTATTGACTATATTAGACATCTCTATTTAATAACTAATTCATGAGCATCTTGACAGGTTGAAATCAATTTTTGAAAATTTCTAGGAAAATTTGTGCTGATTTGCAGCGATTGTGATCTCAACTGTATTTAACTTCTGTACATTAATTTACTGCCACACAAAGTATTTATTGTTATGTAAGTAATCCTTTGATTGAGTTTATGCTTTTTTATTATCCTTTTTTGTTTCTTGATTTTCACCACGTTGGTTTTGTTTTGTAGCACCGTTGGTGCTTTTGTGTTGTGTGTGTTTTTGCTTGTATTTTTGCATTTTTTGTTTGTTTTCTGTATGTTTTTGTTTGTATTTGCTGTTTTTTTCTATTTGCACGTAGGTCTGTAATCCATACCTTCCAAATAGGTAGGTCTATTAATTGTAACTTTTTTCTTTCTTGAATGGTCTGACTCCTCGTCGATCCTTGCTGACTCTAAACCCTTTGGGTGAGTCGGTCGGCGTGAGTTATGTATGTATGTATCTTGACCCTCACAGAACTTAGCATAAACAAAGAATCAGAAAAAAAATCATCTCAGCAAACTCTCAACTCTTTTTGACAGCGACTAAAAATAAAGCATTTTAAACTATCTCGATTGAATCTCGAAAGCATAATTTTGCCAATCCTTTTCAAATCCAGTGCATGGAAGCAAACAACCAAGGGAACAGGTTGAATTAAATGTATATATATATAGCTTCACTGCGAGTAAGTCAGCAAGTTAGTAAGTTTCAATAGAGTTACTTTGATGTGCAGGCTTCTATAAGAATCTAAAGAAATGGAAAATTAATTTGTATAATTTGAAATAATTCATTTATTGATCGCAAACATCCTTTATGGAAGAAGAGGCTGTTCTTTTGTTCAAAATTTAGACTTCGAATGAATTATTTAGAAAGTAAATACATTAATTAAAATTACACTAATCTTACAAAATTTATGACATGATGACGTAATATTAAGTAAAATTTTTTATATTATTTTGATGAAACAAATGGTGTTTATTCCCAGTAATTTAATAAAATCAAAGTGATTCACAATGGTTTTTGTCTGAAATCGCAAAATAAATAAACGGACATAGTTTAAATCAAGAACAAAATCTGAGAGCTATCACAAAAATTTAAAATAAATAAAAATGTCGTACTAAGAAATAGAAACCAAGCATGCTTATTAAAGATTTTCGATTTCCATGTGTCAGAATTTTATGTATGACTTCATGTAATAAGAACATTTTTATTGAAAAAATTAGATTTGCAGTTAACAAAAAAATAATAAATGTTACTTTCTTTAACGCAAGTTTAATAAAAGAGTAAGAATAAGTTGTTTATAGTTGCAGCAGAAGAAGAATGACTGATGGTAATCATGATGAATCGTCATTACTAAAAGAAACAACTTTTATTGCATATATAATACCGCACCGGATGCAGAACACTCATCTGTTTTAAAATTATGATTAAGTTGTTGAAAGATAGCAACTTTCATTGTGTTGTCTGCTGCGGTAATCATTGAATTATGACTATGTTCAAAAGACTGAAATCCATAAACAAGAGTGAATACAAATTTCATCTAATTAAATATATGGAGAAAATATATCAGAAAGAAATATCAAACATAAAAAATATCATTATAGCTGGTATTAATTATCAGGATGATCCTAAGAGTAACAAGAGTATTTCGTTCTTAAAGCTCAGAGCTAAATGTAATTTTCTGAAAGCACCAAGAAAACTAGAACTTGGCATTTTTAAAATTAATTCTAAAAAAAAGGGCTCTCGAAACAAAATGTTTTCCTTGTTATGCTTCTTAATACAGTATCGCCACCTATCGCAAAATTTCGCATTAAAATGTATATTTAAAAACGGAGCTTATATCTATTTCCGCAACATAGTAACGCCATCTATCGCAGAGGATCAGAAGAATTGAAGAAGCTTGAAAGTGATTCCAGAATGCTTTTATATCTCACTCTAGAATAACAATTAAATTTTTTGATAAATGCTTTAAATTTTTTGTTAAGGCATGGTTAGTGAAGTTTTTTTTTTGTCTAAAGTACACTATAAAATAAATAGTAGCAAAAAATTCCTTGAAAATTTTAATTAAAATATTTAGTTAGGATATCAAATATAACATATTTAATACACTAAAATTTTAATAATTAAAATTTTAATTTTAAAGAAAGAGAGAGAAAACAATCTCTAGAATGAGTTTCGAAAAAGGTTAACCAAGCTACTAGGCGCTGACGTTTTAACTATTTAGTTTAGTCTCTCTCGCTATATTTCCAAATGACAAATATTAAGCTAAATGAAAAAAAAAAAACATAAATTACATTTCTCATACATCTTTAATATTTAATAAAATTTCGTGTTATATTTTTAGAATTAATTACATCACCTGAACACAAATGATAATTTTTCTCTTAGAATTCAATCCTTAATATAATTCTTTTTAAGCTTTATTTAAACTTTCTAACTCACAAAATTATTTAAGAAAAAAAAAAGGAACGGTATACATAAGATTAAAAACATTTAAAAATTCGAAAGAAATTTAATACTCTCGAATTTTGAAAAAGATTTTGTTGTAGAAATGTTGTAAAACACATGATAAATATTCTTAAATCACTAACTTGAAATAATACTAACATGATCTAGAATATATAAGTGATATAATTATATTGGCAATTTTGACTTAAAACTTCAACTGAACCTTATCCGAAATTTTTATAAATCTAACTCCTTTTCATTTAAACATTTTGAGTAATAATGATGTCTATTTATCTACGTTTAGAATGCAACATTTCAATTAAATTCTATTTCGTAAATTTTCCAAAAAAATATTGAACTTTTTCTTCTTGTAAAGCAGCAACAAAATTTCTACTCGTAAGAGTTATATTTTCAGATGCAGGCTATTACTCATAGGATAATAACTAAGTAAATGCATTTTTAAAATTAATTAGTTCTATTAAAAAGAATTGCACAAATTTATTTTATATTTGAGTAATACAACCAAATGTTCACTTTTTGTTTAAACAGTACATAGTAAATGCCAATTAGACGAAACCAGTTAAAAAAGAAAAGGCAGAATGTTTTGGTTTCTCGGTTGCTTATAACTTTTTTGTGCGGTTAACTTTTTACATCCAAAAGAATTTTTCGGTAAAAGTTAAATTTGAAATAGAAAAAAAAACTCCATAATTCATGCAAACCGATTTTATAAAAATATATATGGTTATTTTTTTCTGTTTTTTTTCATAGTAAAAGGCGAGCAATATTAAGTACACTTTTCAAAGAGAAATAGGAGAAATCAATAACTGGAAATCCGAAATGGCTTCTGAAAATATTTAAAATATATTTTATTTATTTAAATTTTAATAATAGTTTACCTTTTTTAGAGCCAGTATTATTTCGAATCTGATTTATTCTGACAAAAAAATTTGCTTTTAATTTTCTAGAGACGAATCAGTGGGAAACAAATTTAATTCTGGTATATTCACATAAAAATCTGAAACTCAGAGAAGCAATATATTCCTTATTTAACGTAGAAGGAAAGTTGGAAATAAAATCAGGAAGCTTCAGTCTTTCATCTTTGTCTCTTTCTTTTAAAAGAAATGACCACGTTGGATATGAAATGCTAGATTTTAATTTAATATTCTTATGAAATCAGTAAAAATATTTTCATATGAAATGATATAATAACTCCAAAACCACACTTTGGAGGCAAATTGACAATATATATATATATATATATATATATATATATTCGTATTTTTCGCAGTAATTGCAGTAGGATTCAAATCATAGCATGAAATGATTTTATAGGCATTGGGTTTATAAAGTTTCGTACTTTAAATTTCATCCCTCTTTTGAATTGCAAAAACTTTTCTTTTATTTTTGCATACTGACGATGATTGCTTTTCTTTTTCTTAATGAAATTCTTTTCTAAGAAATGAATACCAAATTTTCTATCTATTTTGTGGCTATCTTTTAATATAAATTTATTCAAAGCTCTTATATATAAAAAGTGAAATATAATTTCCCATAGAAATTTTATATTTTGATAAATTTGTCATTCCTCTTTTCGATTAATTTCCTTTCTGATTTAAACAGTTTAAAAATAAAACTTTCTCAGCGTTGAGTAGCATTTCTGTGGCTTTAAGAATTTAATTGAAACTGCGGAACATTGTATCGATTATTTGGTACCAGAGAATTGAAAAAAATAGAGTGCAGTTTTGAATAAGTTCATGCATGCATAAAATCAATTAAACAATATTTGAGAAAGTTAAAGAAAATAAAAGTAAAGAATCTTCGTGCGAAATAACTCAAGAAACTAAAATCAAATGAAGAAAATCAGAAATTAATGAGACCAAAACCTATAAATATTTGTACAGATATATCTGTCATAGTTTGGAAAAAATTTCAATAAAGTTAAAATAACTAATTCTTAAAAATATAGAAATAAAACCATGGAATGATTTCCGGACAGAAAAAGATTGAAACGTGTGGTGTCTCTTTTCCGTGACAGTGGTGTCAAAGGATAGGTTTTTCTTTTGTATAGTGCCACTGTAGAGTATCTAACGATGATTTATCCTTCCTAAACTACTCTCGGGAGAAAAAAAAAACAGAAAAAAACGAATGGAATCAAAACCAAGATTGTCGCATAAAAAGGAAGGCAAGGTATGTTTTAATGGGTTGGGAATTATATGAAAAGAAGGAATAAATATAACTTCAAAGAGATCACTCTTCACTCATGTCTTTCACTCCTCAACCGTTACTCTTTTCGCTTCTAAGAACTGATAACTTGACTAAGTTCACAAATAGCTCGAATCGAAGTCAAACAAACCGTAAGAAAGGCTTTCATCATATAGAATATCCGTTTTAAAAAAAAGATGTTTCGTTAGTGATCCGAGGGACAACCTACATTTTTTCTTGGAATTTGCGAAAATAGATAATAATCTGTTTCATTCATTTCGAAAGAGGGGAGGCATTGATTCAAACCTGTTGGAAATTCATGGATTTTGTAAACTTTAAAATTACTTAACTCCTGAAGAAATTGCTATTCGTTTGAAACCAAGCACTGATTTGAAGCTATACAGATCTTAAAATCCCGTTCACTTAATCAGCTCAGTTTAAAACGCGATTATAGTTAATTCTCCAGGGAACATAAAGTGTCTAGTTATATAAGCCGGTTAACGCCCAGCTTCCTATTTACAGGACAGCTACATTTCACTTCCGTGGTTTAGATTTATACATTCCATTGTTTGGTTTTTGCTTTGTTTAGCTAGCCATTCCCAAGCTCCTAAACAATTTTCAAAGGGTATATACCACCAGTCATCCAGGATTTGAAGTCAAAGTGTCGTTATTTTGATTTTTCCTTTGATTTATTTTTGAAGTAATCCAAGAAATTAGAAAGTAATAATTATTTTTGGATATTTTAATCTATTTTTAAAGTCTTTAATATTTATCTAAAAAAAGTTCTTAAAAATGATTTTTTACCGATATTTTTATATTTTTTCTAAAAAAGTAAGGAATCCCCCAAATTATATTTGGAATTTAATTTTACTTCACAGTGTGTTTTAAACGTAATTTAAAAAAAATTAATTAGAATCTATGCTTTAAATTAATTTCGGCGTTAACTGGTTAGGGCAATAAAAATCTTCCGTAACTTCAATCATATAAAAAGGCATTATCTTATTATTATGTCCATATGGGAAGAAATGGGCACAAAGATGCAAAAAGAACGGCAGGTCTAAAAAAAATGAATCTAACAAAGAATCAATGCAAAAAAATATTGTTCAATCTAACCAATTATCAAGAATGACTTAAAAATCAAGGAATGAATTATAAATTGGTAAATCATATTTAATTTAGGTTATTTTTAACATTTAAAAATTAGAAACTATTGTTCCGCTTACGCAAAGTAGTTCTTTATTCCACGTAGTAAAGTAAGTGCAACCTCGTCCTACGTCTTAAAATAAAATAATGTTTCCAAGATGGAAAAAAACCCAAGATGAAACTGCTGAATGGATTCCTCTTCAAACTCACATATGTATATATCTACTTTATTGTTTATATTTTAATGTTTATAAATTATTGAGTATATATTTTAAATTTGTTACTTTTCTTAGGTTTGATTAAGGATTGTTTTGAATTTGATTCTGGTGGTGTTTCGGGGAGGGATAGGAATAAATGGCATAGATTTAACTTCGAATCATTGAGCGTTTACGCAGAGAAAAGGGAATGGGATATTTTGCCTCCTGATGAGCAATATTCCATGGTTTTCCTTGCATATTTATTATCCATTCTTTTTTGTCATAATTATTCTCTACTTTTCGATATTTTTCTACTATGTATAATTTACTTTGTGCGCTAACATTTTTGAATGATGAATATATTTAATGTTTTAGGTTAAATGTTCTTATAATTTTTAAAATCAAATACCATAATATTCATAAATAAACTTTCAAATGCTACTATGAAGCATAATACTTTTATAAGTTAACAAAAATTATAAATTTATATAAAACTGTATAGGCTAATGCTAAAACTTTTGGAAATTATTAACGTACAAAATATGTAACTTGGGATCGCAAAATAGGATAAACCCACGAAATTTCTATTGCCACGCAATTAACAAACACTGAACTGCAAATCAACCAATTACTTAGCTCTCTTATTCTTCAAAGAACAAAAACCTTTCATTCTGTTCAACTGGATTAATAGAGGTGACATTTTAAATGAAAAGCAGGAGCATACCGCATTATTAAATGCAGACTATCGCATTTTGCGTCTCGAAGTTAAACTTGAAGCATTTGACATCATTGTAATTAGATACTCATTAATTACTCAACCGTTCGTTACTGCAGCGGGAATTTATGACAGAAACTGATAAATTTTTCTGTTGAGATATCCAGATTATGGAAATTTCAAAAGTTAAACTTTTTTTAAACCCCTACAAATATCCGATTAAATATTTCGCTGAATGTATTAAATTCTGTCAGGATTGTGTGATTAAAATACACTTCGTGTTACTGGAAAACTAGGCACGTTCAAAATAAATTGGTTAGAAATTAATGAAGTAACTTCTGAATTTGTATTAGAAAGTCTGTAAATATTGCAAAGGGAAGATTAAACAGATATTTCGAACATTTCATTTCAATCACGTGTAATGAGAAATGTAGAATAATTCGCTATATTTCGTTAAAATTAAAAATATGAAAATCCTTAACTGTTCTTGCTCGTAACTATTTTGTATAAAATGAGATAGATTAATTACCACATATGATAGTTTGTTTCAACTTTGTTTTAAGAATAGGAATAATTAGAAGTCAAGCTCTTACAATATGGCATTCTGATAACACGATCTCTGTATAACACGGTGATGAAATTGCGACAACCTTCCTACATTAGAGCAACAGCACGGTTTTCATTAACTCGGCGGTAAAACAGCGATATCCATATAACCATATAAGATGATGGGAAACAGCGACAGCCCTACTACAGTAAGACACTCAAGCAACATGGGTTTCACATAATTTGGTGGTAAAATAGAGATTTCCATAGAACACGGTGCAAAAATTACGACAAAACTCCAGCAAAATTACATTCTAACAACGTTATTTTCATATAAATCGGTGGAAAAACCCTGATTTCCAGATAACACGGTGCAAAAATTTCGACAACCCTCTTACAACAGGGCATTCTAAAAACACGTTTTTCGTATAATACGGTGACAAAGTAGCGATTTCCATATAACATTGTGTAAAAAAGTGACAGCCATCCTTCAACACGAATTCTCTTGCAGTAGGGTTCTGATATATAAATGGAATGAACTGGCCATGTTATGTTAACCAAAGAACGAATTAACCATGGTATGTTAATCACGGAACGAACTAAACATGCTATGCTATGGGGGGTTGAATTCAGTAATAAAATTTATGAAGGGAAGTGATAAGTATTGAAAAAAATATCAAATGTATAGACAAGAAAATAATACAAACAAAAACAAGTTTTGTTTGTAATTTTTCATTAAGCGGATGCATAAGAAAATATCTTTTTATTTGATTTTTGGGGATCTGAATTCGACATATTTCTTTGAGATTAAACTGTATAAAAAGAAAACTAGCATAAAAAAGAAAAAAAAAAAGAATTGACTTCCTTTGTTATGAAAAACGAAGGAAATTAAATTTCAATAATATTTAATTTTTGAATTTTAATAAAAACGGATGAAAATTAATAATCTTCCCTGATTAATTTCGATGGCAAGTTGATTAATTTTGTAGGTAAGTTTTGGATAAAAGCCGACTTCAGTAGCAGTCAGTTTTGAACTCCTTTGTAAGAAAATTTACATAATGTGTAACATATATTATTGAGACAATTTTAAACTGGTGACCATTCACTGTCGAGTTTATTTATTTGTTGCTCCACTATTGGAGTTAATTTAATATATGGAGAATTATTGCAATTAAGATAGGATTCAAAATTGCGTAGCAGAATGTTTTTTATATGAAATCTAATTAATGATTTTTCTTGTTTCATTTGGTCAATAAAATTGTTTTGACACACACAATTTACACAAACTCTTTTTCAACTTCCGACTGGTCACTTCGCTTAAAATATATTTACAAATTCATGAAAGAATTTGAAAGTGCATGCAGATGGCTATCAGTAATTGGATTGGCGAAAGTGGTTTTGAAATCTTTGGCTAAGAAATGATATTCATAATACTTACAGAAACAGTTGTAAAAACAATTTCCTAGTCACAAAAGCATTTTTATGGTCGAGGATGTGTGGAAAAAACGATCTATTACTTTATACACTTTGGATTTCCGAAACATAATGCCAAGAAAAGGATATGAAACAATGCCTTCAGTAAAATGTATTTCTGTTATTAGGATGCACTTTTATAAGAGCTTTACCAAGACATTGATGGTAATGTGTTTATATCATATATGTCTATTAAGAAAGACATATAAGATAATATTTCTGGACCGATTCTGCTACTTTCTTGGATTTATTGTGCATTTTCGGTACATAAGTTTTCTTTTTTCTGGTTTGCTCAATAGATTAATCTGATGACGATGGAGTATTTGGAACTAGGAAGTGGTGTAGTCTCAAAATAAGCAGTGCCGGAACGCTATAACTTGGGAAAAATCTCGCTGTTTTAAAGACGTTTTCGCAATTTCTTCTTATTTATTTCTCGTGAAAAAAAAGGCAGTGCAGGAACGGTGTTACGATGCGTTCCGGCTCCGCTACACCCCTAGAACTAGGACAGATAAATTACTTATAAAAATAAAAATAGTCACAAAAATTTAGACTCACTTATATGAACTTTGATCTAGTTGCCTTGTGTTATTTTTGTTGAAAATGAAGATGAAAAAAAAAAAATGCCGTACGAAAACAATTGTATCAATGGATTGAAATCCCTCAAATTATTTAATTTCTTTGATAATAAATAACACGATGATGAAAATAAAATAAATAAATGCGAAAATGAAACCGACAAAGGTAACTGTTCTTTTCAAGCTCCAATTTAAAATTAATTTAAATGCCACAAAACGCATTCACGTAGTGTGTTAAATGCCCAGGTTAAAAAAATATTTTAAATATGGAATAAAATCTGTTAGTTTTCTTCAAAATCAGAGAAACTTCTTGAAAATAAAGTAACGCAAAACTCATATTCACTTACCCATCTAAGGAAAAGCATGCATTTCCTCAAATTAAACTATTTTGCCGTTACAATGAAGAATTAATTTTCCTTCATAACCTTCAAGATATTTTTTTAAGCGAGCAGTTGTACAAACATTCTAGAAAATTTCGAATAACAAATTATTTCTCTCGCAGACGATTTGAATCATTGTCGTCAAAAAAAACATTTTCACAACCGTCCGCGACGACATTCCAAACAAATTAAGAGCAATTTGACACATGACGAGTTTTCCATTCATTTATAATATCGTGCCGCTATGCCATTAAAAATTCAATGTTTATTCATGTTGTTAACACGCTTGAACAAATACATTTTCCAATTGTCTTTGCAAACATAAGATACTTGGTTTCACTCCTCAGCAAACAATGTCAATAATTTGTAGCAAATACAAATCACTATTCCATGAGCAAGCAGCGCTGAATAGATAAAACAAGAAAATTGGTTATTTAACTGCATTGTATCTCTGAAAAGCTGTTTTACTGTTGAAAAGAGGATATGCAAAACTAACTCAGCTAACATGGGAAATAGCCAGAAAAGCTTTACTTCGTTTCAGAAAATCCTTTTTCTAACTCGATACTTTTCACAATTTCATTCTATTCACTTTTGCCTTTCATTATAAAACGTATTTGCTTGGGAATACGAGAGGATTGAAACAATTTCCAAGTCAGATTAAAGCAATATGAGACATGCTGAACTACTACGCTTTAATATAACTTTTATTTAATCTTTTTCTTTTGTCGCGTGCTTCATTTGAATTTAAAGAAATTTTAGTCACCTTCTAATGGTTAGTCGAATGCTGTCATTCCCTTGAAATTTCAGCAGCAATATTCTTTGATGATCTTTATAATGATAATTATTGTTATATACAATAGATTTTCCTTCAACATTTTTTGCATAGATATTTTTGATTCTGAAATTTTAGAAAAGACTAATGAAACTTAAAATGTTTCCAAATCTCATCACCAGTAGAAATTTAAGCTTAAGTTATAAAGGTTAAGATTCATAAACTGGAGGTATACAAACACCTCTATTTAGTCCATTTTTTCCAAAGTGTCGTTTATTTTTTATTTTAATTTGATCAGATAAAACAGATTATCTAGATTCTAAGTGAATATTTTTTTATCTTTATAACAGAAATCATGAGCATTTATATGAACAAAAATTATGTATAAATTCTTACTAAATCTAAGTGTTAAAATTGTTTTGAGATTTCTGCTAATTTTTATCTATTTTAAATATATTTCCGAATTTTAAGTTCTATTTCTTTGAAAGTTTTCGACGTTTTCATAAAGTTAAATTAGTAAATAAACTATATTATTATAATTATATAAGAATAGATACTTTTATCTTATTGATACTTTTTAATGTTTTGGGAGAGGTTTGTTTAAAAAATGGACGGGTAGAAAACATTCTTAAAAAGTCACCAATTTAAGTGTTCGTATATCTTCAAGAAATCAAAAATATTTCAACTGACATTAAATGAAATGTCGTACATGAAATGTTTCCTCGTCTTTCGCTGAAATCTGTTATCATTTGATAATGTAGAAGACTATCTTTCTTCAATATTTCTGCTGACAAAAACTGTAATATCTTCAACAATTCTGGTTTTGTCTGAAAATTATTAACAAATGTTCTAGAAATTCATAATTTCAAAAATGATTTTTTTTGGTTTTATTTTTTCTACCAATAAAGACAATTCCATAGTTATGATTTTTCTGTGTAATTTTAAAGTTTCTTTTTAAAAAGTGTTTTCATCGTTTTGAGCACTGAAATTGAAATATGCATTGGAACAGAATATTAAATTTTAAATACTACGTTCTGAGGTACCATTATACAAAATCCATTAAGGCTTGAGAATTATTGCGTTTTTTTAATAAGTAATGGATCCATTTAAGTTAAAAACAGCAGTAAGTGTATGAAATAATTTGTTTGAAGTATATTTATTAAACGAAGGATTTTAATATTATGAGCTATTAAATTATAACTAACTAGTCCAGATTCTATATTTATTGCTTAAAATAAATAAATTAAGTAGCACATTTTGAAATACCCCCGAAACCTCCCCAACGCCCCCAATCTCTCTGAAATTCGATAGTCATGAAGCATGAATTTAGCAATCTATTTAATTTTATCTGGTGTTTTATTGACTGAAAGCTGATGACTAATGTGGGAAATTTTAAGAAAACATGTTATAAATTTCGATGTTTTTTCATTTAAAAGAAAAGAGCGACTAAAGAGTTTATAGCGAAATTTATTATTAGGTACATGTTTATAATAGTTTAGCAACTATTTTCAAATCTGCTTACTAAATTCACACATCTTAGAGGAGGTTTATATTTTCGCTTATCATGTGAAGTGTGCATGGAGAGAAAAATGTTTAGTACCCTACCTGTTTATGAGTTTAAACGTATAATCAAATTTAACTAAAAACATTCGGTAATAATATTTCTTGTTACTTCATTTTATCATTTTAAGGAATATTATTTCTATCTTTCTGTTATTTCAAACTAGCAGTATGTGCACGGCGTTGCCCGTGGAACCAGGACTTTAACAAAATGGAAAAAAAAGGAAAAAAACCGCCCACAATGACATGAAAAAGTTTTGAAAACAAAATCAAAACAAAAGATGCACATTATTTGATTTTCCTGCTTATTTTTTTCGCGCTACAGTACAGAGTACTTTAATCCAAAACAATATTACAAAATTGATTATTATACAGCAAGCAAAATATAAAATCGAATCCGAAAATAATAATCGAAGTAATTCATTCAGGTGAAGGTCATGACGTATCCTGCGCGTCCGCCAATCAAAATTGCCATCAACGCTCCGAAGAAGTGCCGCGCGAGGAATTCGATCGAGAAAAATAACTCCCAATCGCCCAGAAAAAATTTAATTAAAAAAAACGGAAAAGATATTTTTTCCGTTCTTGTTTTAAATCCGGCAGAACCGTTCTAGTTATAAGCTGAAAAAAATTGAAAATAATAGTGTTATTAGAAAGTCGGATGCAACAAATTTAAAAACAAAAGTAACATTTCGATGGCAAAACTGCGTATTTTTTTAAAATTTCTCAAAATTCAGTAAATTACGTTAGAAATTCAAAAATAACTTCATTAGAACGGAAATCGCGTGCTCTTTCCGATGGTGTATCAATTTTTGTCGTACAATTCTTCGAAACCATTCTATTGAGAAATTAGTGCGAAAAATCAACCAAAACAACACAAAACATTAAATAAAAAATTTTCTAGATTAAGTTTTAAAATTTCGGCTTCGAGGGGCATTCAGTCACCATTACGACTACCTGTGTGCTAAATTTCATGGCTGTAAGTGCGGTAGATTCGTCTGGACATCGCAGACAAACACACACACACGCACACAGACATTGTCTTTTATAAGTATAGATTATAATACGATAACCATCGATATCTAGAAACGTTTTATATAAAAATGTAAAGAGGTTGAAAAATATCTTTTTATAAAAGATAGACCATTAAGTCAAAGCATATCTGCGCA
This sequence comes from Araneus ventricosus, assembly GCA_013235015.1. Taxonomy (NCBI): domain Eukaryota; kingdom Metazoa; phylum Arthropoda; class Arachnida; order Araneae; family Araneidae; genus Araneus; species Araneus ventricosus. Next base: position 307,674 of record BGPR01000097.1, read on the forward strand.
TTTTCGAAAACTCAGAAAGCATTGCACGCTTCGTCTAGCATTGTAAGTTGGTTCGGTTTGAAAAAAAAATGTTATCAAACTATGTTTTAAACTACGAAGTTGTATTTCACTAAAATTGACATACTTTAACGCCAGAAATACCGAAACAGAACGATTCTGTTCTTCAAAGCATTAAGGAAATATGCATTCATATTTAGATTTTGTATAAACAAAACTGCTTATGTTAACTTTGTTCAAAGAAAATTGAGAATATCAACTTTATTTTAGTTTTCGTATGTATTATTTTGTCTGGAAAAGTTACTTCAGACTACAAAGTTCCAAAAAAGAGAATTTTCTAATAGTAGAAACACAATACAGAATATTATATCCGAAGACAAGAAACTAGGCTTGAGAGAGAGAATTGATTGGATAAGGAATTTACATACCACAATTGGTTTCATCAGAAGAGTCTTTGCAGTCTACAACTCCATCACACAGTCTATCTGACATCCCCAAAGCTCGCAGCTCATTAGAACAGCCTGGAATTTGAATAATGCTCAAATTAAAACTTTTAACATATACAAGGGATTACAGATTTTAACAAACGTACTATGCATCAATCTAATAACTGTATGTTCTAACACTTCTGAATAAGAGTTTATGCGTAATTTTTCTTTAATACAAAAAAACTATAAATTTTATGCACGAAATTCATCATATATATAGAGAGAGAAAAACATTGAATATTTGTGGAAAATGCATATGGAAATGCACGTTGGCTTGTAATGCATTGTTATGGAAATGTATTACAATTCATAAAGATAAAGAATAATTATGCTTCTTCAATAATTCCCTGTAAAGTTGTGTGCTACGATTACAACGGTATTGGAATAAATAATAATCTTGGAAAGCAGAAGGACCAAAATAATTTTTTATATGAATTTCTTTCTTTTTTGAAAAGCCACTTTTAAGATTCGCAGAATAAGTTTTTCTTTTAGGTTGGTTAGTTGTGGTTTTTATAGCGCAAGAGACAGATTTGGCTAAGCAGCGGCAAACAAATGCCAAAATTTTCTTTTAGTTATTTATGCTACTTAGTGATTCTGCGTTGAAATCACGGATATATTTCCGGATACAAACATTTAGATATGTATCGCACCTATACTGAAAATGTAAGAGTTGATTCCGAAGGTTAAAATACTGCTTAGGAGTTCCACTTTCAATCCTATACATACCAATAGGGGGGATTCTGAGAATCCTAGAAGGTTGATTTGTGATCCTTCGTAGCTGTAACAGGTATTGCTCTCTTTTATTTATGTCTGAATTCCACATCGAATAAAGGCAGAAGCTATGCAATTAAGCCTATAAAATGTTCTTTTAAAAGATTTAAATAATGAAAAACATAACTCGAGTTCCCAGCATGACCTCGCTTCGTGCACTATTTTACAAATGCTTAAAGCTGTTATCCGTGTTTTTTACAGGTTCCGAAGGTTGTAAATTTTGAAGAATGGCTCAACTACGATGAGTAGAAGACTATTACGATGTTAAATGAATGCGATGTGAATGATCCAGAAGATAATTTCTATAATGTTTCTTAAAATAAATACATTATGCAAGATTATGACTATAACTTTTTTATTATTGGAAATTTAAAACAAAAATAGTTACTGAAGCTTAATAATAAATAATGACACTACTTTTCTAAAACGTGTTTTAGTACAAAGAAGCATTGTCCCAAGGTCATGATCCATTATTGTACAGCTTTGCAAACGATTTGTGCTTAAATATTATTTCTGCTTAAAACTTTCTTTTAATTAGTTGGTAATTATCTTCTTTTTATTCTGAGATCATGCTGTATCTTTACTGGAACATGACCTTCTCCGTTGCCTGACATTCAATGAAAGGGTGATTTAATTCAATGGTTCCTAATCCCTTAATTACCAAGGCTTCCTCCCCCTCACTTTACGTACCCCCTGATTTTGCAGACCGTCAGGATTTAAAACTTAAAGTATTGGTATTCCTCAGAACATTGAATACAGTCGAGAGATGTATAATCTTTGTACGCAGTCCCGGAGCGAGGCTTTTAAATCAATGCTTCATTTAAATTTAATGGATCTTTCCTGTGAAGTCCTTTCATTCTGTGATCAAAATGAGACTTGTTTCATGGGAGGTGTAAAGTTAATACGGGAACAAACGAAATTTCTTAACATGTTTGATTCTAAAATGTGGAGTAAAGCATTGTTAAGCAGTTATATGTCAATGTACGGATGCGAAGTAACGCTTGTATGTTTCAAAGTATTTTAGGTAAATCCTCTAACAATAAGGAGCACAAGTATTTATGAAGTTCTCTTTAATTTAAAACTTTTCAAATAGGTTTATCTAATAACTTCATTAAATTAAATTTCTTTTTATTGTCCCTTAATTAATGCTTCATTCTGTATATTTTTTGCGTTTAGGCGTGTTGGGAGTCCACAAGAAGCTAAAAAGCTTAAGGAACCCTTTTATATATTTATTGCAGGATACCAACAATTGATTCTACCATTCTGAAAACGGAAGAACGTTCTCTTAAAGTAGCTTGAACCGACTACAACTCCCTTTGGTTGTATTAAACACTTAAAGACTTGATACTCGGAAGGAAGAGCTAAAATAAACAGCAGTTATAGGAAAATTCTTTGTATCCAAGATTAACATTAAGCGAAGAATTCTTCTCTTGTACTAAATTGATACAGCTCGCGAAAGAATGTAAATAGTTCTTTCCAGCTGCTACTGCTGCGGCAAGAAGTAAAATAAATGCACGCTGCATTTGAATGTTTCGTTCTGTTAGCACTTGAAGCTCCATTCGGATTAGTTAATTTAAAATATGGTAGCCATACATTCTGTTAGAATTCGGAGGGCCAGAGACCAAGAATAGGAAAAGCTCGCGGCGAGTTGGAAATAAAAAATATTGCACTGGTATTTATTCTTGTTTCTATCTGCATACATTTTAGGAAGATCTCAAAAAGAAGTAAAGGAATGAAATTCATCCGAAAGGGTTTGATCTTTCTTTCTTCCTTTTTTCGTTAAAATATGCATAAGTTAGAACAATTTTATTGATTGTTCTTCTTTGCTTTTGTCAGGTTTCTTGGAAAAGAATCAAGCACTTTCTGAAAGGCAATAAAAAAAAAGAACAGATTTATTTTTAGTTTTTAGGAAAAAAAGTATGAGAAATTCGTACGGAGGATTGTGCAGAAATGTATATTTGACCATATAATGCTTGTTTTTTTCACTCAATTACTTTATTCAACACGACTTTCAGTGCTATCGATTTTTGAATGTTTCATTTGTTATTATCATATTTTAATTTCTTTGTTTGAATCTTTGAACAAAAATTATTCATATATTATATTCGAACTTTTAAAAACTAAATAAACCTACATAATAAATTGTTTCTACTTTTAACTCAATAATTCATTAATTTATTTCTGATCTGTTTGTTTCGAGTGTTCAATGATTAGCGTTTAAAAGTTGTTTCGACATGTAATCTCAGATATATCTTTTCCTATTAATTACAAAAAAAAATCATCTTTCTGATTTCGCAGTAATTTTTGCAACGCACAAACATCTGGTCAGTGAAAACACTTGCTTCTTTTCCCTCGTCTTTCTTTTGTGGAATGGCATGGGCTTATAAGGGTGTGTGTACTTAAAAGTTTTAAGTTTGTGTGCATCAAGTATTCGATAATATAAAAAATTCTTGTTTTGAGAACAGTTTATACATAATATTTATTCTATACGACAATCTTATTATTAAGTCTAAGGTTATTTTGAATAACACTTGAGTAAATATTCGATGAGTAGCCCTTTGGAAAAGTTTTATCACTTCATTTCAATAATATGTTAATACAAACTTTCATTTTGACCCGCAGAAAGAAAAGACTAGCCTTCTTAACCTATAAACCACTTTATCAATAGATATTCAAATATGCCAAGTTTTTATTATTTTCAAACTGAATGCAGCCTTATTAACAAAGTTTTCAAAGAAAGATCAATACTTCTGCACATACAAGTGGCTATAAAAATCAATTTAGCCTCGGCAAAGTGCGTATTATATCTGCTGGCCGTCTGAATGGGAGTAAGTACATTAAAAAGTATAAAAAATCGTTCATATTGATTTTCTCTTCACTAAGTTTGTTTTCTTTGGACTTGTGTTTACTTTAAAAATATTAAACAATTTTTCGTATAGAGTTCTTTAAATTTCTTGTCAGAAGAACTCTTAGCACCATATTTAGTCTTATGTAATAACACTCCAAGATTTTAACGAAAGAAAAAGTTATGATGAGCTTATTAAATTATTTAAAAACGTGATGTTGTAATGCAAACAATAAAGAAAAAAAATGAGAAATTCAATAGTAAATGGTGTGGGCCTTGAGTCAATACGTATAAAAATCGAATAAAAGCTTCCTATCTTATAGTTTCCAACACAATTTGCAAAAGTTTACTTAACCTTATAGATTCCAGCACAGTTTACAGAATGATTGATAAAACACACTCTATGCAAAGTGAACGTTTCTTCTTAAACGAGCAACAGTATATTCCCTATTTTTTCCTTTTTTATTCAAAATCTGAACGGGGAGAAGACTTTTTATAATATTATAAAGCGGATTTTATTATTTTACGGAAAGAGACTAGGGAAAAGTACGACCGTGCTTACGATTCTATAAAAAGATCATAACTACAGAAAGGCGAAAGAACAAGAAGGCTGTTTTAAAGATTGTATTCTTTTTCCCAGCTAAAACAAAGATATAAATGACATCATTTAACACGTACCAAAGTCTGAAAAAAGCTATTTCTTTATATATTTTTTCTATCTCTTTCGTCCCAAAGAAAATTATTTATATCAAGAAAATAAAAAAAGTAGTATTTATCTAAGTGCATAATAAAACTCTCAGATTGCACGCGTTTAAAACACATTTCTTCCCTTTTTTTACTCTCTTGCGGGCATTTAAAGCTATTGAGCTAAAGCAAACTCTTAATAAATGGGTATAAACTTAAAGCATAAAAGCTTTTATGACCGATTTATTCTCGGGGAACATTTGGTGCGGGTGAAATGCGTGTGAGACAGAACTGTGATCTTGTTGAAAGAAATTACTTTCTAGCGATGAAGGGGAATGGAAATAGAAATATTTTTCACTTTATGACCAATCACCGATTCGCACCTTGCAGTTTGAACGTTGAGATTTCCTCATAAATAATTCTTATTTACAAAAAATAAGGGGGCAACCCTAATTCGTTATTTGTAGTGATTATTCACAGGGTTTTATTTCAGTAATACGTGGTTCGTATTTTATCCAAGGAAGTTTTCTCATCTTGCAGAACATATCGACTTCTAATCGTAGTTTTTTTTCAAATAATATATACATGCAATTTTACAGCGGAATATTAAGATACAATTTGACAACTCTTTGCAGTTTTAAAACTGAAATTCCTTCATAAATTAGTTTCATTTACAGAAATGACTGATTACCTGACTGTGTTATTCGCATTAATTATTTTTATTTAAAAAACATGACTGGTTTTAAGGTTATATATCTTGCATCTTTGCAAATTGAATTTTGCGTATTCAAAACGTATTTTAATTGAATTTGGTCACAAACTATGAGAAGCAGTCGTAAATTGAAACGAGGGCTGCAGTAGAATGCTCAGGCCTTTTCTTAAATTTACGAGGAAACTCAATACATTTTTGAGTTTAATATTCTTAATTATGGCTGCTCTTCTTTATTCTTTTCTTTTGTACTTGTATATACTATTGAAAGCTGTTTGTGTTCATTCATTGTGTTGGCCACTGCCTGTATATTTTTATTTTTCCATGTAATTTTTTTTCTGTATGTTTTCTTTTGTCATAAAACTTTTATATTTTTTTCTTTCGTCGTGTGTGTCTTGGTTTCTATGTATTACTTGCCCTTGGGGATTTTTTGTTTATAATTTTTTATGGTTATTTCTTTGCAATTTTCCGCCCCCCCTGTTTTGAGTGTAGAATGTATTTATTTCATGCTTTCTGTGTCCCCTCCGGTCCGTGTTATGTATGGCCTTACACCCTTCCGGGTATGCTGGGTTGGAGTGGGTGTTAAGAAAATACATTTTTGATAAAAACGAGTTTACTCGTCTGCCAAGAATATTTACTGACGCTAAAGACGAGTTACAGTTATATTATTTATACTCATATTTGTCCTCCATAGTATATCTTCTCGTAATATGCGATCGAAAATATTATATACAGTAAACCACCGTTTATACGTTTCTAATTTGTACGCCGTTTTATCACAGTCCGGATTCATTCGTATTCATCTATATATATAAAACTCAAAGCCTGTCTGTCTGTATATATATATATTTGTTCCAGCATCATTTCCGAATGACTGCACCAATTTTGGTGAAACTTGGTACGCAGGTTCCTCATTAGCCTATTTAAGTACTGTAGGGGTAAATAAAACCCAACCTAACCTAACCCGATCCACTGGGTAGAGAGGGACAAAGTCTCCAAAATACATGTAACAAATAGACCGGTTGACATGCTTCGCGATTTTGACGAAACTTGGTACACAGGTTCCTCATTAGCCAACTTAAGTACTGTAGGGGTAAATATGCCCTATCCCAATCCACTGAGTAGAGAGGAACAAAGTCTCCACAATACATATATAACAAATAGGCCGATTGATACGCCCCCTCAAAACACATGTAAACCCTTTTAGTCCAGTCAACGAAGGAAAAATAGAAAAAGAAAATGGTGTAGTTTTGAAATTTGGCACAGTTGTTGGGGGTAAGGTCCTAAACGATAGCCGCTATTTTGAAATATAAACTTTCTTTCACAAAAATAAAACTAATATTTTCAACCACTTATTGTAATTATGTACTTTTTCAAACTACTATAATATTCTAAAATATTCATCCTAAGAACAATGTGTAGGACTATTTTTGTAGGAAATTTAATTTAGTTTAATTTTATACTTAAGTTTTTTTTCACTAGGATCCGTAGTTTTCCGAGATATTTAAGAAAAACTGAGATATCCCCCCTTTCCACTTCCCTATACCCCCTGAGCAACCTCCATCTGCGGGACTTTTAGTATGTCGTTTAGGGTACTCTCCCCAACAACTGTGCCGGATTCCGAATTTCAAAACTACACCTTTTTTTTAAATTTACAATTCGTTGACTGGACTACGAATAGAAGGAAACTTGTGAAGGGGAACGAATGTGAAGGGAGGAAGGGAGCATAATTGTTCATCAAATGGGTTTGTTACCCCCCGCTCCTACACAGGCAATACTACCCTTGTATAATTATTATATAGGTATGAGGTTATTATGAGGGTTGTTGATTTAGCACTTTTAATCGAATTTTACCATTACAATAAGGAATTTTAGAAATATTAACTTTTAAATCCCCCTGTATCTTCTAAACTATTGATGCTGAAAAAACAATGTAGAACTTTTTTTTGTAGGAAATTTTATGTAGTTTAATTTTGTAATGGAGTGTGTTTTGATAGAACCTATAGCTTTCGAAATATTTAAGAAAAACTGAAAACGCCCCTTTAAACCCCCTGTACCCCCCGCGCACCTCCCACAGGCGGGGACTTTTAGTATGTCGTTTAGGACACTACCCCCAACAACTGTGCCAAATTTCCAAACTACACCATTTTTTTTTCTATTCGTCGATTTTTGGTCTTCGTTGACTGGACTATTTGGCCAGTTGGCATACTGTTGGATATGGTTAGTGAGATTTTGATGAATTTTGGAATATATACTTCTAATTAGCCAACTAAAAATACTGCAGAGCTAAATAAACGATAATCTAATTTATGAGGTTAGGGTAGGAAAAAGTCGTTTAAATACATGTGGCAAATAGACGATTCGCATGAATGATACTGCTTGGGCAATTTGATGAAACATTATACATATGTTCCTCACAAGCTAAATCAAAGCACTTTAGCGCAAATACTTACTCAATACTTCAAGTAGGGTGGAGCAAAGACGCATGCCGATTGACACAAACTCGATACTGCTGGAACGATTTTAATGAAACTTTGGTACGCATATTCATTTTTAACCGACACGAAGTACTAATGGGGGTAAATAAGCCCTAAGCCAGTCCTTCAGGGTAGGCTGGTGCAATGTCTCTTCAATACACTTAAAAAAATTGATTGATCGAAATGAAGCATAACTCGCAGGTTTCAACATGCCGAACTAAGATTATAGAGGGGTTAAATCCTTTTTAATCAACCCTTTCGAATGATAACTACCGATAAGATATGAAGAAATTTTATTTAGAAAGGCTGGAGCAATTTTGGCGAAATATGTTTCATTACTTGATTTAAGACACGTTAATTGTTAAAATGTTACTTTAAAAATGACTCCAACATTGTTCAACAACAGCAAAAAAAGAATACTCTATTGAGAAATGGGTCTTATTTGGCACTCTTCTGGGTTGAGTGGTGGTCAGCCATTGAAATACAATGAGAAAATGAACCCATTAGTATTAAAGTTTTATGGTCAAGTTTCCTAAAATAATCAGATGGCCCCCAAAATTGGCTAATAATGCAAGCAATATATTTAATATTGTATAATATGATATAAGATTAAATGAAAGAAATTTTTATACTATTGATTTATGGATCTTTTCATAAAAAAATTGATTTTCGCAATAAAATAACATTAATAAACATTTTGTTATTTATAAATAATAATTCTGTTTCCGGTCTTACAAAAGATTTTGACCTGAAAAATACCGGGCAACGTCAGGTACTCTGCTAGTCTCTATATATAAAACTCAACGTACGTATGTATATATGTTTGTTCCAGCATCACTTCCGAATGGCTGGGTCAAATTTGGTGAAACTTGGTACAGAGTTTCCTCATTAGCTGACTTGAAGTGCTGTAGGGGTAAATATGCTCAAACCAAGTCCCTCAGGACAGGGTGGGGCAAAGTCTCCAAATTAGATGCAAAAACAGGCTGATCAACTTGCTTAGCTATTTTTATGAAACTTGGTACAAAAGTTCCTCATTAGCTGATTTGAAGTACTGCATGGTAAATATGTCCTAACCAAGTCCCTTTGGGCAGGGTGGTGCAAAGTCTCCAATTTACATGTAAATTTTTCGGCCGATTGGTATGTTTGGCGATTTTGATGAAATTTTGTGCGCAGGTTACAAATTAGCCAACTTGAATAAGATCTAACAAAGTCACATCAGTGGAGGCTGGGGCAAAGTCTCTAAAATTACACGTAACAAACCGGCTGATTAACTTGCTTAGCGATTTTTATGAAACTTGGTACAAAAGTTCCTCATTAGCCGACTTGAAGTATTGTATGGATAAATAAGCCCTTTTAAATACATTTAATAAATGCATAAATTGGCATGAAACTTGATATAGCTACGGCAATTTAGATGACATTGGGTACATATATTCTTCATAGTCTGACTAAAATTAATGTTTTATTAAATAAACTCTAACCCAATTCTTCAAAGAAGAGTGAGGAAAAATCATTAAAATACATGTAAAATCTTGGACCGATTGAAATGATATTGGGTAGGGATAGGGTTATTTTAATGAAATTAAATACATATGTTTTTCAGCGGCTGATTAAAATATTCTATGGGTAAGCAAAAGCTAACACAATTTCTCGGAATGGGGTGGGGTAAGGACGTTTAAATACATCTAACAAATTTGTCAATTGACATGGAATTTGATACGGCTCGGGAAATTTTGATGACACAGGATACATATGTTCCTCACAGGCTGACTAAAAGTAACGCAGAGGTAAATAAAAGCTAATCCAATTCTTCACTTTCAGGGTGGGAGAATAATCCTCAAAATACATGTAAACCCTTGGGCCGATTGACATGCTGTTGGATATGGCTAGGGCGATTTTGATGAATTTTGATGCATATACTTCTAATTAGCCAACTAAAAATATTGTAGGGCTAAATAAACGCCAATCTAATCTCTGAGGTAAGGCTGCGGTAACGTCGTTTAAATACATGTGGTAAATGGACGATTGACATGAAATTTGATAATGCTGGGGCGATTTTATGAAATATGATACACATGTTCCTCATAGTCCAAATAAAAGCACTTTGGTGATAAATAAATACTCACACAATACCTTAGATAGTGTGGAGCAAGGATATGGTCCGATTGACACATAACTCGATACTCTGAAACGATTTTATGAAACTTGGTACATTTGCTCCTTATTAAGCGATATGAAGTACTAGTAAGGTAAATAAGCCCTAACTCAGCCTTTCAGGGTAGGTTGGGGCGATGTCTCCAAGATACACGTAAAAAATGGACTATTCGAAAGGAAACTCAACTCGCAGGCTTCTATATGTCGAAATAAAAATACCGAGGGTTAAATCTTTTTTAATAAACCCTTTACGATGATAACCACCAATGAAATATGTAGAAATGTTTATTTAGAACGGCTGGAGCAATTTTAGCGAAACATGATTCATTAGTTGCTTTAGACACTTTAATTGTTGAAATTTTAGTTGAAAAATGATTCTAACATTGGAAAAAAATAGTGTATTGTGAAATGGGCCCTATCTTGCATTCTTTTGCGTTGGGTGGAGATGAGTCCTTGAAAGACATTTAACAAATTGACAAATTAGCATGAAAGTTTTATGGTCAGGGTTCATAAAATAATAAGGTGCCCTCAAAAATTAGCTAACAATGCAAGATGTATATGCAATACTGTATACTATGATATATAAATGAAAAAACCTTCTGTGATATTAACTAATGAATCATTTCATAAAAGTGTAAATAGTATGTAATTTATAAGAGACCGTGCAACGCCGTGTACTCCGCTAGTTGTAATGATAAATTACTTCGTTTATTCGACGCAATGATTCGGTTATACATCGTTTTCCTCCTTCTAAAATGTGAAAATTTCTTTCTTTCTAGTATGTGAACTGTGATAAAGATATCATGACTTCGAAATTATTTACAATCGATGAATTAACAGAAGACAAATTGTCTAGTGCTAATTTAAGCGATGATGAAGAAGTTTTTCCACTTTTCTTTAGAGAAGCAATGGACTCCATCGAAAAACTTCGAACTTATTTCTTAACTTATTTCTCAAAAGAATAGTGAGAAAACATTCAATGAAGTTAATTAGATTCACTATGTGTAATTAATACTCACAGACAATCAGCACGTACTTGCATGCACATAAATCGTATAATATATGTATAATTAGTTCTCAAGATATGCAATAAAGGTGTGATTTTTCTCACTTTTATGGTAAATTTTTAATTTTATAATTTAATTATTGATTTCCATACTATGTGGTATTGTACTAGTACTATCTGAAAAACTTTATTTAACATTTTTTTAAAAACTTTTTTTATTTATTTATTTTAAATGAATTTACATTAGAAGCATTAAATTTGCAATAATCAGAGTTTCTTAAAGTTTCCATTATACGTCGTTTTACGTCAGTCCCTTGAAAGACGTATAAACGGAGCTTTACTGTAAAAGACACATATAGTATAACAGGGCTAGTCAAAATGAAACTGTCGACTAAACAAATGCGTCAATGAGTGAAAAACATAGTTGAAACTGGAATTGCCAATATCAAAAATTTTTAAGAGTTACTAAGATACTCTAGTGATTATACACGAGGAGTTTAATAATCGAATAAAACTTTCCTTTGAATATTTTTCGATACTTTCCCACACGGATATAATCGGTGGATAAATCTTAAGCTGCTAATTTGACATACGAATAAGTAATTCAAATAATTCTGGATCTATATATAAGATGGAAGTAATTTTAGATAAATAATAATTGATGTAAATTTCAGAAGTGTGTGAAATATTTGCAGCTACATGAAATGAAACAAACATCATTTGTCTTACCTGGCTTCTGATGACAAGTGCCATAACCACTGAACTTCGGAAACTTCGAACAATCAATCTTGTCGCTGACTTTCTTAGGTAGTAGCTTCTTGCAAGATTTCCAAAAATCTGTTAGAAAATAAAACATAGGTATAAGCGATTACTCAATCATAGTTCAAGCGAAAACTTTATCTTCTCCAAATTCATGTTATTGAAACTGAATATAGTAAGAAAAAAAGTTGATGTTACTGCTTTTATACAATAAAGACTGAGAAATATTGATAAAGACGGATGATTTTCGCACTGGCATTGATATGTATCTCGGACAATGCGAAATATAATATTTAATAACAAATTTTCATCAACTCAAATAAAAAAGAAGTATTGTGAAACCATTACTATCGATCTTATTGATCGAAAAAAATTGCTCTTCCTTAAAATTACTGTTGGGAAAGGGGGAGGGACATTTAAGAAATTTCGTTATTTTTAATGGTTAAAATATGATTTGCGTGATGTGGAATAAATTTATGTATGGGACTCATGGCTGAGGGACTTTTAATGAATCTAATTACATATTGGAAATCGTTGATAATTTTCACCAGTTTTTGTAACATTAGTATATACAGGGTGTCCAAAAAAGTGGAACAAGCGTTTATTTCCTTAAATATTGATCCTAGACATATACTTCCAATTACAAAGTTTCAACAAATAAGGTAAGAATTTGTATGAAAATACTTTGACTTCTAAGGGGATTGATAATAAAAAGTTACAAAAATTAAATTTTTATACGGCCCCCGTAGTGAAAAATGGTCAATTAAGAAAAAGTTTTTTACGCTCATCTGTTCACATACAAAGTTGCATGCTTCTGTCCGCAAAACGTATCGAGATATAAGAAAACAAATTTATTGACTTAGACCACTTTTCCATACATCTCACTGCTGTTTGATCCAGTCTTTCGATGTACATTTTAGGAATAATATAAATATTTTAATAAGATATTTAAAGGGCGGAATCAGGAAATAATAATGTATTTGTTAACTCTTGTTAAATCTAAAAAATATCAAATAATACATTAATTGAAATATTTACAAAAATAGTTCATCTTGTGAATCTTAAAAAAATATACACGGTGATATATCAGCATTGACGGCTCATCTGCTCAGAAACAAGCAGTACTATAAAAATATTACTAGAATACAATTGAAATACAATTTTTCAAAAATGGCTTTACCTTCAAATAGTCCAAACTTGTAGTTATAATTAGCTGAAATGTATTTTAGAAAATTGTATTATTTTTTTTCGGTGAGTAACTTTAACAACAGAAATAGAACACGTAGATAGTTCCCGTTGAGGCAATATGAAAGTGAATCCGAAACCAAAAAACAGCCAATGAAAGAGAAATCGAAGAAAAGCAAATCAAGTGCTCGAAGACGAACCTTGGGTGATATTGAAGGGAAAAAGAATTCATTGGTTGGCCTAGCGCCAAACAGGAACATCGGAATATCCAGTTCTGGCTAAGTTCACAGACAGAAAGGATAGCTATTCGCTTTCGCCCATTATGTTACTTATTTGTCCACAATGAGCAAATTTTGGTTCTTTCCAAGAGTATTTGCTGTGCAACTCTATTCTATGTTTGTCGTACTCTTTCATTCATTTTCTGTCTTCTTTTCTCGTTTTATGTTTTTTTCGTTGACAATCGTTCTCTCAGAATAGAGAAGTAAGCAAATAAGAATATAAACGAAAATACAAATTTTTAGAATAATTTTAGTGAGTTTTGCAACTCTTCAACCCTAAAGGACGAGTCGCCACTGCATTTAAGTAAAACTTGATAATACGCACAACGCGTAGAGCAAATAAGTTAATATTCTTGTCCGATATTAAACTATTTTTCTGTTTTATGTTGAATTTTATTTTCTCAAGTTGTCCCTCTATTCTTTAACAAGTCGATAGTTACAACTATCTGCCAATGAAAACATTTCCGGAGGCCGCGGTGGCCTAGTGGTAAGTTCTCGGCTTCAGTGCCGGAAGGCTCCAGGCACGAAACCCGACTCTTCTGAAGATCCGCCGTGTACTGGAACTGTTGCACGCTAAATCATACTTAGGAGGCCAAAAATACTCCACTGGTATGGTGTGGAAGTTTGAAGAGGTGGTGCCAGCTCAAGTGTCATTCTTGTTACCTGACCGCGGTTCAAAATTACGAGGACTGTCCCAAAATAGCCCTCGTTTTGCTTCAGAATGGGACGTTAATATAAAACTAAACGAAACATTACGGCCTAAAATTGGCTTATAACTAATATCTTGATTGAAGCGATTTTATATGCATTAAAATGACATTGCGTATGTGGAGTTGCCATATGGCGGCCTTATTAAAATTTTTGAAAGAATATGCATAATTCTTGGCATTCTACCTGTGGTATTTGTACATGCTGGAATGCTTTTTGATCTTAAGAAACATTATCAATCTGCAATGAACAAGTGTTAAGTTTTATTACTAAATCTTTTTGCTAGAAATTTTTAATAAAAAATAATCCTCAAAATTGAAATAAAAAAAATTATGCCATTAAACTTTTCTTTAGACAACTATGTTTAATTTATCATACAAACATTTTCAGTAAATAAGGTCTAAAATTAAAAAGGACACTTTATGATAAATTCTATCAATCAATAATATTGTGAAATATGTGAATGCATTCTCAAAATTAAACAAGAATAATAAAATAATAGTTAACTAAGTTTAATATTAACTTAAGCATTTTATTATAAACTTGCTGAATAAATAGATTATAAAATATAGCATGGATAACAATGCTGACTAATTATATTGTACTTATGATTTTTAGAAATATCACTAGGTAGGGTTTATACAATTAAATCCAAAATAATGCCATTGTGAGTGATCTAGTTTAGACTGTCTAGACAGATCCAAAGTTGATTTAATTATTTATTCTTACTTAAGTTCTGCTTTCAAAATCGATGACTTTCCTCTGCCTAGGTGTGATGTCGGGAACGAGGAACTCGTTTAACTTCTACAAGGAGACTGTCACCTATGTGCAAGCTTAGATTTCTTTTAATTAAAATTATTCTATGAGAAAAAAATTGAAATCTGCCTGATAAAAGTTCAGAAGAATAAATTCAATTCTTTTCTGCCTCCCTGAATTGTTGCCAAAGTAGAATAAAAATAATATAATAAAATAAAAAGTTGCATCGAATTATCATTTAAAAAATTGCTCCTGAAGAGATAAAGTTGCGATTTTATAAGCACATAAAAGCAATTGCACATTATGAACCTTTCCGAAAAGTGACATATGGCAGATTATGACTATGAAGACCATAATTTTTCTATCCTTCTCGTGTTAATTCAATTGAATTGCGCTTCATTTTGTATCATTTAATTCTGATTGCCATAACTACTCTCTTATGTGAAGAAAATAGCCCAGCATACTTATTTTAGCTTTTAATAGCTTCAGTTACAAAAGAGGACTGTACAGAGTGATTCAAAAGTTGAGATCAACATTAAAAATCAATAATTTATAAACGATTACTGATATGACAAAGTATGAGCAAGACAAATGGTGCTCAGTGCTGTGAGAAGTGTGATTTCTCTTCTGACAACTGTGCTCCTGAATGGAGGATGTCATACTGAATATTTGTAAGCTATAATTCCAATTATTGTCTTATCCTATGTAACGCATCAATCCATCAACTGTAGAATGATGGATTGACGACATCAATCATCAGATATCACTCCTCCCTAGCCATCCGGTGCTTCTGAATGACAGGATCGCTCAGATATAATATGGATATTGTGATTTGCTCAAAATAGCCACCATTACGAGCGGCCCATGCACAGACCTCTCCCTAAGGAGGTACGTTCTGTCATCGGCGATGGGCCCATTACTCCATCAGTACTACTATTTCTGCACCCCCAGGAGAAGCGAGAACCCAGTAGCGGCGATTGGGTGGAAAAAGTGAGGGGGAAAAAGTTATAGACATCTAAAAGACCCGGGAGTATAGGGGTAGACAATAAATTTAAAAATTTAGTTAAAAAATCAGCTAGTTTTCACAAACACTGTTACTTTTTTTATAATTTCCTAATTTTTGGCAGCTAAAATGAAATAAAAATTTAATTTTTTCTAAAAAAGTAGGGCCCCCGATTCGTCGCCACTGCGAGAACCCGCTTACTATTTCGGACAACGTCTCATTCACATACTTGTAGTGCCCACTCCGGGATTAGAGTGTAAACTCTGCCACCAATGAATTATAGTTTTGTGCCCCCCTCCGATTTCATTTCCTACTTTTCTCTGCAAATGGCACCTTTCTAATTTTATTTATTTGCGAATTATTGATTAGTCGATTAGATTTTTAAAGTTGCTCCGGACTTCTGATCGCCCCCTCTATAGTTTATTGAACTAAATGAAAATAACTAGAGAGATTATGACAAGGAAACATCCTTATTTTCAATTAATATATTTACATCACTCTTTTGAGAAATGAAATGCTCAATCTTTAGAGATTATTACTCTTTGGGAAAGTGAAATAACTTAATAATCAATTCCTTTTTTCACAAATTATTGCATTACACCGCTCATTTAATGCCATCTTTACCAAAGTTAAATGAAGCTTTTATATTTGATGCTCAAATACTTCGCAAAAATCTCGAGTTTCTCTCAAAGAATATAGAAAAAAAAATCTTCGTAATAACTTAAAAAAACGCTGAATACAATGCTCATAAAGCATCTTTTTTAAGTTGAAAGTTTAATCTTCTTTTCTGTCATAGCTTAAAAAAAGAATCTTTTAAAAAAGGGGAGCGGAGAGAAGTTGCTTGTGCTTCGATTAGCTGTTTAAGAACGAAAAGTTGCTGATGAGTTATTAATGAGCAAGTTTGTACTTTTCATAATCGATCGTCTTTTAATTATTCTGCGTCTCATCAATCTATAACAGATCACTTGAAAGGGCAGACCTCTACTTTTATGATAAAATCAGCCATTCTTTTTATAAAGCAGACATCATATATTATAATGAATAATTGATTTTACAGTGTTGGTTTCACCATACCTATTAGTCTCATAAAACAGACACCGGAACTACCGTAGGTAACGTACATAACTCATTTTTTGACATTTTAATGTTATGCTTGTAAACCTGATATAATATTATTTATATTAATAAGTGTATAGAATTCTTTGGATAGCACTGATTGAGAGCTTTTGAAAAGGTGTGTGACCTGAAGACAAGCAAGTAATCATATTTATTTGTGAATTCCCTTGTTTCATAGCCAGCTAAGTTAAAATAGGCTGAGTTATTTCTGGTTTCTGTTTACAGTTTCCTTAGAAGATAAAGATTTGTTCATAGTTTGCTTGTACAAAATTAAATTTTTATGCATTTTAGTTTAAAGAAAAAAAGATAATTTAAAGTAATTTCTGTACTTCCTGTCATTTACCGTATAAACTGTAAAATAAAGTTGCCTTTATTTGATCTCAATCATCGATAAATATGTATGCATTATAAATAGATAATTATAAAATATGTGGTGTAAGCTATCAGGATATCAGCTGTTCTAGCTCCTTGCACCTTATTGGCTGCAAGAACAGTCTGATTGCGTTTCATTGGTTGGTAGATATGTCTTCTGTCATCACAGAATTACATATCTGACTAATACAAAAAAGAACATCTGTATTCAAAAGCGATACTAGTAATTATCGTCTCGATGTAATTTCTAATTTTAATGCTGGTTATGTTGAATGTAAATAAATCTATTTTGTTATAATTTCATCATTCATTACCACATTCAGCACACTAAAAATACAATTTTATAGGACGAAAAGAATAGATATTCCAAGGTTTTAATTCAAAGTTGACTTTTATAAATAGTATTATTTTTTAAAAAAAGAACCATACAGAAAATTATATTTCATCTATTATTTTCTGATAAAATGTGACTTATACATACAATAATTCAATTCAGATATTTGTACAGTTAGCTTACTTCGTTACAGTTACAATGACAGCTAATAAAAATATATCAAACTATAACGAGTTGCATAGAGTTCAAAGAGGTGAGTGACTCGAATATAGAAATAAGGCATCTAAATTACTTCAGATGTTCCTGAAGCATTTTAACTATTACATTATTTATACCTTGATATATTATCCAAATTTCTGAGACTAAAATTGTTTTTATTAGCACGAGGCATAAGAAAAAGTGATTACAAATTGATTTTTCTCTCTCACTTCAGATGAAAGATTGAGAGAACTGTCATGTGATTCTTTTGACTTCTAGCAAATAATTAGATTTATGAAACAAAGCATAAAAAATTCGGAGAAGGATTTTTTCGTGTTGATTTACCTGTATTCTTAGGAAATGAAAGAAGAAAAAAAATCCACCTTTTTATAAAGTATCAAATGAATGATTTCTTTTAACTGAAATTAATAAAAGTATGCAAGTATTGCATTAATCAGATATAACTAGAAAGTGCATGGTAAACATTCTTTTTATTGCATGTATTCGATTGGAACTATGAAAAATTGAAAGGAAATTAGGATACGAAATGACTGGAAGTTAAAAAATGTAAAACGATATCGTTATCGCAAATTTTTCTTCTTGTGTGGATTTTAATTATTCGATATTTTAGCTTAGAATTTTGATTTCCAAGGGCATACGAAGTATTAAGTTACGATTGAAGATATATACGTGCATTTTTCCTAGAATGGAAACGTGAAGTCATGTTACCTCAACTCTCCCCTCAGTCAAATAGATCCTGTTGCTGCAGGGAGAGGATAAATCCTCTCCATCAAGATATATTATCTACAGGACTTGAGCGAATAGCGGACCAGACACCGTCCGTGTAGAGTCTGCCGTTTCTAGTTCAGTATGTTTTCAAACCTTATAAGTCAAATTGACTTTACGTATGGGTCAAATTAAACCACATAAAAAGCTACAGCATCACAAGGGTGGTCAGCAAAAATTTAAAAAAATAACAAATTGGTTAAAGCAATAAAAAAGTCAAACAGGAATGTCACGTTTGACAACCACGAAAGTTCTCATCATGCGGTAGGTTACTAATGATGGAGTATTTATAAACATAATAAAGTATTCAAAGAGGAATGTCACGTTTCACAAATGGTTCATGAATGTCCTCCTCGTGTTGCAGATGCTAATGATTGAATATTTATGACCATAATTCGACAAAATAATAATAAATAAATGAAAACTTATATGACGTCCAATAGCACACATCCGTATCAAGATTACAGGTCTCTATAGCTTCAAATTATTGTGCCATGTGCTGCCATTCGTTTACACTCTACAGAGCTAGTCCAGAAATTTTTGATACACTTATGTATATGTTATGAATTACTTAGATTCATCTGTATATTCACAATGCATATTATAGAATTAACTCGCAGTTTTTTCATTTGTTCTCATTTAAATTGTAAAATGATGACTATCAAAAAACCGTGAAAACCAGATAAAAGAAAAGGCGAGTGTCTTCTCCCCACGACTTTCTCGGATACTTTCACGGTTTAGTGCATTTTGTGTTCAGCTTCGTGGTATAGTGTAGGGAATCGCATTCGCATTTTGTAACTCTGACCGGTGAGAGACGGGGCACAAAATTTTATAAAGATCTACGATTTTGGTGTCAAGACCACAGGTAAAATTTCAATTTTCTGGCTTGTTTCTTGCTTCAGAAACCGCATTTACATACACAGGAATAGACTGACCGACAGAAAGTCAAAGTCAGCTAGTTGTCAATGGAAAAATCGATTTGACAGACTGCTAGACTAGAAAATGTATTTTTGGGGGACCCAGGGATGCAAAGTACATGGCCAACTTTTTAAACGATTACAAAGCTTTCTCTTTGTATATTTAGTACACGAGAAAATAAAAATAGGACAAATGCAGTATGATTTGAAACGACCGTTCATTTAAGACGAATTACCTTGATAAAGCTTTAGTCTGCATCAGTATCTCTTGTGAATTATTTTGCATAGAAACAACTCTGTTTAGGCCAAAGTTTGTGATTTTTAGATTGTCAAAGTTTCCACATTTGCTGCCATGGACCAACCAGCAATACCAACAATTGATTGCAACTTTGAACAGAGTTATCTACCTGCAACAAAAGAAGTCAACGAATCTTCTTTTGTATCAAGTGTTAATGACCCTAACCATATTCTCCCCATTCAGTCCGAGACAAAGCCTCAAAGTCTCTGTAAAGATTTTATCATAGCGAAATAGGCCATTAAATACAGGCTGAAAGCCTGAAGAATTTCAGGCAAAGGATCTTCTTTTCTTTTAAAGAACTGTGGGCGGTACCTACCCAGGTGGTTCTGTAATTAATGCGTATTAAGCAATGAGCTATGCAAATCGCTAGAGATTTCAGCGAACAAAGAGATTACGAAGTAATTAACATGGAATAATGGTTACCTTGAGAGTGTCTAATCAGCACAATTTGATTGAGAGTAACGGCGGAATTAGCAACATAAATAAACAAGAAATCATGATCGGAAGAGTATTTAACTACTACAGATTTGTGAAGTGTTTGTTGAATTGGTATAATAAAAAAGTGTAATTAATCTGATCGATGGGATTAGTAAAATAAATAAGCAAGGAATCAAGATCAGCAAAGAGTTGACTATCACGAATTAGTGATTTGTTTCATGAACTGGTGTAATAAAACGTGTAATTAACCCGATTTGTTACCTCCAGAATTTTTAAATTGAGTAAACAAGATTAGAATAAACTTAATTAAAAATGTTTTAAAAACACACTTTTATTAGAGTAGTATAAACAGCAGATTTTTTTAAATTTTAATTATTTTCTATGCTTTCATCTAGATATCTATAGTTTCTCAAACTCATTACCAGGTAGTGCTAATGGTACGGAATATAAATTTAATTTAGTTAATGATTAATTGATAATAAAGATCTGAAAAAATTAAAGTAGTGTATTGTCATCGAGAATACACAAGTGTACAAAATTGCAGTCAGTCCTCTAGCACATCAGGAAGTGAGTGAAAAATTGACATTAAAACTCCATCTTTAGAAACATAAAACAAGTCAAGTTAAACAAAAATGTATAAAAAATGCTATGAAAGCATTTCATATATAATTTATTGTTATGAAACTAATAATAATTAAACTGTTATTACACTAAAGAATTAAAGTAAAAAATATTAGACTAACTTAACAAAACTCGCACTGGCTTCCTCTGTACACATTAAAAAGCAACAGGAAAATGCTAAGATTCTCTAAAAATTGTAAAGGAACCATTAATTTAATATTTAGCTATGATTTCGTTCCTTGTTTAATTGATAATCTACTTGGCATTCAGGAATTCTGAATTGTACTGTGAGACACCTTTTAGGAATGGTATGGAATTTGAATTGCGCCATTTAATTATTTATTTGTGGCAAGATAAAGGAGAAAATAGTGCTTAAATTTTAGGACTAAATCAAGTGAAAAAGCTACAATAATGCACTCTTCATTTATTTTCTTTCGAAAAGAAATTCATGCTAGAACAGAGAATATATAAACTGTTTTGTAAATTGTGTAAGAAAACTTACAAGAATACTAAATAAAGTACTAAATTATTGTAATTAGTCTATTTTGCTTTGCTTCAGAAGAAAAAAGATCTTAGAAGAAGTGAAATACATTGAACTTCTAAAATTATTTCGATTATTTTAAATTAATGAACAAATACCTTAGGATGAAAGTTGAATTATTTATAAGTGCAAGATTAAGGAAAAAGTAGTGTTAAGTTTTATGGCAAAATCCAATGACAATGCTACAACAATGCATTCGTCATTTTGTTTTTCTTGAAAAAAGAAATTCATAATAGAAAAGTAGGGGTACTTTAATTTTTTTAAAAACTTGCAAAATTGGGTAAGAAAATATACAAAAATTTGAATACAAAATAAAATTTCCAAATTGCTGTAATTCATCCTTTATTTTGTCTTTCTTGAAAATAAATTCATGTTATCAGAGGCGGAATACATTTAACATATTGATTATTTTGATTATTTTAAATTATTAAACAAATTCTAGAGGATAAAAGATCACTTATGCAAAAGAAATGTTAGAAAAAAACAAATTTTCTTTAATTGAATGTAAATAGTTTTTTCATACTTCTATATTAAATATTTTTAAAAGAAAAAGTCACATTATGGAATAGATGATCAATAAATCAATTTTTCATACCCTTTTGTAACATTTGTTGGAAAAAATGGTTTTGTTAACATTTATGAAAAAAATATCAATAAATATTAGCCAGTTATATTCCTTTGTTAACATTTATGGAACAAGTCTAAGAAATATTAGTCAGTTATATTCCTGTTCCTATTAAACAGTTATATTCTTATAAGTTTAATAACAAGTGGAAATTTCAGTAAGCAACAAGCATTCCACAAGCAAATTATAATAATTCAAATAAATTGTTACATTCAAGTAAGTTCTGCAGTAAGTAGAAGGCTTATATAACAATATTTCTTGAGCCTCAAAATATGTTTGAATGGAAATTTTCAAGTAAAAAAAAACCTAAAGCATAAAATATTCCTCCCTAAACCAGGGATACGTGACAGCTTATGATTGTCAACATATTTGATAATTGAAGAAACGTAGAAGAGTATCTTGATTCAGATATCTGGAAACCGCGCCATCGATATATGTAAAAACATGCATTTCAGCTTTAAGAAAGCGAGAAAAAAGTAAAAAGTTAGGTACACGAAAGTTAAAATATACATTGGCTCCTCTTATAAAAGCCCAAAGGATGAACATGAGTATAATACGCGCAGAGTGAGAGTTTTTTGAGTCAGATATTTGAAATGCAAATTCCCAAACTTCCATCGAGTATGATGCTTATAAAATAGGAAATGCAAATGATATACTATGGTGAAAGGCAAGTTTTCAGTTCAAAGCTATCGATGTTCGAAAATGTGATGTAATTTTAGAGAAAGAACTTTTCCATCTGAAATAAGAAGCTAGTACTTCGGTAGAGAGAAGGAGTAAGAGGGAGCTTTACAAGTTGTAAAGCATTTACAAGCCCATAAAAGTTTCCTTGTTTTGCTATTACATTTCCCTTTTAAAAAGTCTAGAAATGTTTCAATTGAATGTTTCTTAGTTGTTTGATATGAATAAACTGAAGTAGATATTACTTGGGAATGAATAAATATTTAGTTTTGTCCATTCAATACAGGAGGTTTTTAACTACTTTAAATAAATACTTTGGATCATTTTTGAATAAAAATATCAAAGATAAGGAAAGAATTCAATGCCCATAGATTGAAATTTAGCTGGATCTTTTATAAATTTGTAAGCTGTGCCATTATTTGAACATTTAGCTAGGTGGCTTATAGAAATTTACTTAGAAATTACTGCAGAGCAGACATCATAAAGAGCTGAAGGTATGTCATATGTTAGCTGATACACAGATCCTATCCGAGAAAACTGTCAAATTTTTACAATGAGCAGAAGCTTAGTTTTGAGTCGCTTTAGTTAGTCGCTTATTCGCGACTGCAAAAAACGGATCAAACTGTAGAGATTAGTTTTTACTTCGTTTTCCTCAATAATATCTTTTGGCATTGCTTGATACAATGTCAGACTGCCCTGAAATTGCGTCTTGTATTAAGTCGCAATACAGAAATATTTTTAAAAAATAATGTTCATTTTCTGAACTGGTAATAAATTCCAAATTTTGTTCAAAAGTCAAGTTTATTTATGAAAGCTGACTAGATGCTTTCAGTTTTTACTTCAGATTCACATCAAAGTTCCTGATAAATATTATTTTCTATAACAAAATATTTTAATACCCATAGAATTACACAAGATTTATAATATTACTTTATGAGTAAAAGTTTGACACAGAAAAAAATGCAGAAGTCCAATCAGTATTTAACAAGTTAAGTCATTGGTTGTTATTTAAGTTTTTAATTGATGTAATTATTAATGAAATTTTTAAAACGGGTAGTAAACGGGAAATTTAAAAAGAAAAAAAAGAATCTCCTCAGTTTCACATCATTAAATAACAGTAAGTAATCCTTACTTTCTAAGGCCTAAAATTTTTAGCACATTGAATAGTTTCTGGACATCAGCTGTCTGAATATAAAATGATTAAAAACACCTCTCTTCATTCAACCAACTGGAGTGGCCTACCCGAACCTTTTTCGCATACGTCAAACGCGGGTGGGGAAAAAAATACACCGAACGCCAGAAACGTGTGGTATTCCCTAACATAGGCGGGGAAAACGCTCCAGAATTAGCGCCTTTTCTTTGCGGCGTAGAAAGGGGAAGAAACCGAATATGCGATTTCTATGTCATTTTTTTAACCGATTTAAACGAAAATTGGAGACAAATTTGAAATTAGGGTTACAAGACTACATGCGAAATTTCATTTATCTAAGACATTTCTTTTAGAAGTTATCGAGTTCAGAAGTATACGAGTATACAGACCGACATACAGTCAACCCTTTGACGGATTTGGCCCAAAATTTTATACGGACCTACATTCCTGATGATAAAACTGTGTATCAAATTTTATCTATCTAGTTTTTAACATGAACGCGAACAGACAGACAGACTTCCCGTAGACGGATTTTGTCCAAAATTTGATAGAAACCTACAAATTATGTGTAAAGACCACAAACCAAATTTCATCCCTGTAACTGTAATAGTTTTCGAGTTATCCTGTTCACAGACAGACATAATTCCAAAATTGTCCTTTTAGGACTCAGAGAGGTCTAAAATGTGGAGATTCATCAAAGTCTCGAGTTCTAATTATTTGACGATTACAATGCTTTTTCTTTGTATACTTCGTGTACGAGAAAGTAAAAATGAATCATTTTCATCATTTGAATAAAAAAATCAAGCATTTAATTTTTATATGGTCCTCTATTCTTTTATATACTTTTCATTCGTGTAAAATATAATCCTATAACTTACATTAAAGAAAAGCATACAATGCGAAGCATATTTACTCTGAATGAAAACACATGCACTGTATTTTACTTTCTCATATACGAAATATGCAAAGAGAAAGTATTGTAATCGTTAAAAAAATTCGAACTCCAGATTTTGATGAATCTCCACGTTTTAGACCTCCCTGAGTCCGAAAAACACAATTTTGAAATTATGTCTGTCTGTCTGTGTGTCTGTGAACACGATAACTCGAAAACTATTAAAGCTAGAGGGATTAAATTTGATATGTGATCTTTACACCTAATTTATAGGTTTCTATCAAATTTTGATCAAAATCCGTCCACGGGCAGCTGGATGAATAAAATTTGGTACACAGTTTTATCATAGAAAATGTAGGTCCGTATCGAAATTTGGATGAAATCCATCGAGGTGTTGACTGTCTGTATAATCGCATACTTGTGTACACTATAACTCATTAACACAAAGACTTAGATAAATGAAATTTGGTGTGTGGTCTTCTAACCTTAATCGTAGACCCGTGTCAAATTTTGCTTTCAATCGGTTGAAAAAAAGGCTTTAAAAATTGCATATCTTATTATGACGCAAAAATACGCGCCATATCATGTATCGGCGCACGACTTCGAAAACTTGGCGCTATTTTACTCACTTGGTGAATTTTACCTCGCTTGCATTCTTGACCCTTTCGTATTCCAACGTTCTGCGAAGACAATATAAATAACATCGTGGACTCCGCACTTTTTAGGCGGGGGGGGGGGGGGGAGTTAACTTTGTTAGAAAGTATAAGAGAAAGTTTAGGGGAGACCACTCCCGCTGGTTATATAAAATATTTTATATTTTTCTATAAAGAGAAATACTCAAAGAAAGCTATATGATTTGTTGAAAATATAGGATTTGTACCACTTAAAAGAGTGGGCCAAAAATAGTTGACACATATGGTCAGAAAATCTTACAATCATTCATTTATTTCGTTTATTAATGAAATATTTAGAGATCTGTAGAAAAGGTCCAAGAAAAGAGAATACAAGTTAATGCAAAAACTTTAACATTTTTGTCAATATGCGACGCAAAATATACAATATAAGATTTTTGGAAACGTTGCTACGGTTGCTTTCGAGTTTTTTCTCCTAGTCAATGGAAGTTTTAGATAAACAAACTCCTTATATTTTTCACTTCTAGTGACAAATTTCAAACGAAAAAATAATATATATTGAATCTGGAAAACTTCACTATTTTTCTCGAATCCAAAGTGCGTTCTCCAGTCGCAACTACGTTCCTGTTTTATCTTCTTCGAGCATGTGTGCTTAAATGAGAAAAATATGCAGGCAAATTCTACGAAATGACAGTAAATGTCACAAAATCTGACGAAAGAAATAAAATATCGCGTAAGAAGTAGTGTGTTACTTTTTGAGAAAGCAGAAATGGAACTAAAACTCTCAAATAGATATCCTGATGTGTCTTTTTTAGTCTAGAAGAGTCATTTCGAAACGAAAAGTACTTTCATATATTCTAAACTTTAGTAGGCTATTGAATGAACTTCAGCTAAAATTGAAACATAAATAACAATTTGTAGAATTTTGATACAAACCAGATACAGTAAAAACTGAGAAGGATATTTTTCTCAAAATAATACTTTAAAAGGGTTTATTTGTGGTTCAGTGTAGATTGAAAATAAGAAATGGCATCAATATCTCGATGAGATGTCTATTTTTCACGTCTTTTGCAAAAGAATTTTTCTCTTCTAAAGTATGGGAAGAATTCGCAAATCAAATATTGAAGGTCTTATAACTTGCGTTTATATTACAAATATCATATAGATAATAAACGATTGATTTCTGAAAACCATTTCTTATACGAGTACAAGCATTTTTGTTGAGAAAATGAGTCAGATTTGTTACTGGAATTCATAGCAGAAATTCACGTTATCGTAGTATCAAATGTTATGGTTATATATTTCCCCAAACACCTGATCCTGTCCGTGATTATTTTAGTCTTACAAACATCGTATCAGGTTTCCTTTTCTTTCCTTTTTTGTACTTTATATCGGGAAGTTGTACTTCTGCAGTAAAAAAATGCGTGTTCTATTGTAAACGGAATGTATATTCTTGAAACGATAGCATCAGTTTATATAGATATGTGAACGCATGTTTATTATGCTTTTTGACAGAACGCAAATCCTAGATTTAAATCGAAAACGCTTATTTCTTCGAAGTATTGATGTCAATTCATATTATCAGTCGTCTATTGAAAACAAATAATGTGATATTGGAAATTTATATTTATGATATAACATTGACTGTGAATATACATAAATGTGTTGCGTTTTAAAGTGTTGTAAATGTCATTTCTGTTTTTGTTTGTTATCTATGAATTAAATTGTATCCCAAGCATATTTTGATGTAACATTCCAACAATGTGTTTTGATTAGATTTTTTCAAAATTAGTGACTAAACAAAACTCACAGCGCGGTGTTAGTGAAAAACGTACAATTTGTAGAATAAAAAGTCGAACATATCCTGAAATTTCTAGTTGACTACCTTTTTCCTGAAAATTTGAAATAAAGTGCCACTCTCTAAAGTCCTCATATAATTCTTAATTTTTGATCAATAGAAGTTCATTAATTTTAAACTTGTGAGATCTGTTTATAAAAGCTAGAATCCTAGAAATTCTGCCATTGATTTTGTCATCAGGCTACCGTGGTACAGACGGCTCAATTCTCATCAGTTTAAAAACATAATTAAACTTTGAGCCAAGCAAATGTGATTATTTAGAGTTTAATTTGAAATTTTTCGTTTTAACTGAAATTATTTTAACTGATATTTAGTACTTTTTAATATCGTCTATGAACGCATAGAAATCTGTTGTTCTGGTCAAGATTCTGTTTCACTCTGTAAATGAGTCGGTAAAGCATCTGTGAACTCCAAAATATTACAGATTATACTAAAATAATCTATTTTAAAAGTTAGTGTTTCAAACACTTTCAGCGAATTTATTCTGCTCTAAATGATATAAGTGAGAAAATAAGCATTGGAATATCACCTATAATTCAGCCATTAAAACTAGTTGATAAGTGCTATAGTGATATAAGTCCAGGTGGACGAATTGTGTTAAATGTTCCGTCATGCATGCAATGTGTCTAAATATGTGAAATGCATGCGATGTGTAATTTATTCATCCTCAGAAACTGTCACACGAAAGCTGTTTGACTTATATATTTTGAAAAAATAAATTTAATCTTCAATGCGTGTGGTTATCAAACTTATACAGCTTAAATGGTAAATGCAACATTTTTTACTGACTGTTTTGGTAAATAAATACCAACATAAATTTCAATTAATATTTACGAAAAAGAGCAATTTTTTTCAGCGTTCTCATTAATATGACAGATTATAGTCTTAAACATAAGGAGAGAAAATGAAATACGCTTTAAACCATTTGCACTCTAATAATTGAAATGAATGAAAATTAATAGTTAGAAATAAATCTAAAACAAATGAGTCACAAAATAAATATTAAGCATGCAGGTTCATTTATCACATTCTCGCATTTGTCATGCTTCTTTTGTCTTTAAAATTGCTTAATCGTTCTAAATCTTTCCATAAAACAATTTGCGCGGAAGGTAGTAATATTCATCATCTCTGCATAAATTTTAACATAATTATTGTTTAATCAAAGAAAATAATCCAACACGTTATCGTTATAGATAGGTTTGCTCATGTGTTTCCCGTGTTCTACTTTTCATAATGAGGAATATCAGATCGCTGAGGTGATTTCGCGCCATTTGTGGCAAACTCGTTTTTGGTATTTTACTTTTCAATTTTCCTAATGAGGAGATCAGGGCGTAAATGGAATTTTTATCGGTGGAGAAACCAGACTCACATCCCAACTCTCCTTCTTTTTTTTGGGGGGGGGGATCTAATAACGTTAGAAATCTTGTCCTGTTTGTTGCTTATTCATCTTCGTTTAAAATATTTGGTAATTTAAAAACAAGAGAAAAGACAGAAAACAATTTTTTAAAATACACTTTTATTAGGGTATTAAAAAGTGAAATTTATTTTATTTTAATTATTTTCTACTCTTTAGTCTTTAATTTATTACTAATTATTACAAATATTATGCTATTTCGAAATCATTTTTTTCTCAAATACCAGATGGCGCCACGTATATGGAATAAAAATTTAATAATATCAATCGATTAACTGATCATTTAGTTTCGAAATACTAAAATAGTGTATTGTCATCGAGAATAGACAAATGAATGAAAATTCAAAACTAGCATATCAGGAAGTGTGTGGAAAATCGAGTCAAAAATTCCATTTTTGCAAACATAAAACAAGACAGGTTAAATAAAACGCGTGTGAAAAACATTAACATTTTTTAAAATTGTTTGTTTTTATTTCTTTTGTTTTGGTTTTCCGCCACAATAACCATTCCTGGATAAACTGTGCAATGCAAATTGTTAAAAGTGAATACAGTGGTATTAGATAAAAATTTAGGATTCAACCGAAGTCATTGGGATTGGCAAAATGTTAATATAAAAGGGAGGTGAATAGACGGAATTGTTTAATATAAGCAAAAAGCAACAGCATATGAAAGCAAAGTTGAAGATGTTAAATACATGTAATAAAGCGAATTGTTTTAAAAAAATAAAAAAAAAACATTTGTGTGTCGTTTCTTACCCACCAAGTCTTGCTAAGTTAAAGAAGTTGAGTGAAAGAAGGGAATACGATGAAATTAAAATTCGACCATATGATTAAAATATGATAAACAGAAATAAATACGATGATAGAAACGGTTTTTTAAAACATGCTTTTATTTGGGTACTAAAAAGAAGATATATATTTCTTATTTTAATTATTTCCGAATTTTTAGTCCTGATTTTATTATTATGGAATACTGAAATCAGTTTTTTTCTCAAATTCACTACCAGGTGGCACCATCTGTATGGAATCAAAATTTAATTAAATAAATTGATTAACACATAATTAAGTTCTGAAAATGTGTGTGTGTCACAAAAGTGTATTGTCAGCGAGTGTATGTTTCACAAAAGTGCACAAATTTTCAAAGCCCTAGCGCAATGGGAAGTGAGTGCAAAATCAATTTCAAAATTAAATAAAAGTGTGTGAAAATGTCAAATCATCCATAAAAACGTCCATCGTTACAAGCATGAAACAAGGCAAGTTAAATAAAAGTGTATAGAAACAGAAAGACCAGTAGGCCCTCTCGCCAAAGATTCTGTGGGAAACGGGTATGGTCTGAATTTAGGTAAATTAATTTGACATGAAACTTCCACACAGAAAGAAGAGGCCACAAACCAATGGAAGGTTTGAAGGAATGTAACAAGTTTTAAGATCGGTGACAAATTTGAAATTATTCAATAAAATAAACTATAATCCCTGAAGGGAAAGATGAAACACTCATAAAGAGTATTTTAGATTTGGAAGGAAAGGAATAAGTAGAGTCTTTAAAAGTATTTTTCTCTTTTTATTAAAATTTTAAAATAATGCTGAGGTTTATAGTAGATTCGTTAAAAAAAATTGCCGAAGACCTTGCTAATAATTAGTTGTAACATAAAAAAAATGTTGATCTGAAGCAAAATTTTAGAAGATAGCGAAATGTAAGTTAACAAATTCTATCATGAAGTTCATTATAAACTTTTAGTTGCAAAAATATATTATTTTTACCTAAGAAATTCTTTCAAACTAATAAAAAAATATATCCATTCCAAAATTTAAAAAACGGTATAACGAAACACGCTTTCACCTTCTATATAATTTTTCTATTTTTACTTAATAGTTACTTGCTTGATTTTTATTTCTTGTTTCATACTTCTGTTAAAACTATTCTTTTGATTAAGGGAAAATCACGATGCAATATCAAGGATTAAGTTTTCCCAGAAAATTAATTTTATTCTTTTAACGCAATAGAGGTTCTTAGAAAAACATACGCTTTTACTTAAATTAAATATTTAGAAGTGAATAAATGCTGCAAAGTTTTATAAAACTATGTAATTTTATAGCATTTTCTACGAAAATCATTTATATTCTCTTCAAAGGAATTTCAAAACTTTACAAAGTTTAAAATTTTTAATGCTTTGATACTACAAATCCTTTTCTTTAGATACAGTATTTACCTTTAATAAATTATTATTTGATTTTAAAATTAGAGTTTTGCTTTTTTGAGCCAGATGCCGTAGTTTATATAAAGTACTGAGAATTTTGTATAGAAAAATACTCTTTTTTACGTCCTTTTAAAAAGAAAAAAGCTCAATAGTATGGATTAGTTGAAGCTTTTTTTATGTACGAAGTATACAGAGAGAAAATATTTTAAGCGTAAAAAAATGCGACCTCAAGATGTTAATAAATCTTCATGTTTTAGATCTCCCTGTGTTTTAAAGTAGTAGTTTCTACTTAAAACTAAAGTAAATTTAAATTTTTTTATTCATATTTGAAAAATTCTACCAAATCGAATTATGACCAAAGAGACTATTATTTAAATAAGGTTTTTAGCAATGTCTTGATTTTTATCATATTATATACGTTTTAAAATCTGGACTCCTTTACTGTTTTTGCATTTCAATTATGATGTTTGTTTATTTTTTTGCTTTTCAATTATGATGTGTATTTATATGTTTTTCATTTCAATTTTTCTTGCAAATTTAAAACAAGGAATCGATAAAGTTGTGTCATTTGTCTTGTCATGAACTGATGCTGTTGAAGTCCGATTATTTAATTATAATGGGCATGATCTTAATTTTGTTTCTGAATTATCATTTATACGGCAATTAAATTATGAGATTTATTATTAATCTTCTTGTTGTCAAAATGAGATTTAGCCACAAATAAATAAATATAAATTTTTCATGAAGTTGTGCAATTTCAATTTTGTCATGAGGAAACAAATTATTTGATGTAAAGTTGATTAAAGGACACATCACATTTGGTTTACACTTTCAAAAACTGAAATATTTGAATAACTGTACTAAGATATTATTTTGACTTCTCAAATAATTTTATACTTTTTTATACATACATTTTTGCCCAAACTACATACATATTATTTGCAGTAACATAATCAAAATGCATCTAGTTAAATGTGAGGGAAACAAAACTCGTTAATAAAACTGAAACACATATTCTACTTTTGCTTTTAAGCCATTTCAAATATGGAAAATAAATGGAAATATTTCGGGAGCATATGAAAGTATTTTTAAGAAATTCATAGAAAAGCCAAGGATACAAACTTAGAAAAGTTATTGTTCAATTTTTTAAATATAAAATAGATTTCTGAATTAAACCTCAAATTATTTATTATCATCATCTTGTGGTTCTTCTCTATAGAGAATAAATTTAATGTTATCAATAAATCCATAAGTTCTGCATTACAGTAATTGTTTAACATTAAAAGCTTATTTCATAATGAGCATTTGAGTTCTGTTGTGCTCTCATAATTATCGCTGCAGTTTCTGCTTCCTTGTAAGATTATACGTAATTTGTGCTGGGAATATGGGAAATTACTGCTAAATATGCTATCTCAAAAATTATCTCAATTTCTAATGATATCAGATAACTATTGAGGACAGTCCTTAATTTATAGTATAGAGCATAAGTTCTAACGCATGGCTTAGACTAGTATAAAACTCTCAGCTTATGCCTCTATCTTACAGTAATGGTAAGATCATCGTAAATAGTAAAGAGCATTTATTCATTGAATTCACAGACACTATATAAACTTAATTCAAATATTTGTTACAATTTTTGTTAAATGAATCTTATGGAAAGTCCTATTGTATGTATTAATGGCAATATTACTGCTTAATCTGCTCTTCAACTTTAAAATTCAGATAAATAACTACTTGTCAAGTTTTTATATAATCGACTAAAAAGCTAAAATAATTATTCTTACCTTCGCAAAAATCTTTACATGGCATTATTATATCATCGTCTTCACAGTCTGGTTGAAGAAGCTGACAGACAAATTCCTGAGCCAAAGGATAGCATTCAAAATCGAGAATTTGTCGGAACATCACGATATCGCTCATCACTTCCGATATATTATTATGGCCGACGATGTTTGGGTACGATGTCGTATTGTATGGCAAAGAATTGCAAAACGGTACTTCCAACGATGAGCATTGTCTGGGTACGATCCGAGGCAAAGCAGAACTGGGAGTTGTAGTTAAACCTTCTACGTAACCAGGATATTGGCGTCTAGGAACCCACCTATCCAGAACATCATCCACAGGAGGTTTTCTCTCTGCAAATAAACATATAAGTTAGTAATAATTATTTTTTCAATTATTAGTCGAGATATTCTTATGAAGGTTACTTTTATTGAAAGGACTCTAATACAAATTTATGTGCGTCATTTTTGTATTCTTAACATGAATCGTCCTTACACTAAACATATGGATATAAAGATTGTAGTAAAGTTTGATATGCGTCGTATTCTTAACCCATTAAATGTCAAAACTCTATTATTTCACTTTAAAAAAATTGCATTAATATGATAACATAAATTAAATATAAAAGATAAGACAGATTTGAAATTTTTTAATTTGAATTATTTAATTACTTTTTAATTAATTAATTTCGTTTTTAATTAGGAAAACATTATTACAATTGAGTTTGTAATTTTTTTAGCAGGCAGGTCAACATTTATGTGCAACAATCAAAACTAAAAGTCCCACTGCTTATGGAATGGAATGGAATTATTCGTTTAATGGCACAAAAGCCGGTTTCGGCTATGCTGCGCCAGCCACTGCTTATGTAGAAATAAATAAAGAACAAGCGTCCCAAAAAACAATAATAATTAATGGGTTAATTTTAATCTTCCTTACCCTAAGCACTGTGATTATAAGGACTGTAATACGAGTTAGTCATTCGTCGTATTCTTAATTTGAATCTTTTTACACTAAATACTATGGCTATAAAGACTGTAATACAGATTGGTTATTCGTCACATTCTTATCTTGATCCTTCCTTCCATTTAACAATAGGGCTTTGAATTTTGAAATAACTCTTAATTTAAGGTGACAGTAAAATTTTTCACTGAAGCATAAATATTATTCGAGGAATAAAGTTTTGGTGATATTACATAGTAGAGCTTATTCATATGACATCACACTCACATGATAAATGTAAATGGGCATGCCATCTAACTTCTAGCTGCACGTTATCTTACGCTGTGCCGTGAAGTCACATATTTGATCTTTCTGCAAGATAATTAGTGGATTCCAAAATTGAAATGGCGCGATGCACTTCACAGGTATCAAGTGACCCTGAATTAACAGTATTATCACAAAAAGTTTACAAGAATTTTAAGTAACATAATTAATAAGTACATTTTTCACATTTAATGGAACACAATATTATCATTTCGCTAAACCGGAAGTATTAAATTTTGTTGTATGAATATTATTAAAAATAGGATATATAGACCAGTATCTCAACTATTTCTGCGTCTATTCTAATGGACCTGCATTTTTAGGAAATGAAAACAATATAAATAAATCCAGCCAGTTCCAAATATTTTATTCTAAATATACTCGCAAAAATATTGTACTCTGGAAAAAGATAAGAGTTTCATAAACTGAGACCATCTTTAGTGAATTTTGTTTTATAGTATTATGAAAAATTGCATCGGTGTTTTAAGATTATAAAGAGTGTTTCATAAAATATTCTATTCTGTGTAAAAGCAACACTATAGCTTATACTTATTTATATTACATTATTTTGAATTTTCTAGGATTTGATAACAGATACACGAAAGTTTAGAATTTGAAACTTCTTTCTAGTGAATGAATTTTACTTCCGCCTTTCGGAATTTGATGCCTTGTAATAAAATTTTTATGCTGCACGAATGATAACATTTTACAATTGTCTATTCACGGTTGCATCTTTCTGTAGTGAATGAAATTTACTACAGAAATTACCATTTTACAGAAAATACTATTTTTCCCGATTCAAACGTATATAAAATTAATTATAAATAATATGTATCTCCAAAAGTAATATTTTTCTGTTTGAAGAATGACTACAGAACGAACTATTAGCAGTTAAAAAATGGTACTCTGTCTTATAAAGCAGCAGTACATATTGAAAAAGGTACAAAATACTCTACAACAGTGTTGCGATATTTTTACAATTTTGTGGCGCGATATTACGAATATTAAACAATATTGTAAAAAATATTGTACAATATCTTTGTGCTACTAGGAAATGAAGAAAATTTTCTTTAAAAACAGATAAAATAGCTTGGAATATTATTAGAAAGG
This sequence comes from Araneus ventricosus, assembly GCA_013235015.1. Lineage (NCBI taxonomy): Eukaryota > Metazoa > Arthropoda > Arachnida > Araneae > Araneidae > Araneus > Araneus ventricosus. Next base: position 342,716 of record BGPR01000097.1, read on the forward strand.
AAATAAATACAATATACAAGTAATTAAAAATGTCAAACGATTTCTCTGAAGAAAAAAGAATATTGATGAAAACATCAAACATACTAATTTTATATTAGCTGATAATTATTATTATTTTAGCTTTGAATCATTAATGAATAAAATCCTATTGTAAAAATGCTTTTTTATTTTTAATATTGCTCTGTTATTAACTTTTTTCCAGATTATTTAATTAAATTTTTATATTTTTTGTTTTATTTGATGGTTACTAAAAAATAATGCTTCGAAAATTCTAAATTCTTTCTTTTCATGGAATGTGCGAAAACAAATTAATCTGCAGTCTCATTGCCAATTGTATAATATTGTCTGCTTTTACCATTCGATTGTTAACTGAATTAAATGGCGTCAATATTTTTTATTTCTTTTTAAATAAGCAATATTTGGTTAATTTTATAAAAGGTATCATATAATTAATTACATAATTAGCTGATATTGCCCAAATTAAATGTTTAATTTGCATAACTTTGTTACTAAGAATAAGCTTTGCAGAATAACGTGAATTATTCAAGCATACAAATTTTTCCGTAAATAGATATTGCAGAATATAATTTGTTTAAAATTAGGATTAAACATATTACATGTTAACAGTTGTTTGTTTTCGAGGAATTAATTTTTTCTTTGGTGAAATAAAATTCTTGCAATACATTTTGCCCATAAGACGTTTCTGATAGAAACTTCAATAAATGAGATAAAAATAGAACTACAGTCTAAGCCATTTCCGGGTAATTTTCAGCAAAGATTTGTCTCTCACAATCTAAAACTCAAGAGAAACAAATAGAGATAATTTCGTTCAAAATGCGGAGAACTTTCAGTTTGTTGAAAATGTTCCCGTAAGCCGAAATGTAGATTTTTGGATTTTCTAATAAGATATTTTACCACTTAATACATTTCCGAGATAGAGTAACATTTCCAGTTAAGTACTAAAAAGGGAAATCACCTCTTTCATTATTATTCACTTTTTCTAATAAATTCTTCTCCTTCGTTTAATTCAAGCTGGTACAAGTTATTTGTGGCACTTTAAATATCAGCCGATTGTAAATGGGTTCTTTATTCATCATTGGAGCTGCTTTCTGTCTATTAACATTTTTATTATTACTTTTAAGCATTGTTTCTCAGTCATGCATACTTTTGTGTGTAATCAGAACGGAAAAATTTTCCAAATGTGTTCATTCCTCTTTTACGAAATTAGAATTTTCAACTTTTTTTTGCCTAAAATATCTACAAGCTGTTTTCGGTCCATTAACATTCTTATTATTGCTTTTCGTATTGTGTATTAATCATGTGTACATACATTCGTGTGTAATTAAAATGGAAAATGTGAAATAATATCTTTTAAAGAACTTTAACTCAAACTTTCAAGGTTTTCCAATAACTTTCATTTTAATTATTACTGTTGCCACTACAGATTATTTTATGCAATAAAAGCGAAAAAATAGCTATTATTCCCTTTTATCTTCATCTATTGATATTTTTGTGTCCTTATGCTTGGCATAATGAAAAGCATTATTTATACTTAATAACATTTTAATAATGAAGTGCTATTCGCTTCAAGAAAAATAGAAAGGGGATATTTGTTATTGTTTAGTTATTGAAATTTGACATTCTGTAGTATTTACTAAAAATGAAAACGAAAACTAGTAAGGAACAGGATTTCTTGGGACGTAAGTTTGTATTGAATACCTTTTCATTTTTGCTTGGTAAAGTACATAAACCACAAATTCAAATAAAATTTTTCAAAATTTAAATGACATTTTATAACTTTCAGCGAAACAATGCAGTGAATGTATTGTAATATGCAAACAGTCTTTTGATGAACTCAACTAAAAAACACATGGCCATTCTTAAAAGTAAAATTAAAGATAATAAAAGATAACAATAACAAAATCTAAATTTAATAAAAGATATAAATAAAAAAGAAATCTAAAGCTCATAAAAGATAAAAAGAAAACTTTGTGTAAAGTTAATAAGGAAAGAAACGAACGATAGATCGAAAACTCAAAGATAAAATAAAGATAATATAAATTTGGTAAAATTTGAGTTCTTTACTCCAGGCGAAATACTTTAAATCTAGCGTTTACACACTCCATGCAAAATGAGCGTTAGTGTCTTATAATTTTCATTCTTGTAAATGAAAACTGAGAAAGAAAAAGAAGTGGGATCAATATTCGTGACGTTACAATCAAATGCTAGAAGTAACAGCACATATCATTTAACATCTAACAGCACCTTGTCTCATGCTTTACTGTTTCACTTACTTTTTTCTCCTGACAAGACGCAAAATGGATTCCAAAATTAAATGGGCTCGGCGCATTGGAGGCTTATTCCGTGAACATGAATTGACTCAATTAATCTATTGTCTTCTGTTAAACGAAGAATAAACAAATATCTGCTATCACTTCAAAAAGAATGACGCCTTCATATCTTATTTAGTCCATATTCAAGACACTGATTAGATTATTCAGTGTTTGTCAAAATACCATTTAGTTGCGACTCTCGATATAACAGACAATGCAATATAAGCGGTTTACGGCTTTCATCTATTCCTCTGCTCATTTAATTTTGACAGTACGGGAAGATTAATGTATTGACTGTCTTGGAGGACGTTTTGAAATGGTCCCGTATGGCCTATTATAATACAAGTTTATTGCAGTTTTAATTAATTGTCAACGGCGTCGACTGGTTCCGATTATGAACACATTTTCTTGAAGTATCGTCTGTTGATTGGAAGAATCATAGGACTTAGGATTCCTTAAGATTTAGTGTTACTAAAATTTACCGAAGATAAACTGAGGTTTAGATTAAAGTTGCTCTAAATGGACTTAATATTCGATGCTTGAAAATAAAGTTAATGATGATGTTTAATATAACTGATTGCAAAAAATTTTATAATCAGAAGCAAATTTTAAAACAACAAACTGGTTATTTTTGTAAGAAGTTTATGATAATAATACTTTTCAACACTTTTTCATACCTCCTCGCAATTTATACTACAATGGAATTTGGCTAATTCGGAACTGACGTGACTCAATAATTATTTGATTTAAGAAAAAAAATTAGTCTAAAATGAATACAATAAGAGAAAACGATAATTTTGAAATTAAAATTGGCAGTAGTGATTTTTAAAAATCTATAACAGTTTTATTAATTAAACAGTAAGTAATTTTAATAAATATAGAGATAATAATCATAATTAAATTTTTTTAATAACTTTAAAAATTATAATTTCAACAAATAAGAAAGTAGTTTTAATGAACAAAATGTTACCATGTTTCTGAATGCAACAACTATACAATAAAACTTCAACACAAACAATAAAATTTACAATTAACGTGTTTAAGAAGGTGAGAAATTTTTAATTCCTTTTTTGATTGCATACATTTTACAACAGTAAAGTCTTCGAGTGAATTGACCCTTAAAATATTATTAACTTACGATCACCGACAATCCAATTTACGGGCGAATTTAACAAACGCAAACAGTTCAGAGACAAAAGCAATTGTATGTATAAGTTTTCTGTTTTATTTATTTTGGATTCACAAATCGATTTTCGGCAACTCGCCGATTTAAGCAATTGCCAAATACATTTGGATACTGTATCAATCGCTAAGTTCGAATCAGTTCTTTCCAACCAGTTTAGTACATAAAGTGTTGAATTTTGTGTTCTTTGAGTTTGTTTATTCTTTATATTTAAAATGGCTAAACAACTCTTAGAGTCTCTTAAAACGGTAAATTCCAAATGGAACAATTGTAATTAGTTAAACCGTCTGGTTAAAAATTTAACCGTCAAACAAGCCTTAGAGGTCTCCCAGAAGAGTGATAACCAGCAATTATGGCAGCCTTTCCACAAAATAAGGCTCTTATTTTAACTAAACATTGAGAGCTAAAGCAGTAAGAACATCAAATTTAATATTTTCAATGTATCCTTAAGTCATAACATTAAAAAAACTCTACTTTAAACGTTAATTAACATCTCCAAACAGAGTGCTGAAATTTTGAAGATTTCCATTGACGAAGCATTACACCGGAAGTCGGTCGGTACAGCGGAAGTTTCACATTGCCCCAAATAAACAAAACAGAAAACTTCTCCATACAATTTGTAGGTTTGACTTCGAAACAATCAAAATGAATTCGAATTACGGATGATGCTTAAACATTATTTTAATAAGAAATCAAGGCAACTGACGAATTGGAATAAAAACTTTCCAATTATCCAAGTTCCACGGTATTTAAAAGTGGGAATCAGTAATAAATTATGTCAAATGAAAAGCTTTAAGTTCTAAATAATTTGTTTTACTTTGTTTATGCAATATATTTTTTTCAAAATAAAGTCGAATACTTCCTATTTGTATAAGTATTAGTCATCAGAATTAATACACTTTATTATGGAATATTTGTTTTCCCTAATTTTTTAGACATTTAATTAGCTCAATGAGAACTTCCGCTCATTTTCAAAATTTTACAAAGTTGCGGTGATCAAACATTTTCCTGTACGCCAAAAATAATATTTCAGATTTTACGAACCTTGAATTTGAATGGAATCTTGATCAATCTTGATATCTCTGAAAACCCCAGTTCTCGATCTCATCACTTCCTCTGAGAGAACAACATAGAGGTCAGCTGCACTCAGCCCACTTTGATCAGGGGAAAGGTGCAAATTGAAATGCACTATCAAATTTTTATCGTCATCTTTTCTGGAATAGAAAAATCAAATATTTAGAAAGTCGCTACTTATTATGTTTGTCTTACACAACTGAGGTTATCTATTGACAAGACGGTGAATGCACGTATATAACTTTTAGAACAATTTTTAAGAACATATACGGATTTTGCATCTGGGAGGAATTATTTTGCAATTATTACAAGTTTGCAATTATCCAGTTAAGAGTTTGAGATGTTGTAACGGTGTAAGTCTTTTATAATAACAGTCTATAGAGTTTTAAGATTAATTTCTGGAGGAATTCCATATACCTATTGTATTAACGCATTAATCGACATTAAAAATAATATAGGGTGGTCATAATTTATTGGACTAATTTCAAAAATTAATTAAAAAATTAATAATGTTACAACTAGGGTTTTAATTTAAATGAGAGTGCATTAAAAATTTTTTATATAGGTAACGCAACGTTGAGGTTGTCTCGGTGGTCGTAAATTATTGGACATCTCCCATTTTTGAGAGCCATTATCTGCGAAACTATTAAAGCTAGAAGAAAAATAAAAGCATTTGTTTCTAGGGAATTTCGCGCTCTTTAATTTGTTAAATAAATTGTAATTCGAAAACTGAATAGTTTTTGAGATATTCAAGAAAAACTAAAAAAGGAAACCAGAAAACGCGCATCGGTTTCTGCGGATCGGTAGCCATTCCATATGGAAATCTCTCGCTGTAGCAAACTTAGAACGCCGTAATTGTACGCCACCTATCAGAAAAACTTTTTTATTTGCACTATCATTTTAAAAAAACCTAGTAATAATATTATTAGTTTTTTTATTAATTTTTAAAATGGGTTCAATAATTTATGACCACCCTGTATTACAGACATACCACAGTTGAAATGCAAACAAATGCCAATGCAGTGAATCTTATGAAATGTCAGTTTATAGACGTGACTGTACTGTATATTCAAGCGTTTACCTGCCACCCACTATTGTATGTGATATGGCACTCAACTTTCAGAATAATATGAAACAATATGAATAAAAAAAATATCAACTGAGAAAATTTATCGCTCTCTGTAGAAATTGCTTTGATTTTGTAACGAGAATATTGTGCGGAGGAAAAGTGCGTTTATTACTTCAATGAAGTAAGAATTAATAACTTGACATAAAAGTTACTTTTAATAAATACTATATAATACTATTTTAATATTATTTATAATACTTTATAATTCATAAAATACTACGTTAATACTAGTAGATTATTGTTTTTTGAAGTGCTTCATTTTGCACCATAAATCATAACAATGACTATATTCAAAATTGACAACTTAAATGCATAAGTGATATTCAATATTTTGTTGAAGGGAGTTTAAGATGTAAAAATGCCTAATGATTTAATTTGTCTAAGTATCATGATAAATGTGATAAACTTGGATTATATGATTAATGAAATATTGAGATTTCAAATAATGAACCACAGACTACTATTTTGTCAAACAGCGGTCCCTTTTTCATTGCTCAAAGAAATCAATTTGGCTTTCAAGCAATTTTAAATAACATTTTTCTTGGTTTAGATCAGTTTCGATAGGGAATATTTTCCATTTTCCTCAGGGATTTTCGTATTTTAAATTCGATGTTATTAATGTCGTTTAAGGAAAGACACACATTTTGAAAATTCTTCAGATTTCATTCTATATTCCATTTATTCTGCTGCGATGCAACGCATTTTATGTTTCTAAAATTTAACCATGAAGAATTTTTTGAGCCTTAATAAAAACCTAAAGTTGAATAAAATACTTGAACCAAAAACTATTTTCTAGGAAATTATTTTAGATCAATGCCTTTGGGGTTACTGAAAGAGAGGATTTTCATCCTGCATAATTCAGATCACCGAATATTAGAGGAGTTGAGAATGCTTTTGAAATGATTATGAATAAAACGGAAAATTACTGATAAATTTGTTTTATGATCTATCTGTATAATTTGGGTAACCCTGAAACAATCATAAACTAAAATATAACATTTCATTAGTAGTTTTTAAAAACAATGCAGCTGAATTCTGATGTCCTAAGACTTGAAAATATTATTTATTTTGTCTACATTTACTGCATCTACATTATCTACATTGTTTTCCATAAAATAAGGACAAGTTGTTTTATCGTTTTTAATTGCTTATATTAAAACCATTTTTTATTCTTTGAACTCTGCAGCTGCTTTACCCGCAATTTAAATCCCACCGGGAAGAAATAAGGACAAGTTGTTTTATCGTTTTTAATTGCTTATATTAAAGCCATTTTTTATTCTTTGAACTCTGCAGCTGCTTTACCCGCAATTTAAATCCCACCGGGAGGAACGCGAGTTTAAGGATGAGAAGCCGCCTGATAAGTAAGCGGGTTCTTACTTCCCTGGTGGATAGATATAGTAATGGTGGCATGGCTTTTAGGGCCCACCTCCGATGACGGGTCGTATCCCGGTAAAACGGGGGGGGGGGGCGGCGGAAAAGCCGCGCGTAATGGGGGCTATTATGGGGGGCCATAGTGCCCGATGATGCCGTGGTGGCCGGTTATTCACAAAAACCCGTGTGACTCGTGCCGGGAGGGGGTAATTCTTGTGTGATTTATCCGCAATTTACACGAAGGCAGTTTCAGTATGCCTCAATGCTCATCTTCCAGTGTATACTATTGTGTATGCTTGTAGTATCACAGTGTTGAATTATACTATAAATTTATAGCGTTCCATATAAATAACAGTTTGCTTCGTCAAAAAAGTATTTGGACAGTTTACAGGCGTTGCATTTGAATAGCGATTAGATATAGCGCGAGGTTAGAGGGTAAATGTATGTTCAAACAAGCAGCATACAAATACCTAATTAAACAATCCAACCACAATGTTTCTGCTGCGTTCCTGCAAATATTCATATTAATATATTATTTAAAGCGGTCACGATAGTTATTGCTCGAAGGTTGGCTTACAAATGCTCGCTGAAGAGCAGCTATTTGTTAGCCCAAATGATGAATTTAAATTAATAAGGTTTGAAATAAATGCGTTTTGTTCCCGTATAGAATATTAATTTATTTGGAGTGCAATACAATTAATTGTTTCTAATTTAATGTTTACTGTTTAAATCCTCAATCATACAACGGTAAATGCTGGGTACGACGCGACTGTCTCCCACCGTTTCACATGATTGATTTCGCTGGAAATAGTGTAGCGCTTTGTCTAGTTCGCAGTGGAATAATTAATCTCTCCAAGTTGACACAGTTCCCAAGCGCCTGGGGGTATTGGGAATTTTAAAACCCAATTGTGTGAGTGAACAAACTTCACTGACGTGCACGGGAAGGAATCAATAAAGTTCAGTTTCAAGTGACTGGGAAGGTCAAGTTCACACTGAAGGATAAGTGTACAGCACAATCCAAACACCATTTCCTTTTCCAAGAATGCAGACTGATAATAGCAAAAAAAAAAAAAAAAAAGACCCATTAAGCTGTTGAAAATGAGTTTCTAAGAAAAAATGGAAGTCAGCAGAAAATAGTTGAAAATAATAAATTTTTTAAAACCGTTTTTATTAGGGTACTAAATAGTTGTAATTAATTTTTTTGTCAAAAATTTGAATGCTCAAAGCAAAATAGCAAGGCCAGGAGGCTCTGATAGATATACTCTTAATTAAATTGGTTTAATCATATTTGTAATACATTTTTAACTTTTGATGAAAGTTTTGGGGGATTTTCTTACTTAAAATATTCGTAGTCTAACTTCATTATATTGTTGTTTTCAATGCCTCACGCTTCTAAGATTTTGTTTTGAACTCCTGACTTTTCAAAAAAAAAAACTATTTTTTAGTGTTCTAAAAGTATGCTTTTAAAACTTTTTTATCTTTATTATTTTCTACTTTTTAGTAATACATACCACAATATTTGTAGCATGGAATAATAATACATTTCATTATTCATTGCTATAAATATTGTGGTGTCTTGTAATCAATTTTATCAAATTCATTACCAGATGGTGCCTCTTGTACGAAATCCAAATTTAACTAAAATGAATCGATGAGCTTACGATTAAATTTGAAAAATTTCGAAATATTGTATTGGCCCAGGAACACTCAACCGTGTACAATTTCTGAACTCTAGTACATTAGGAAGTGAAAGAAAAATCCAAAATTCAATTTTAAACAATATGAAAAAAGTTAAATGAGAGAATATAATAACTGCCAACAGTTTTTTTAATTTCGAAAAAAAATAATCTTGTTTTCTAAAAACAGGTTTTTACTCATGATATGTTTATCAATTGTTTTGATCACATGGTGTAGTCTAACCGGAACTGATTTTCAGAAACGTTTGCTATATATTATTTTTTGGGCCGGGGTGGCCTATTAGTAAAGTCTGGGTTGCGGGCTCGGAGGGCCCCGGGCCCGAAACCCGATTCCACCGAACATCCGCCGTGCAAGTGGTCCCGATGCACGTTAAATCAGATGTAGTGGGTCAAACGTTCTCCTACCTGTGTTTTGAGGAAGTTTGGAGGGGGGGGGGTGCCAGATCAGGTGTCGTCCTCGTCATTTGATCTCGGTTTAAAATTACGAGGCCCATCCCCAGTGGCGGCGATTGGGTGAAAAAAGTGAGGGGAAAAATCTGCTGACATCCAAAAGTACCCGGGAGTGTAGGGGGTAGATAACAAAATTTAAAAATTTAGTTACAAAATTGGCTAGCTTTCCAAGACACTATTTCCTTCTTATGATTCCTAGTTTTAAACAGTTAAAAAGAAATAAAAATTAATTTTTTCCCGGAGAAAGTAGGGGGGAGACTGCCCCCTTACTCGCCGCCACTGCCCGTCCCAAAATGAACCTCGTATTGCTTCAAAACGGGACGCTAATATAACTTAACTAAGTCTGTTTTTATGTGGTCAGTATTAGGCAAGCTATTGTGAGAAGAGAGACTACAGAATTAATCATTTGTTGAGGAGCTATACTGTTAGTTATTTAGGCCAAGGATTTATCTTTTTCATCAAACTGTTTTACAATGAGGAAGATAACCCGACATCATTGGAAATGTGTTCGGGAAATCAACTACTAAACTGATTTTTCAGCACTTTTATTTAACTTCGCTTGTTTCATGTTTGTAAAGGTGGAATTTTGTAATAGATTTTTTGCTCATATCCAAATGGGCTAGAGTTTTGAAATTTCGTACACTCGTGAATTCTTGACGATAATGCACTAATTTATTTATTTAAATTACTTAATCATCAGTTAATCAATAAATTAAATTAAATTTTGATTCCATACGAGTGGCGCCGCCTGTTAGTGAATTTCGGAAAAAATGATTTCAAAAGTCTAAGTGAAAAGTTTTTAATAATGAATTATAAATCAAGGACTAAAAAGTTGAAAATAACTAAATTTAAAGAATTACACCTTTACAATAATAAAAGTGTGTTTTTAAAAACTATTAAATCCATTTTCGGTGGTTTTCAACTGGTTTCAAAGGAAGGTTCATTTTTGTTATTCGAAAATCATCAAAACACCAACCATTACAGAATGGTATAAGAATATCTTCTAGAAAATAAAGTTTCTGTACCATTTACCTTTCGTAAGCAATATTATCAGCCTTCTTCATTAAGCTACGGAAATAAAATCTGTAATTTGTTAGTTGACAGAGAGGCTTAACGAATTTGTGTTTCAACAAAGCTGTCAAATCAACAATGTAATTCATGGATAATGAAAGATTAATTAAACATAACCATAGATTCATAACTTTTATTTTTGTTGAATTTTGCAAGAATGATGGTAGTTTCATGACTGCGTGTCTTAAAGATGATTTATTTTTCCATTGATTGCCATCACTGTGAGCTAATCTTTGTTTAGCACGCACATTTTGTTTTTTCGACAAGCGGAAGGGTTTCTTAAAAAATTCAAGCTGTCTTAGTAATTTGCTAAGAACATTTTCAATAATTGAAGATTCAGTATAAATATGAAAGTAAGGAGTCTGTTTGTTGAAATCACAATCATTCGTTAGTATTTGAATGATTGTGATTTCAACAAATAATCAACTGAGTAATACAAAAATCATATATTGCTCTTACATACGTGAAGTTGTATACGTGAAGTTGTAAATTAAAGTTTCCATATTTATATAAGTAACTAAGAATGCTTTGAAGTTTTTATATCATAGAAAGAATGAGTTTTTTTTTGAAATTCTATAAGTATTCTCCAAACAAAATACACAATTTCTACTTTTCATGCAAATTGAATATTATTATTTAACCTTTCAGAGGTTGTGGTTTCCTTTAGAAATCATCTTTTTAAGGGCTTTATTTGTCAAGCGATAGTCGTTGGACTATTTATTAGAAAAAAATGCATTTTTTTCATCTAATAAAGACGACAGATGACAGCACCAATTCTAAAATGTATTTTTTTTTCGTGCTATACATCGAAAATTGAGAGTTTAGTTAGATTAGCGTTCTGTTTTAAAGCTGAATGAGGGTTATTTTGGGAGGGCTTCGTAATTTGGATTCATCGTAAGATGACGGGGAATGCCTGAGGTGGCGCCCCCTCTCCCAACATCCGCACCACACCAGATGGAGGACATTAAACCCCCTACGTATGATTTAATGTGCAAAAGGCTGGCATATACAGCGCATTTTCAGTAGAATCGGCCCAGAAGCCGGGACCTTACCACAAGGACTCCGCTATCTACCAGTAGGAGAATATTCGACTTATAAGACAGCTTTGGTAGATTTAACACTCACTAGACCCACATACGTGGTATATCTTCGGTGAAATCGGTCTCGAACCCGAGGTTATACAATTTGAAACAAAGACTAACACTAGGTCGTTGCCCGACAGCCTGCTGTCAGGCTCAGTATCATGGTAAATAGATATTCATTTAGGGTTTCCATTTTACTTCAATGACATCGTTCTGCCTGGGTCTCAATGTCTTCATATTAGTGTGATACGAAAGTTTGGAGAGTGGGGTCGTGGCCGAGTTGTCACTTTTTTTATCTGAATGGATAGAGATAAAGAGTGTGAATGAGAGAGAATGTATGTGTGGAGAGTGAGATAGAAAGTATGTGTGAGGGACTGAGAGAGAATGTGTGTGCGTGTGAGATAGAGAAAAATTGAAAAGAAACAGCAATTTGATGGTAAATAAGAAAGTCATCGAAAATTCAGAAGCGTCTTATGTTTTGTGTTCTAGGTTTCAAATTCAAACTATAGAGCTGAATA